>JARJCX010000140.1:120000-423134 GCA_029282285.1 Mycena rebaudengoi
ACTTCGATATTCTCCGGGACACGCGGGACAGCATACAGTCGAAACCCTGGACTCGGCCAGCCTATCGACTAGCTCTCGACAAGTACTTCCGTATCCAGCGGGCAGCGGAGGAGATCAAGAGACTCAATATCAAGATTCGGAGGCATGTCACCTGGATTGATGACGAGGACGTCTTTCTCAAGGGGGAGGAGAAGCGCCATCAAACTACGAACCCACCCCTTGCATGCCAGATTTCTCAATACCGACAAGAACGCTCACGATCGGATGGGACCCACATGAGGCGGTATTGGGCATTGGCAAAGACACCGGGGTTTACGGGGACCTTGATTCCAGGGGTCTCCGTGGAGAAGAAGGCGGCCAAGGCAGCCAGTAGAGCGGCTGCGATGGATGTGGATGGAGATGTTGAGGAGGTGGTGGATAGGTCGGGGCAGTGGGGAAGCAGGGTGGATGAGAATGAGTGGACTGATGATGATGATGAGGGTGAGGATGCAGAGGAGGAGGCAATGGCATCAACCATCTACACCCTAGATATGTTGTCCATTGATGCGACCCCGCTGAGAGATGATGGGGAGGTGTGATTTTATTTTATTTTATTCTACTTCCACTTTTTGGCATTTTTGATGAAAATTTCCTTTTTTGGAAGGCGGGGTCGGGCCCGACGGGCAACAGGTGTCGGGAGCACGTGAGCAGTCAGTGGCCACCCAGGAATAATACCAAGGTATAATTATTGAAAATTATTGAAAATTATTGAAGAGTTATTGAGGTAATAATTGCAGTAAGCCCGCAACCCATGTAGAAAGCCTATAACTATAGTGTGGTACCACCCCATTATCCACCCTATAACTATAGAGGATATTTGGGCTTAACAGGTGAAAATCTGTGACGACTGTATATACTGTAGATAATGTAGTAATTACTGTAGATCACGGCTCTGTAGGAGCACGTGATCAATTCATCTTAACCGCATACTATGTCCCTTTAGCCCTATGCAGAGCTTGAGGTTCCATGCATACACGTTGAACCTCGCTCTGGCTGAGTATCCCATTCAACTGCTTACCACCTCTTGGTCCTTAGAGCCCATAGCCTGGGTAAACTGGTTAGAGCTCTGCCTACATGGCATGAGCTCGCCCTTGGCTAGGCGATCCTAGATCGTCAACGGCGTATCTTGCCGTTCCAAGTCTCCTCTTGCGAGAAGCCCTATGTGGAAGCCAGCCTGCTTCACAGTGGTGGACACACAGGGGTCTTCACTCAAACAAGTGGAGACTTGGCTGCTGTTGACGAATCTACCTTGGCAGAAGTTTTGGAATTGTTGAGACGAGCTAGCCTCGTCTCCGTTTTTCCGAATGGATGCCATGTGTCCCTGCCCTGGAAACATCCTTCGCTTGATATTCTCCACGCGGCTCGACCGTTGTCGAGTCAGCTGGGCAAATTATCCATCTCTTTGTTTGATCGATCCTCCCTGGAGACTAGCGCATTCGATGAACGACTCGCCACGAACCACCTGGAGCCCCTTCTATTCATTGGCTCCATGACTCGTCCGGATGGTGCCCGTCCTCGTTGACAGTGCGTGCCGTGAAGACGAAATTTCCTTCTTACTTCGACCTTCACCCTGTCACTACCGATCTCTTATCGTATTTCCAATATGACTGCTTCCGATCCACAGTGTTACACCGCACGCCGTATGCGACTTTCATTACCATCATGCCGTCGAGATCTGTTTTAGCCCCTCTCGCCTTCCAAGCCATATAAAAAGTGTCGAGTTGAGGAGTGTTCTTTGGAATTATGGCCTCCAACTCCGCTCCTGCTGCTCAGGTGCCTAAGTCGACCCGCTCCAACAAACCTGACCTTGTCGAGGGGATCGCGCCAGTCAAACACGTAGGACCCCCTCCGTCGTCGCTCGCCTTGTCACCTTCCCCTTCGCCAGCTCTGGCTAAAGGGAAAGTTGTCCTCTCCACCACCCCTGCTAAGGGCGGTAAGGCGGCTACTTCAGGGAAGAAAGGAAAACATAAAGCGGTCGAGCGCCCCATTCAAGGCGGCACTCCTGCAAAACCTGCTCCCAAATCCACGATCCCCAAACCCCCGCTGAGTGTCTCTTCCTCTAGTATGCCGACGCTTCAGACCGTATCCCAGTCCTTGGAAGGCTCGGAGCCGACGAGCTCGGTCGCTGAGGCGGCCACACCCGATCAGAGTCAAAATAATCCGCCCTTCACACTGCAGACCAACCCCATGGTGCTGGCGAGAATGTTTCAGAGCAAGGTGTTGATGGACTCCCTTGCGATCTCCTCCTCTGAGAGAGTAGAGTCCTCGGTGACCCCTCCATCTGATGGAGTAGTGGAATTGAGACCAGTGGCCCCTTCAGCTACTCCTTCGCTCGCTTCACTTCTGAAACCGGAGCAATCCCCTACTTCTACGCATTCCACTAGCACAGCGAACGTTCACGGTATGGGCGTGTTGGACGATTCCAGTATCTCTCAAGCTTTGCGTGCCAACTGTGAACCTCCTCGCTTGTTTCAGGGATTGGGATGTAACGTTCCAGTTTACGATGAGGACCTCAGCGCTTTGCTTCTCCGATACCATGTGTCCTACGACCCCACCACCAATGATGATCCCCTCCTTGCCTATGGAGCTGTAGACAGAGTACTCCCAGGCAAAACGGTAGAGGAAACTATGAAGTTCCACGACATGATTATGCACTGGACACTTCCTCATCGGCAGTTCGAGTGGGATTACCTAATGGCTGGAGTTGCTTCCTTTCACGAGGTCAAGCCAACTCACCATGAACTCATTGCCTATGGTACGGCGGAAGACCCAATTTTCTCGTTAGGCAGTCACCTTCTCGAACGAGTAGGGCAGCTCGCTTTGGCTATCACTCAAGTTTTGGAGGGACTGAACGATTTCCTCGGGAAACCTCATCACTTTACGCTCAACCCTAATTGGCAGCTTCTATACCTCCTTGAGTCGAATTCCAGCAGGACAGTCATTTTGATGACGTTCGCTACTCTACAACTGCGCATGGTTCGCGCCTGTGTCCATATCTCCAAGTACATCAACGCCGTCCGTAGGACCTATGGTCTAGAAGGAGATGACATGTTCAGCTCCGTGGACTCCACGAGAAGCTCTGTCTGTTCCTCCTTCGGAACTCGCGAGGCTCATGTTGAGCTCGCGAAGTTGTTGGATCGACCTGACTATGGTCGAATTGCTGACACCATCAACTCCTCCGCCCGCCGAATTCTCGTCAAGAAAGCCAAACTCGGGGATCGACAGCTCCATTACAAGATCCGGGACTCGGCTTTGGCGATGGCAGCGAGCGTTAAACTACTGGAATCCCCATGCGTGCCTGCACCAGTGATCCAAGTAGTTTCACCCAGCGCTGCTCTTGTCGGGCAGGAAGACTCGGTCCCTCCCCCTCCTTCTCAGTACTTTGTTCAAGAGGCTCCGCCTCACATGAAGGTTGCAGTTCTGCCCTCGCTTTCTGCAATCGGTTTGGGATCTGTTAGCTTTCTACTGGGCCATGGTCAGATTATGGATGGATGGGATCTTCCCGGCCATAAAGCTGGCCCGAGCGCGGCGCCCCAAGCCTTTTCCAAAGGGGCCTCCATTCGTGATGCGAACACTCAGTATGGGCAGTCTGTCCAGTCTGCTGCTTCGTTGAACGTGCCTATCCAAGTAACACCCACGCAACCTCCCAACGTGGGTTGGACCTTGTACGCGTTCCAGCATGCGCCTAATTACCTGGGTGGAATGCCGCCTGGCTCGTCTGGAACCGGCTTGATCGCGGTCACGCAGCAAGGCACCACTCCCCCGACCAATCCTGGTTCTGGAGGAGGGGGACCTCCTGGAAACGGAGCTGACGTTAACCAGGCCGGATTTGTAGCTGGAGGCAGAGGATTGGGAGGCAGAGGTGGAGGCCCGCCTGTGGGTGGAGGACCTCCCTTCGGCGGCATTGGAGGAGGCGGCGGCGGGCCTGGTGGCGGTGGAGGACCAGGAGGAGGAGGCGGTGGACCTCCAGGAGGAGGACAAGCTGGAGGCTATAACACTTGGGCTCCTCTTGAATGGCAAATGGACCGCAAGTTGCGTCTTGCTGTAGTTCCAGAATGGGATGGGCACGGCAGAACGGCTGTCGAATATCTTTGTTCCATGGCCGAGTTAGTCCATCTCTCCCGGCAGATGGTCGTCAATCTTGGCACTATGGCTCCGCTTCGATTCAAGGATCGCGCGTTGAGCTGGTGGCAAATCTTACCTGTCTCCGTCCGCAATCACGTCAGTCAAAGCTGGGAGCTACTCTTACACCTTATCCAAGTTCATTTCTTGAATGAGCTGTGGCTGCAAGAAGGGGTGTTTGAGTTCGAAGAGATGCGCTTTCACCAACGGGGCCACGAATCGGAATACCCTTTGGAGTTCTTGCAACGTCGAATTTGTTATCATATCTTCCTGCATCCCACGGAGGAGGATGGCCCCCGCATTGTTGCCCGACTGTTGCGCACCGCGCCGGACGTCTGGATGGGTACAATTAATGCTCAGCTCTTCCCCGGCATCACAAAACTCATGGCGGGTGTTAAACTTCATTGCAAAACCCTGCTCAGCAACTGGAATATGGCTATCAAATTGGGAACAGTCTCCAACTACTACCCTCGTCGCCATCGTGCAGCACATGCTGTTGACGTCTCTGAGGATGATTCTCACGATCCTGATCCTACCCCGGAAGTGGAGGAGAAATCAGCCCACACGGGCTTCCGAGCGGTATGCCTGCCTAATCAGGCTCGTGGGGATAGCAGCAAGACGATGGGTTCCAGAGGAGAAAGTTCCAGAGCCCTTTGGCCGGACGAGAAGACCACGGCTCAATTCGGAAAACGCGACAACGTTAAGAGCGCTCGCCCACCGCCTGGGGGATGCTACATGTGCACCAGCCGGATGCACTATGCTCGGGATTGCCCCCATTACGGCTGCTGGTTGACCATGTGGGAAGCAAATTTGTTGGATACGGACGTGGATGCCATAGACGAGGCAGAAGATTTGAGGACGTATTTAGTGATGTGTGCCAAGGTTGAGAATACTACTTCTTCCGCTTATTCGAGTGAGAGGCTCGAACCGCCTGCTGAGTTTAAGGAAGTGCACGTAGTTGACGCCCAGACAACGGGCGCCCTAGTGGTGCATGTTCCTTACTACCGAAATCGCAACACTCGGAGAAGTGCTTACTTCAGTGCCAGGAAGGAATTGAGAAATAAGACCAAAGCCACGGAGCTTGAGGACGCAGACACTAACAAATTGATTCGCTTGCCCCGCAGAATAGTCCGCTTCAAGGACAAGATGGAAAGGAAGAGGTCGGATCCTCCGGTGGAAGTGGTGGAGCGCCCGATCGCCGATGCGGTCGAGGAGCGTGACACAGCGTCCCCGGAGTCGATTCGCCTCGTTAAGGCGTTCAAAGCACGTTCCCTTCTGCCTGGCCTGAATTCTCTGGGTATCAGGGCTCTACACCTTAAGGTGCACGTCGGCCGCCCGCTGTGCACTGCCATAAAAGGTCGCCTCGATTCCGGCACAGATATCACTCTAATCTCTGAGGAGTACTTCAATTCCATACCAGGTTTACCGAAGCCACGCAAAGGCCTGCGAATGAAGCTTTATGCTCTTACTGGAGAAGCCAAGGTATTGGGATACACCAAGTTTCCCATGTATTGCCTTGCGTCCGACGGAGTCCTAGTCGCTTTCGAAGTGGAAGTGTACGTGGTGCGCAACATGCGCGTTCCTTTACTCCTTGGCGAAGATTTCCAGACCTCGTATGAGCTGGGGGTCAGTCACTTCACGGATGGTCACTGCAAAGTTCGGATGGGTCGTGGCACTCGAGTCCTTCCTGGATCTACTGCGCAGACGGTGGATTTAGGTTTCGACGTCCGGAGAGTGAACGCAGTTAAGTTGAAGGGCTTTCTGCGCAGGACGGCCGCTCATCAGGAACACAAACGGTTGTTGAGGACAGGGGATTTACCGCCAGAAGTCTGCGCTTGCGACGATGTGCTCGTACCTGCCGGATCAGTAGTTAATGTACACGTCTACGGCCCGTTCGAGGGTTGTCCTGATTGGATAGTGGAAAAGCTAGTCATTTCCACTGACGACCAGTCAATTCTGGCGGCCCCCACGATGTGAATAAACGTCGACTCCCCTTACATTCTGATCGCGAATCCGAGCCCTCAACCTTGGTATATCCGGAAGGGCGAAGTGGTAGGATACCTTTGAGACCCTGAGTCACACGCGGACGCTCCCAAGAGCGAGGAGGAGGCAGAGAGATGGCCGCAGCGGCCAATGCCATTAAGACTATCGTTGGTTCTCTCCGCCAACAGGATTTGAGCAATGCGGCATCCGCCCCAATCCCTAGTAAGGAGGACAAGCTGGACAGGGATGAGTCCTGGGGCCCAAAGACCACGGCGGTCCCAGAGGATCCTCTCCCCGACATGGACGTCAATACCCTGGTTAATTGGGGTCCTGACATACCGCCTGAAGCTTGGCCCCAGCTAGAGGAGGTGCTTCGTAATAACGCAGCTGGCTTTGGCATGGGTGGCTGCCTGGGCCACATCGACACAAAAGTGCCCATTCCGCTGAAGCCCGATACTCAGCCCATCTCCATGCCAATTTACGGGGCATCCCCTGCCAAACACAAGGTGATCGACAAGCAAATGGACGCCTGGTTCGAAGCGGAAGTAATTGAGCCCTCCGTTAGTCCATGGGGGGAAAGCATCAACGGACGCAAAAATCTTGTGTCTGCGCGCTTCGCCGGGCACGCTCCACAGCCAGCAACGCCATGGTGGGAGACTCAAAAATTTGAGCTTGCTGGCAGCACAAGCCCGCTGGCGGCCAAAAAAACCTTGAGGAAAAGGGCTGAACAGACGTCAAAAGTGTGTTTGAATGGGTATGGGGAAAGCACCAACGTACACAAGAAGATTTCTGTCTGCACAGCTTTGCCACATGCACCGCAGTCAAAGGCTGGAAAAATTGAGCAGCTGAAAAGACCTCAAAAGTGTGCTTGAATGGGTATGGGGAAAGGACGAACGTACACAAGAAAATTTCCACCTGTGCGGCTTTGCCGCGCGCACCGCAGTTGAAGGCTTGAACACTGAGCACTAGCAGCACGAGCCTGTTGGCAGCCAATTTTTTTTAAAAAAAGCGGCTAAAAATGGTGTGAAAATGGAAGGGGAATCAACGTACATGAGAATATTTGTGGTTGCACAGGCTTCACCGCGCATGCTCCGCAGCCAAGAACACCACGAGATGGTCAAAAAGATAACTTGCTGCAGCACGAGCCTGCCAGCGGCGCAAATTTTCGAAAAAAAAGGCCTGAAAAGATATTAAAAACGCGGTTGAAATGACGTTAGAATGATTCAATATGGAAAGCGAGAGCACCACGCTCGTTTGATTGATATCGCTTACTGGATCGGCAAGTGGGACTGCTGGCACTCCGTTACAGCTGTTTCCGAAAACCTTGACACTTGTGAAAAACTTTTGCTCACAATCAACTTTTGATGGGTTGCCCAGGATTAGATGTTTAATTTCCGCCTCAGATCATAGTCCCGATCTGGTAATTTGATCGCAGCATCCCAAGCTTGCCGTCGACCTTTGCCGTCGATGCCGATGACCAAGCATCGCCCACAATTCTAACAAGTCGCGAGACCGGAAGAAAACATCACTACTAACTTAAGCTGAGCATTGTAATACAACGGAAAGGGAGCCAGAAAGTTGAATTAAGCTACTGAGGGAACATATAAGTATCTATTCACATCCTTGCTCTTCATTTGCGTGAAGAGTACCGCCATTCGATGCCCTTCCCCTCCCTCGCTACACTCAGGGGGTCGGGACATCTCAGGCGGCACACTAAAGACTCGTTCCCGCTTCCTCTCAATCTTTGCCTAACCCTAACCCGTCACGGCGGAACGACACAGCTGATACCCGGAGTTAGGGTGCGCTTCGCTTGCCCTAACTCCTCAAAAGCGGGGCATAGGCGTTGTGGACATTGGTCTTGAGGGACAATGGCAGACGAGTGTGCAACAGCGACGTGCGACGGGTGCGGCGGGGTACGAGGATGGTGGTGGGAAGAGAGAAACACTGATGGTAGCCAGGTGGCTGACATTGTTTGACGTGAGCGGAGCTTGAAAGTACCGCAAATCTTGCCGCCATCAAATTACCAGATCGGGACAGTGATCTGAGGCGGAAAGTCAAGAGTGCCCAGGATTGCTGTTTTGGGTTAGCCGAGATCAGCCGAGCCGCGCCAAGCCGCAACAAGCTGACACAAATTTTCCCTCAAGTATTCCTCTGTATGTTGCTTGGGTTGTTTTATGCACAAATAACGGCCCGAGCACATTGCGGAGGGCTGCAACTGTTTTCAGCCCAAGCACAACTTTTGTGAGCAGAAGATCTTTCGGTCCTTTCCGAACGGGTTGCTGATCCGAGGCCAAATACGGCAATCCTTAGCCTTGCATCAAAAGCTAGACAGCGAAAAGAAACAGCTATAACACAGTCGGCTAAAATGGATGCACTATTGGTTTGTGCTTGTTTCCTGCCAAAAAAGCGCACTGAGTTTGAAAAGACAAAAACACTTACATCTATTATACAAATGACGACAGCACTGCCACATAACACTGCCACAAACATCGGACAACACAACGGAAACTACTCAGAGGACCACTTCCACTACCTCTGGGTACACCCGGACAACATAGTATATCTTTGTATATCTTCTACTGCTGTGTGCCCAATTATCTGGGCTCACTGCTCTGGAATACACCCTACGGCTTCGTTGAACAAAGACAAGGCACACAAACATTGGGACAAACAGACCCCTGAATGAGGTCAAGCCAACCTTCACAAGATGAAACAGATAATGTAAATACTTTCTACTACATTCTTTAACTGAATCTGGGTCTGAGGGACTTCCTCCTTGCAGTGCCTTATATAAGTGACACTTCAACGGCAAATCATTAATATGCGGCAAAAATACAGCGACTTTTGATTTGAAATTGTTAAATTCCAGCGAACCTCAAACTTTCTGAGGCCATTCTGAGGACCATGATTTCGTTATTCAGATCCCAGGGATATGGGCCCGTTCTAAATGTAATTTTCAGAAGGATCCTGACCAATTTCTAACCAACTTCTGACAATGAACCACATACTTAGACTAGGTCTGAAAAGACAGCAAAAATTAAATTTGTTAATTGGTCTGGATACTTAAGGACAGGACATAAATGAATCCAGAATCTGTAAATTTACATTGACCTACCTATTTCAGGGACTCTCCGGGTTGGAGTCTGGGATACGGTGACATGGGGAACCAACCAAATGTTGGTGACAAGTGTCCATGAAAAATGGCTGCCAAATATATGATAAATTCTTCATACACTAGATATCATATTCAGGACTCCCTGGGATACGAGCGTCATTCCAATGAACATGCACAATATATCAGACACCATATTTCAGAGATTTCTGGGAGACGGGGACATGGTGAACCAATTTAAACCGAAGGTTGGTGACAAGTGTCCTTTGAAACTGGACTTTTGAATCTGAAACAATTTTTCATGACACTGGGCACCATCTTTCAAACCTCAAAATATTATACTAAAACACACACTGCATTTCAGGGACACCCGGGATACGGGGACAGGAGGAACCAACCAAAGGCTGGTGATGAGCGTCATTTGAAGAAATGACTGCATGAATCTGCAATAATTCTTCCCTACACCAGACATCATAGTTCAACTTCACTGTTCAAAGACTACCAGTGAGACAGGGATGCGAGGAACCAACCAAAGGTTGGTGACGAGCATCCTTCAAGAAATTGAATTCCTGAAGCTCTGCTAATTATTCCCTACATTAGACATCATGCATTGCTACTTGCAGCTGGAGATACGGGGACATGAGGACACGAGGAACCAACCAAAGGTTGGTGACGAGCGTCCATTTTTCTGGATCAGGAAAACTGATCTTGAAACTGCTTTTGCCATACATGTAGTAGTATTCACTCAGTACTCTGAAATCAGGAAAACATTTAAAAAGATCCGCATTCTGAGTGCGGAGCATGGGTTCCTGCTAGTCCATCCACAAGGCAAAAGTCAATTGTATGATTAAATATATACTTCAGCTTCTTCAGAATGGCATATAACACGTTGGAGTAAGGGGTTGCGCGTCTCGAAATCTGCACAGGGCAACGGAAACGTGATAGATGTGGTGTGTAGGCCATTGCTTATGCATGGCAGGACAAGTCCTGTCCTTTTTAAAAACTCAGCTGATGATCAGATCGATGCGTGTTCGAGTTTGCGTCGTAAATTTTATCTGTTCTCTTCAAGTAAATTCGGTACTATTGATCACCCACCTTTGCAAAATTACCTACAGTCTTAATGTGCTGTCCCCAGAGATCTTGTGGCTCAAGATGACCTGTAGAACAGTTTAACTATCTAATATGATTGTTACTACAAGATATTGTGCCCATAATCGCTCCCTAGCAATGTAGCATGCACAAGAAAATTCATGAAAATTGATGCTTTCCCGAAATTTTGATGTCAACTAACGGGACACCATCAATTTGGATCCCCAGGTCTCATTTCTGTTCGGGGTACCCTAGAAATTTGAGAGTACGTGAACACATATAAAATAGATGGTTCCAGCTCCTCAGATTTTCCACAAAGCCAAGAACACCAACAGCCAAAGAGATTTACATTGTTTGTCCCAGTTTTGTCCCATTGACCAGTAGAGGACTGTGCCGTCGCAAAACAAAGTTGAGTGACTTTGTGACATAAATACTGCCTCAATCAACTTGAACTAAAATACGCGGGGATGCTTCTGGTTCCCAGGAATCTAGTGGTATTTTTATACAGAATGTGGAGACGAATTGAGTGCAGCAGAAGTTGATATTTTCTTTTGCAAAGGTAGGCGAATTTGATGGCTGGCTTGGCAACTTCACTGCTGCCTCAATTCGACCCCAAACCTTGAACAGCTCGGGGTTCAGCATCTTTTGGTGGTAATAATGCTGGCTGTTGATTCTGAACCCCATCCGTCATGAACTGCGGGTGTAGCATTGCCATCAATATTATTTTGCAAAGGTGGGCAATCAATAGTAAATTCGGAGTCTTGACGATATCTCCAATTCGTTTGCATGTCTTTGGCCATCAATATTATCTCCACTCTGGTCCCTCCTCAAGAGTTCTTCATGCAACATACTATAGATCACCTACCTCTGCAAAAGTACCTACCTTTGCAAAACAAAGTTGAATTATTTTGTGACATAAATACTGGCTCAATCAACTCGAAATGGGATATGCAGGGATGCTTCTGGTTCCTAGGAATCTAGTGGTAATTTCTTTAGAGAATGTGGAGACGAATTGAGTTCAGCAGAAACTAATGCTTTCTTTTGCAAAGGTAGGACATTTTGATGGCTGGCTCGGTAACTTCACTGCCGCCTCAATTCGACCCAAAGTTTAAATAACTCGGTGTGTGACATCTTTTGGTGGTAATACCGCCTGCTGTGAATTCCGAGCCCCATCCGACATGAATTGCGGGTGTAGCATTACCATCAATTTTCTTTTGCAAAGGTGGGTGATTGATAGTAAGTTCAGCTCCCACCATGATCCCACAGCAACTTGAACAATACAGCCTTGCCTGGCCCCATGAAGCTCCTGCCAAGGGAAAAATGCTTATCCTTTGACAACTTTTCGGCCTAAAAAAGCTTATATCTGACAAGGTTCTCGGCTGTCGAAATGCCGAAAACTCTGGCCCGAATCATGCCGCAGATACCTGAAAATTTCCGCCCTGCAGGTGCAAGAAACCGTCCACCCCCCAAAAAAAGCATATGCCAGACAGGCTTTTTGGATATTGGGCCCAAAAAAAGCTTATCTTTGGACAAGGATTTTCAAAAATTGCGCCCCGGTTTATGTTCTGGACAACCCTTGGCGGGAGCTTCACGGGGCCTGCCTTGCCCCATTCTTCACCACGGACTTGGAAATCCGCATCCACTTTACATTCCTGCTGTGCTACACCTCAGGAGATTAAAAGCAAAAATTATGTAACAGACATCATGTGTTGAACTCACAGCCCGAGACCAACTCCACGTCTGAGGCATTGACTGTGCCGCCACAACACATAATTCGCAAGCTCCGGTGCTGTGCTGTGCCACAGGAGAAGATGTTGCTGCAGCCAGGTACCATTGTGTGCTATCATATGAAATCCCAGCATTGTCCTGCATTCCTCAGAATTCCTTCACTGAAAATTGTTGTCACATCTTCCTCTGCCCTTCCGTTTGGGCCGCTCCTTAAATAGTTCTCCAAATACCTCTGCAAAGATGTATGACAAAGACATCAAGCAAAAATCTTCCGCTGGCTGGTGTATTGTGGACCCTTTTACTGTTCCTCAGACCGTCGGGGGAAAAATCCATCTGGCATTTTGCCGATTTCCGAATCATCGCACATCTGACACTACAATATCTAACAACAAGGTCCACTCCCACATCGGGTTCACGCTAAATGTTCAAAAGTTGCCAAAATCAGACCTCCGGGGACAGTCTTTATTTATTGCGGGATCTTGATAATACTTTCCACCACAAACTAATCATTGCTTCCCCTTCTCACCAGTGGACCTAAGGCAGAATTTATGTAGGACCTGGAACAACTGAGGAGTGCAAAATTTTTCGGACAGGTGCTACTTCTTTCGCAGATTTTCAATTTGAATACTTGCATGTAGTATTCCATGATAAACCATAGGCTCGATCCAGCCTCTTTAGCAGACCACGTACTTGGAAGATAGTCGTTCACAAGTGCTATGCTATAGAGGCTGGAGTTTGATGAGCATAGCGAACCTTAGGTGCCTCGGAGTTTGAAAAATATGATGGACATCTGTTGAGATCTTTTAAATCGTTTTTTGAAGGCTGTTTTTTGTGAAAGTGGAGGGAACCTCATTCTGAGATGCTGTGATTCTTTTCATAAGAAATGGGCAAGTTATAAAGGACCTTGAGGCATTTCTTTTTGCCGCCTTTTCGGTCATGCAAGCATGACAGTGATATATCAGTGATGGCCCCACTTAAATTTTCAAACTCCGAGGCACCTACAGTTCGCTACGGTTATCAAATCCTAGCCTAGATAAACCATCAGTTTTATCATTACACTAGTTGAACATTTCAAGTTTTTCAGTGAAAAAATTGGTGAAAGACTTGAATTTTTTTTCACCTATTTTTTCAGCAAAAAAACAGGTGAAAAATGTAAAAGTATTTTCACATTTTTCACCTCATTCTTGTTTTGAGTCAAAAAAATGTGAAAATGTTTTACATTTTTCACCTGTTTTCTCACTGAAAAAATAAGTGAAAAAAAACTCAAGTCTTTCACCAATTTTTTCACTGAAAAACTCGAATTGTTCAACCAGTGTTACCCGTTTTGTTTAACCTCAATACAATATTTATTTAAATTACTGCTGGAGTGTAACGAGGCATGTTTTGTTACTAGCATGACCTGACCCCCGCAGTTCCCTCCGGGTTATCCTAGGAGGTATAAGCTTCATTTGTTAAAGCATCTGTCTAGGTTATCCCACTCGTGGCCCTTTGCCTGCCAAAAAGAGCGGGTCAAATACAGACCTCATTGAAGGCCCACCCAATGAAGAAGAGCTCCACTAAAGGCCTCTCAATCGAACACATTGGACATCTCAAATTGAAAGCTATGTTCAATCTGATTGAACATTAACCAAAACTATGTATGTATATTCCGGCCTAACATCTGAATGTTTAATTGATTCATGTTGATTGAACACATTTTAAAAAGTGTTCAATTGAACTTGTTTGTTTAATCGCCTTCAATAAACATGATCGGGTTCGATCAGAGGATGTTCACAGTCACAATTGTGCATGTCAATCAATCATGCATGATTTATTCTTGCAATTTCCAGCTCCGGATCGTATCTAATAGGGTCTAAAATGTGTTCTGAAACGTACCAGTGTATTTTTCAGGCATATCTGATCGGTTAATGTGCATAGAAACTTGAACCTGATTTAATTGCAGGTTCAGTAATCAAAGGTGGCCCAATATCTTTTTGAGAAGGCACAAAAATGGATCAAAAGTGCCTGAAATGTATAACATATGGCTATTCTCTCTGAACATCCAAGAATCATATCTCAGAAGCTGCAGTATCAGTGGTTGATTTTCCATAAGCATAGGAAAATGTTTTGGAATACCTATGTACATATTTTCCACCAGGATGCTGAGGCAGCTTTCAAGACCCCATCGGACTTGGATCTGACCTTGATGTCACATTGATCCTTTAATAAACTCTAATTGATTTTAATCTGTAGGGGGTCCCTACCCCCTCAATAGATTATATTAGATGCAATTGCTCTCGCTAAACCGATTCATCAAGCATTGTCAGGAAATCGGGCCAGATTGGGATGTCGTACATGTCAGCCTTCTTCTCAACAACAACAGACCTCTGGTCGCTCCTTGTGCCCACACTCAAGAACCCCTGCATCTCCAGAGGAGGATAACTGGCATTGTGCACCAGAAACGATGGTCTCCTCTGTTTGTTGCATTGCCTGTGACCTTTGAGTTATGCAAAAATCATGGCTGTTTTGACTCATGGCTGTTTTGACCTTGGCAATTTGTCCTCCAGAATCTCCTCCAGTTGATGACAATGACACATCAATAACGATTTATCAGGAGTGGAGATGCGCAGGTGGTTGTGGACAAAGCTGAGACATGTCAATGCGTGACCGCAGCGGCTCATTGAGGGCTTTTTGTATTCTGGGAGATATAATCCATTTGATTGCTTGCGGGAACCTAGTTGGACTAGATTATTGGAATTTAATGACATGCTGACATCGCCATATTTTGTTTATGCTTATGAAAAGTCAACCAGCGAGATCTCAGAACCAAAATATTTCTCCAGTATGGACTGTAAAAAATGTAAAATCGGTTCTTGTGCTTGTGAAACTCGAGGTAATATCTAAATACATGATAGATCATGATTTCAAACCCCCCAAACCTCTGCAGGTATTTTATTTCATTCAATAGCTCAATTTGTTTGCACTTTTTCAAGAATTTGCTGTATTTCATGCTCTGGTTGCCTTATAGTAAGACATAAATGATGCCGCACGCTCCGTGTATGCAAACGTGTGCAGCGGTCCATACATTATTCAAAAACACGTTGAATTGACTCAAACGACGAAGAATGTGTTGACGCGACATGATCACGTGTGCCAATCATGCCGAGCCATCAATCGGATTTTTCTGGGACCACGGAGAATCTCCGGCTGGTTACCTACCCGAAACTTGAGAGGGCAGGATTTGACGATAATAAAGTTGAGTGGACAGCCCAAAAAAGGCACCAACTAACCACATAAATAAAGATCACACTCACGAAGCAAAAACCATAGTGCAATGATAGAACAAAAGTGCAAATATTATAATAAGCAGCGAGTTCGCACGACGTTCAGATATGACAGGAAAATTCACATCACGTTTCACATCAAACTGAAAACATGATGATTTTTTTGCAGTAACACCACAGACAAGAACAATTCCTAATGGGATTAGGACTCGCAATTACATGATAATGCAGAGTACCACCTGTGACAGCGCAGGAACCAACAGACTAGGAAAACTTGAGGAAAACTTCGGATTATTAGGTTAGAGATTCCAAGACCCTTCAAAGTGAACTGAAGATTGAGCACTATAGTTTTATTCGGCTGTGATGCTTGCTTGATCCCCGGATTGACTGGTTGGACCCAATCCCGGTATAAAGTGGAGACAAAGTGGAAAAAGAAATCGAAATAGAGGAACCTCTGGAGCCTCAAACAAATAGTGAAATACCTGCAATGCCGAGGCAGCCGAATATTTGTCTCATGGGTCTGGTATCTGACTTTTGTTGTAGTGTACAGGCTGTCATGATCATTGAATGCACTTATCGGGGTCACAGGACTGTATGCTTGACCGAATTTCCGTCAGTAACGAATTTCAGATTAAACAATTAGTGAGATCTCAGTGTCTTCATATGGTGCTATGATGGTATTTAGGTATTTCTTTCTGAAATGACTTCAGCCCTTCATCATTATCTTCAACAGGTTCATAAAGGTGCTCCCTAGTGAAGGGCTCATACACCAGGTTTACTTTGGGGTTCACTCAGTGGAAGGAAAGAAATAAAATTGTGACAATTTGCAGGTTCACACTGAACGAAATACTTCTTATTTGCAGCACATAATCCAGGGCATCAATTCTCTATTTATGGGCTAGGTCTGCTCAGGTTTCCGCTCAGTGTGGATTCTCATTCCACCACCCAAATGCATTATTTTATTCTTCTTGTGCTTTGTTGATGTGGTGACTCCTGCATCTAGACTTGGCTTGTGGGCCAGTGCTTTGCATGGCAGTATGAGTCCAGTCCCCAGGAGTTTTACTGCCAGCACCCATCACAAATTCCAGGACCTCGAGCATGCTCACGGTCAAGGGGTAAACCTCAGGAGTCTGGCCAAAATGGGTTGAACAAAATCAAGATCTAATTTTTTATTTCTTTCTTTAACTTCAAAGTTCAAACATCAGTAGTTTGACAACCAAAGCACTGAACCCAGAATTTTGCTAACTCATATGCCTGGGAGCATGCCTGTGCGCAAACCTACCGATATTCGGGATCCCCAGGCCATATAACTGCGCAGTTATCTGGTGTTTTACAACTAATTCAGTTTGGAAAACCCCCAGGTGGTGTGATGTGATGGTAACTTCTACTTTCAGTACCATTCGGATTTATAGTCGGCTTGGACTCCCGTGCGGCCATTCTTAAGACATTGGCAGATGTTCAACGCGAATTCATCAGACCTTCTCAGGATCCATGACCACTCTATCCTATAAATTTATTCACTGAGGCAGGTGTCTTCCAGCCAAATACCGGCTTCCAGGTATATCTGATTTACCCATCTTGCCAGTGCCACATGCTCATCACATTGAAATTCTTCGATACAAAGAACGATGCCGCACAGGAACACACCACGAATAATGACGATTGGGCTGTGGAAGGTGAGAACTATGTCATTATTGGCTGTCGAGGAAACTCAGAGCTTACTCAACTCTGCACCTTATTATTCTTGTGGGATGTGTGTCACCTGAATTGATGCCAAATCTCCCTATAATCTCCCTCGTGTGGGAATCTCAGTGGATTTCCTCCACAAATTAGCACTGTACCGAAACCTCGACATTACTCAAATGTTACTAAACATCTGGTTGAGTATACTTTCGAGGTTTATAAATTTTTATGCCAGGTGCGATGTTTTAAAACCCAGAGTGATGCACCTGGCCCACCATGACAGAAACTATACATTAAGGTGGACTCCGATGGAGTACACTACCTCCGGGACCGATCCATGGGGGCTCGATTCGACGTCCAGGACGACCCCGACATCTTGCTACGCACCCCATTCTATCGCTCTCCTTCGCGATCCCAAGGCGAAAATATGGAGTTGACCCCGTCCGAGACATCCGACCTCGAATACAGTTTGAAGGAATCGACGACCAAGGATCCCCCCGTCCGAAAAGCTCCTAGGTGAACTCATCTCACATCTCAAGCAGGGTGACCTCGACCCCAATGAGCTCGCCCACTTCCGAATCCTACGTAGCATGCTTGTATTGGGCCGTGATGCACTGTTTGCCACCATGTCAGTCGCCGCTCAACAACAAGCTGACCTGGAGTCTTCCGCACACGCTGACTGGCGTCTGCGTGAGGACACTGCGTCCCGCATCAATGCCATGCACTCAGAGGTCGTCACCAACCAAGAGCGCATCAAGTGTGTGCTTGAGGATAACGTACGTGTCCTCCACAAGTTCGGCTCCACCGAAGCGCAACTCGCGCACATCGTCTCCGCCACTACAGTCACCTGGATAAGGCCCCTCGAAAGCCTCCCCCCTCTTTCATGATGGAACTCGGAGACCTATGACAGCCCATTGATCAGGCTCTCCCCGGTCGACTCACCAACAAGTCCCCGCACGAGTATTCGCGCCGCGCCAACGCGGTAATATCTCGAAAGGAACAGTCGTCTGACGCGTTCTCTGCCGGATATGCCCCAGTGCCTTCCCCCGCGACACGGATGGCTCGATTCCAGGACACCAGTATCTCCAACCCCGGGGGTATGCGTCCGGTACCCTCTAGTCGCTTAGTGGGCGTTGTACGCCCCATCGGCATTAATCAAGGCGCCTCGGGGTATATTACCTCCCAACACTCATCCCTGGCCATGACCCCAGACGTGTTCAAGGTGTTCGCCTTGGAAAAAGAAGAGGAAATCCGCGACCTGGTCGACTTACACTTGGCCAACGCGTGCTTCCACCAGGGGTTCGCAACCCTAAGCTCGACAACCCTCCCAAGTATAAAGGAGAGAATGACCACACCGTATTTATGGCTTGGGTGGGTAAAGTCTGCACCTGGTTCCAGGCAGGGCTGCTCGGCGGCCCCGCCTTGGATTCCTATCGAATCGTAGTTCTGAAAACCTGTTTGGATACATATGCCCTTACATGGTTTAATAAATAAGTGAGCGTGAATGGCGGCTCCGTCACGTATGAGTTCGCCTCCATCATCTGCGCCTTTCATCGGCGCTTCGTAACCTCGGCCAATGCTCAACAAGCCACCAAAGACTACGAGGCAGTCCGATATGACCCCTCCCTTGGCATGGAGCACCTGGTCAACAAGCTCACTAGCACCGCCGCCGACATGTGCAAGCCCCCCTCAGAGTTCTTACTGAGGCAGAGGTTTATGCAACTGATACCAGCCCAAATCCATAACCATATGGTACAACGTGGACTGTTCCCTGAGATCTCCAACAACTGAAAAACCACGTGCGTGCATTAATTGAAGGGAATAGTCAGCTCAGGGGAACTGGCACCAGTGGTGCATTATCCCCCTCAACTGCCCCCACTACTCGCTGAGATGGTGCACCTGAGTATAGTCGTGAAAATCACAATCCAATAGATGTGTACGAGACACACAAATTGAACCACAACCAACACACAACCAACAAACAAACTACACAAAGTGCTCTTTGATATTTAATGTACTTGGGTCCTGTCAATCAGAATTGACTGCAGATACACCGTTGACAATTGTGCAAATGAAGGAAGATAAATCAAACTGTATCTCAAGACTATCGCAAGTAGAACTCGTGAGTACAACTAAAGCTTCTCGTGAGAGAAACACTAATTGTGGGGTTTGGAAATGAATGAAACTCAGTCGTGAACGCACATAAGCTAATTCCGACAACTTGAAGCCACACTGGACTTGAACTTAGAGGTCTCACGGGACTCTCTTGTAACATGGGACTGCGACCGAACTCACGGGAACAATTCCAACAGTGACTATGATCAGCCTCACTGGACTGATTCCAATAGTACCTTTAGACGTGGGACTGCGACCGAACTCACTGGAATGATTCCAACAGTGACTACAATCTTAGTAGTACCTTTGATTTAAAGCTTTGACACTTTGTCGTGACTTCAAACTGGATTACGAACTTATCGCGAGATACTTCTCACGAGAGACTTTCTGGTTCAGCACTTAAGTTTATGACTTTGGGTTATCAATCACAACATGTATTGACTATCTAACTGAGTTGGGGCTAAGTACAAACTTTGAAATGTATAAAACAAATCTCCGCATATAAATAGAACTCCAGACATGCACTAAACTCGTGAGAAATCACTACTGTGACCAAAATAGTCACGGCAATAATAACTATGAGGGAAATGCAGTCCAGAACATGTTAAAACTACTCTGCTTTTATACTACTTTACAGTCCATTTTAGTACATGCTATATAAGGAAATTGAATAATAGGAATTATGTACAAGGCCACGAAAACGGCCGGCATTCTATTTTAAGGACTTTTAAACCCATTTGCAACATGCCGTAGCAGTCGTGTCTCTTTGGTGTGAGCCTTGTAACTGTTTTAGCCTTAGTCACAAGAGGTCTAGAGCGTTTTCAACCTATCACAACACAATGATGCCTTATCGCGACATCGCATGTGACTGAATATTCCGATCAATCGGAGTTTCAGGTGACATCGGAGTCAGCGGATATTTCCAGGATTGACTTTCGAGTCACTTGTCTGTGCACGTGGCTATGATCGGTCTCGGAGATCGACGGGATGTAGTTGCGAGTCGTTCCGACTATCGTGACTTGTCTCGGCATATTCCTGAGAAGTTCTTCTTGTCGTGACTGTCTTGTCGCGACTAGATATTGTTGTCGCGACTGTAACTTATTGTCGCGACAAGGACCTTTTGGGCACAAATCCCCGCCATTGAGGTTTGTCTTCGTGTAGCAGTGTTTAAATAAATATGGATATTCGTACACTCTCCTTGGTATGGACTCTAGCAATCCTGCGTAATACCGCCCTCACATATGAGTTATGGCCACTATCAGATGAATTCTCGCAACAAGCTCTTGGGACACTATATTGACCTCACATTGTTTAAAGTATCCTATATAGTCACCGTATGGCTTATCGTTTGTACTCCATTGCATCTCTGAGACTCAGCCAGTAGCTCGGAGCTCACTCTGGCCCTAATTGTATACCACCGAGCAGTGAGATTATTGGTTTAGACTGAATTAGCATAATTGTAAGCTTGTTTTTATTTCAGCCGTCTCATCGCCCACACGTGACTCCCTGCCCGGCAACTCATACAAACCCGCCTGCCCAGGCGCCTACTTTTAGCGCCCTGGCCCGGAGTGATCCCATGACCCGTCCCAATCGGGCGCCGATCTCTTCCTCCGCAACTGCCACCGTCAAGACCTGCTATAGCTGTGGATGGGTGGGCCATATCGCAAGCAACCCCGAATGCCCGCGATATAACGAATCCACTTTGAATTGCCCCCGTGTCGCCACCCAATGTGTCCCCGAGAGTTACTCCAACCTCGACGAAAATGATGACCCTTAGGTGCTCACCAACGCGCCTCAGGAAGACCTCGATGGGTTATAGGGTGGCTCGCAGTACAAGCCAGACAAGGACCTCACCCCCTCAATGACGATGCCCTCAACGCGGTATCCCCGGACCTCGGTGAGTTGCTTGACGAACTCAGGGACCTTGACGAGGTCCGTGTTGGCGCCATGCGACAATACTTCGCCATGCGCATCCAGTACGAGTCGGATGTGCCCCTTCCTGCGACTCCGGTTGCCCCGACCCTAACACCTGACGGTGTGCCCGCACTGGCGTACCTGGATGGACTCCAGGTCAATATGCGCCCCTCGGATGGATGTATTGAGTGGTCCGTGGCTACCAAAGCAGCCCAGAGACATGCGGGGGTTACACTTCCCGAATACTCTGCTCTCTGCGACGAGTTTGAAGGGCATCATGGGCCCAGACCCTACTTCAACTTGCAAACCCTCGAATTGGACGCCCTCGACGTCATTGGCGCTGAAGAAGATGCACATCATGCATGGCGCCGCCTCATCACCAAACAACCCAGCATCATGGCCATCTATACCGCTGACTCGCTAAGGACCACTGCTGTTGACCCCGACTTGGTCGCGGACCTATATGCATGTAACCTACAGGCGCTACATAACTCCCAGGACCAACTCGTCACCCTACTTGATGCCTGCATGAACGCCCTAGCAGATATAGATGCGCAATCAGGACAGGAGCTACCCACCATCACGGCAGAGCTCCTCTCTCGTGCTCGTTCCGACAACGAATGACTATTGAGCGACGTGTATCGGAATATACACCACCTCGAATACCAAGCCGATCAGATGTCCGGCCACGTTTGCGAGGTGAACGAGGAGCTCACCCACAGGATGCTAGAGCATGAAGCCTTAGCACTAGCATCTAGACCACCTCCATCTGCCCCCCGCTCGCGGATGCGGCCCTCCCTGAGATGTCGCCTCCCCCAGAGGAGGTGCCGTTGATCGACCTATCCCCTTTCTCTTTGGCCCCCGCCTCTCCGGCGCTGCACCCATGGCAGTCCACCGAAATCAGCCCCAGTCCGAGCCCCCGCGACTCACCCCCTCCCAGGTACCCAGGGTCACCACACAGCTCGGACGACTACTACATGGCGGAGGAGTTGTCAGAACTCACCTCCATCCTGCAGCGTCCGGCTGGTGACGATCATATCAGCCGACTGGCAGTCCTTAGGGTGGAAGATGCCGGCACGTCGAGTGAGCAGCCTCTACCGACCTCAATTGCCCACGAATTGGTTCCAGAATCCCACCCAGTGTACTCGGCTACTAGCCCCGACTACCCGGTGGGCACTGACACCCCAGCATTCGAGGACGCTGCATTACCTGACGAGTGTATACTACAATCGCTGGTCTTCCACACCTCGTGCGTGGTCGAACGCTACTGTACATTCCTGCACCTGTCGGGCGAAATCTACGTCAAGATCATGCCGCTCCCCGACTACCACTATCTGAATCCCGCCTTCCAGGACCTCCACCAAGCGGCCCTCGAAGATGCCATACGAGAGCGCTCAGCTGAGACTGGTGCGTGGCACTCCAAGGTCGAGCGCATGATGACGTGGGACCCCCTCAAACATCCAGATGCTTGTGCGGGTTTAGCCCGCCACCAGCATGGATTCTTGGACACTGATCCTTCTCTGATGCCTGACCGGATCTACCACGAGCAGCTCATCCGACAGGACCCGGAAATGGATGACGAGACTGCCCTCCCCGGTTTTAGATCACAACTGCTCGCCCAACACGTTGGGCATTTGGCCAATATTCGATGCCCCCGTGGTGGGGCCTCACATGCTTCCCCAACCGAGGTAGGGCTGATGGACCAGCCTAATTGGTCTAGCAAGCAACTAGTCTGCTTGTCTGCCATTGTTAAAATCGGCTCCAGCGCGTATGTACTCTTCGACTCCGGCAGCAACATGGACTTGGTCACCCCCGAGTACGCTAATACCGTCGATGGCCCCCGCATCCCGTTAGACGAGTAGATAACCCTGCAGCTTGGATGTGTGGGCAGTAGGTCCAAGATTAGCCATGGGACTCGACTACCAGTCGACTTCGGAGGCATCAACGGGTATGTATACTTCGACCAGGTAAACTTGGACCGATATGACACAATTATCAGCACACCCTTCATGAACCGTCACGGTGTCATCCTGGACTTCGGGACATGGGAGATCTGATTCCCCAAGGGGCTTGTGATCAAGGCACTCTCGTCCCTTGAAGAAGCTTCATTGATCGCCGCCCACAAGACGGATATAAAAGGGAAGGCCGTGATTAGGGATTGACTACCTCCCCCATCTCCGACAGCGAGTAATTGCTCTCCCCAATGGCGGCCGACCATACAGCACGAACCCGAACCCTATAGCCCACTCCCCACCTTACCTGGGGACTGGCCCAATGTATTCATACTCGAATCCGAATGCCACCGATACCCCGAACTATCCGCACCTCACGAGGGCTGAAGGCTGTTCACAGAACAAATCGACGAGGAGGAACTTGTCAACCTCCCTACTTTACCACTCGAATGGCCATACGTACTTCAGCTAGAATCGGACTTTGAATATATGGACAGGCGTGAATGCCCTTCCCTTAACACTCCCATTGACGCTGAGCCCGCCCCTGAGGACTATGACCCTTTCTGTGAGACTGAGGGATTATGGTCCCCTGAAGAGGTAGACGGACCACAACTAACTATATCTTTCAGGATCCTCCAACACCCCCGGGACAGATTCATCGAGAATTTCAGCCACCCACTGGCCAAAAGCATGCCTGGTCTATTTGACATGGAGCGTGTCTCCATCTCATCCAGATTAAGCCATGTATCTTCATTGGGCGACGACGATCCAGACGGATTATGTGCAGAGGCGCTAGAGGGCGCCATCCTCGTCCTTCAAATGAGAGGAGGCCGTGCCATCGAGGCCTCTGAGGCTGAAGCAGACAACTCTCCTAGGAGACTCAACACGCTTAGGGCCTGCTGGTTCGACAAATGCGCCGACCTGATGGGCCCCATACCATTGGAGCTACCGCCGATGCACACCATAAACCACGAAATCAATCTGATTGACAACAAGGCCATCTACCACTTCCACCAGCCCCGATGCCCCGAGTCATTGCGCTCCCAGCTATACGACACAATCCAGCGATATATATCCGCAGGATGGTGGGAGCTGACTCCGGTGCCCCAAGCTGCACCGATGCTCTGCATACCAAAGAAGGATACAAGCTTCGAACCATAGTCAATGCTCGGCAATGGAACGATAACACCATTAAAGATGTAACTCCGTTCCCCAACCAAGACTCGATAAGGATGGACGTAGCTCACGCCTGGTATCGATCTAAGATCGACATGTCCGATGCTTATGAGCAAATACGTGTAGTGGACAAGGATGTCTGGAAGACAGCCTTCTCCACCCCACTTGGTACCGCTTTGTCCTACGTCATGCAGCAGGGAGACTGCAATGCCCCTGCCACCTTCCAACGTCTGATGACTTGGATTTTCCGGGACGTCATTGGTAGCTTCCTGCACGTATACTTGGACGACATTTCATCTTCTCAAGCTCGGTAGAAGAACACGAGCACCATCTCGAGCTTGTCTTCTTCCGTCTCCGGCACGAGCGGTTATACCTGAGCAAGAAAAAATGTGACCTATACTCCAAGAACATGGATTGCCTAGGGCATCAGATCAACAACCGTGGACTACATGCCGACGAGGAATAAAGTCCTCAACTGGCATGCGCTGTGGGGCTCCCACACGTGTGTGTACGCCCCAGCAAATGCTACCGAGCAGGGACGACACAAGATCATCTGGAGATACGCTCTGGCGAGAACATCCACCAGTGAGAGTTCACTGACCTCCGTTACGTATCGCCAAATGCGGCAACATCACCCAGAGTCCACCAAACTCTTCACCTAAAAACCACTTCCGCACGTCAACCAGGGACTCTTTCCATGATACCTTCCACACATATGAGGACACCCACACTATGACTCTCGACATCACTACATGACACTCGCTGCGCGATACCCCCACACATATTGTCGACTTCCTCGCCCAAAACGATCCTACTTACCAAATTTGGATTTAGCTCCGAGAGTTCGCTGAACTCTTCAATAACCCCAGCTCTCGACGCTCGATGAATGGGGAATGACATGTACGACTCCATCCGCATTCAGAACACGTTCACACACTGGACCATGCGCTGCGGCCCCCAGTTGCCCTCGTTTCTCGGACGTATCGACTAATCCAGACCTCTTCCACACCACAAGACCTCCCAATGGAGCATGTTGCGACACGGGAACGGTTTGGACATCCGCATTCGATATTGGGCAGTGCTCCACACGATCACCAAGCCAAGAGGTCGATGAACTCTAGGGATTTTGTGAAGCGGGCTGGCTTCCACACAGGGCTTCTCATGAGAGGAGACTTGGAACGGCGAGATACGCCGTTGACGATCTAGGATCGTCTGGCCAAGGGCGAGCTCACGCCACGTAGGTGGATCTCTAATCAGTTTACCCAGGCTACGGGCTCTAAGGACCAAGAGGTGGTAAGCAGTTGAATGGGATACTCAGCCAGAGCAAGGTTCAACGTGTACGCACGGAACCTCGAGCTCTGCATAGGGCTAAAGGGACATAGTATGCGGTTAAGATGAATTGATCACGTGCTCCTACAGAGCCGTGATCTACAGTAATTACTACATTAGGGAAAGACATTATCTACAGTATATACAGCTGTCACAGAGCCCCCCAATGTCTGTTCGTAATGTACCCACTAAACGTCCGTACCTATTGATCGTCTCCACCCTTGCACCTGCATTCCGCATCCTCCGCTTCCTCTCGACGCGCCCTTTTTCCAGCACGATCGTGGGCATGCATGCGTTTCCTGCGTCGACGCAGAGCTCCGGACTCGGACACCCGGGCCTCAAGGTGACCTTCCACTCTTCCTAAAAGACCAACGGAAGAGTCGGGCGAGTCGCCGACATCCATGCCATCCGAAAAGCGCTGTAACAGTGAAGGTGGATTTTCCGGCACAGAGGGAGCAGAGGGTGTGACGGTCGTAAGTCATTCAAGCAAGGGGACCGGCTTGATTGCTCAAGAGGAACTCATAACCACGCTAGCGGCTGGTGTAGTCGCACGAGACCCTCCCACGCCAGTACCCAGCGAAACGTCCTGGCTCCTGCTTCTGCAAGGACTTTGCGACCATGACCGCAAAGAGGACCACAAGAAATAGCTCCGCCTCCTCTTTCTGCCTCCTGGAAGGGATTGCGAGAGAGACCGTCTTCGGTGGTTCCAGCTCCTTCGGTGACTCGAGGCGCGTTGTTCCCGTTCCCTGCTCCTAGCTGGTCTTCGCGCTGGACTGCGGGACTGGCTTCAACTACTAGACTGTCTATAACGAGGCAACTGGGAGCAGCTGCATCCGTTGTATGAGTACGAACACCGCTGATGAGCATTGAAGGCGCGAGGGGACGTGCCCGAGTTAAACCGCTGCACCGTAACTGGCGCAGTCCGGAAACTTTCCTCAGCCTCCTGCAGCGGAACGTAGTTCACATGGCAAACTAACCCTTGTCACGGATCCACGCTCACCCGAACTCTTGCTGCCTCCACCGAGGAGGTGAACTCGACGGTGTCTCTCCGATTAAGGTGCACAGAGCGTATAGGCCACAAAGTACCAACGACCATTTGGAGAGCCTCCAGCCAGCTCTCGAGTATGGCTGTGGAGAAATACCGTGGTAAGCCTCCGAAACGCAGGTACTGAGTGACAGGGTCTTCTCAGCGACACGTGAAATTGGGTCCCTGCTCTTCGAGCATTTAAGGTCTAATGTACCGAGGGGGAGCGGCATTGGCCGAGTGCACAGGGTAAGGGGAGCAGAGGGCGCCTTTTGGAGATGGGGCACGTCTCGACGAGGGCCCTGCGACGCTCGTACGGAAGGCGGATGGTCAGGGAGACAGCGAGCGTCTCATCAGAAGTCCAACAATGTTCGAGCGAGGGAAGGTGAGTCTCGGAGACAGTGTTTGTCTCGACGAAGGCTGAGTCCTCGGAGATAGGGACCGTCTTGCAGTCGACGGCCCAGAAACGGGTGGTGGCGTGACTGGACATCCCGAAGGAGGAGGTGGTAAGGGAGGGGGAGCGTTGTCGATCGCCATCGCCATATCCTCATCATCCCCTTCGGAGTAGGAATCTTCTTCCTGTCTCGTCCAACCTGAATTGTTAGGCTCGTGAGGGGCCCCATCGACGCGTGGAATCATCGCCACTGCTGGGGGGAAGGTATTCCGTCCTACGAACTGCGGTCAGGGGTACTGACTCCGGTACATCCAAAGCGACTTGGATCGAGGAAGCAACTTGTTCCCCGAGGGGTAAACGAAAGGCCAGTCGGGGATGAGCTGACTGAATTCTTCCCCAGTAGTGAGTCCTGCTTCCGCCAGGGGCAGATCCAAGAAAATGAGTCGCCTTCGATGATGACGATCCCACAGGAGTATATCCCCGCCGTCCATGTCGATTTTTGCTCAAGCGCCTTTCTCTTCCATCCGAGGTTGTCCTTCTCCCGTTTCCCAATCCTCTGCCTCCACGAACGTCTTCCACTTGATATTCTTGGGAACGTCGATCACCATAGGGGGCTGCACCCACGGCACCCGGTCCTCGGCGAGTCGCAGGCGTTCGAACTGCCCATTCTCAGAGCCTCGGGGTTCCTGGGCTGGCAGTGACGAATAAAGGGCCTCTGCGAGATCCTCGCTTTCAATGACCATGGGCGTGTTGACGGCAGTGATCTCCCTGGCCACCCCAAGACGCTCCTTGAGGAATTGAAGACAATGCCGTTTAGCAGCATCGCCTTCGGAAGCTTGCAAGGACCCTGTAGTAGACGCAACAGGACCGGAAGCAGAGGTGACGGGCAGCGAGGGTGTTCGACCTGAAGGGAGCACGCCAGGCCGCAAAGCTCTAGATGAGCTCGGAAGAGACGGAGCTGGTGCGTGCAAGGGTGCTCGACCCATAGGGAGACTGGCTTGCAAGCGGAGGCTAGAGCCCGCTTGGGCTTGGGGCGTCAGAGTGACGGGAGCAGGCAATCGTCGCAGAGCAGACGACTCAGTAAAAGAGTGCCCCAGGTCGACCGCTAACCGGTCCGGCTCGTAAATGAGAGTGTTGGTGGCGTAAGCCGCGAATTCCGTCCCTTCTACGAAATTGGTGTGAAGGGAGGGGATGTCAGGCTCGGTGGCATTGAGGGAATAGATCTCCCCCCTCCTCGAGCTCATGGAGGACGAAACACGGTACCCTGCCCTTGGTTAAGAACCACAGGCAGTCGTCTTCAAGCCCCCGTTGATCCAGAGGCCAAGGAACCGCTCATCTGCCATCGTAACACATTGCTGCTTCAACAGGGTGTGGTCGATTCCCGGGTTCGACCTCCATCTCCGCACCATCTCCAGCCATGCAGCCTTTTCTCGAATTCCGTGCTGTACAGTGGCCAGCTCATCTATGGCATCGCTATAGAGGGAAAGTCGACCGAGTTCATGGAAGTTGGAGATTTTGGGAGAAAGCGGCCGGTAAGTGGCCAGTGGGAGACAGTCTTCCTTGACCACTTCGATGAGATAACCAATCTCCTTCTCCAGGTCGAGGTTCCGGTCTCTCAATGCATGAATAAACATGGAGTCGAACCGGCCGTGTACTCCCACCGAGTCTTGGGGCACCCAACAGTCTAGTGCACGCCAGTAAGCCGCGTCACCGGGTTCACTTTGGCTCTCGTGAACGACAAAAGGAAGCCACGGTCGAGTCGGGCTGTACAGCTGTGGTGTTCAGGTCGGGTCGAAAGGCCCCAAAGACCCGTCGTACCGACATTGTTGCGGGTCGTCATGGGTCTCAAGTCCCCCAGCGAGAGTGTGAATCCCTGGGTAGAAGGGGTCCTGTGCAGAGTTGGGACTCCATATCTGATACCAGCATCCATTGAGAATAACAATTCTCTGGTGAACGAAGGCGAACGCAGGCATACAGAAACTCAACCCGTCATGAATGAGGGGAGTCTCGTTGTATCCATGGAAACTGCGCAGTCTCAAAACCGAAAAAGTGCGAGAGTCCGGAGCCACGGACGAATCGATGGGAGTGGCATTATCCATTCGAACGGAGGGGAGGGAGCTCGGTAGCAAGAGGTTTGAAGAGATTTGGATGTCTCTGGTGTTTGAAGAGAGTGGATGGCTAGACAACAGATCGGAGTTCGCCAGAGGGAACTCGACGATGGAATGGAGCTGGTCTGGGTAGTAGGTCAGCGAGGCGTTGGCTGCGACGAATTCGGAGTCTCGTAAACGGACTGGACGAACTGTCTTAAAAGATTAAGTCTAGTAGTAGTAAAGAAGAAAGGAGGTCGGCGGGGACAGCCAGAGAAACAAACAAATGTAAATTCCCACGAGGTCAAGATCTACCTAACTAAAGAAATAAAGAAAGCTTCACGAAAATAAAAAGGGGTATCTAAACGGATGGCAAACGGTGAGTGCGGCAATATTCTCTGGCCAGTTCCAGAGTGTTGCGCAGTTCGGTTTCCATAACCCATGAGTCTTCCAATGGCTTGTAATTCTTCCATCAGACGAGGTACTGACGTCGATTTCCATCCTTACGGCTAGTGTGGCGGTGACCGAGGATAGCCTCCACCTCGTATTCTTCTCCCACATTAAGCAGCTCTCGAGTAGGAGGGAGGGTAGTCCTTTGACCGAATTCGTCGGGGGAGGCATGGTACTTGTGCAGATGCTCCATATTAAATACCGGGTGCATAGGGTAGTTATCAGGTAAGCATAGTCGATAGACAGTTGGGTTGATCTTCTCCATGACTTCGAAGGGCCTGATGGTGCGTTGAATAAGCTTGCGACCTGTTCCCTTCACATCGACGAGTTTGAGAGTATGGGGATTGATGGTGACGAGGTCCCCTGGCTGTATGTCCTCAACCGGCTTTCATCCTTTATTGTAGGCAATGGCCTGTTGTTCTTGAGCAAGAACAACCGCATCCCGAGCCAACTGGTGGTGTGCCTCCAATATCACGACGAAATCCTCCGCCTTCTGACTAGGAAGGTATGGTCGCATTGAAGGGTCTGTTTCGGGGGCAAGGAAACCGACGGCGGTCCGAGGGTGATAGCCCAAGAGGAGATAGTTCGGTGAATATGAGGTAGAGCTGTGAACAGAGGAGTTGTAGGCGTAGCTCAATTCTCCAAGCCATCGCGCCCAGGACTGCCGATCTTCGGCCACGTAGGCTCGAAGCATTTGCTCGATGGTCGCATTAAGTACTTCCGTTTGACTGTCAGTTTGAGGATGGTGAGAGGATGAGAGCGCCATGGCCCCCCCGTAGTAGCTCACGACCAATCTCCAAAAGGCTGTGGCCCAACATTTGTTGTGATCAGTGATGATTCGCTCCGGCAATCCATAGACGTTGGCAACCTTGTCCACAAAGATCCGAGCGAACCCTTCTTGAGAGAGTTCGTTGAACGTGGGTATCATGAGGGCGTACTTCGTAAGCTTGTCAACAATGACTAAGATGGCAGTGAATTTCTCCTTTCCCGAAGGCGGCAATCCGGTGATGAGATCCAAAGAAACCGTCTCAAACGGTCGAGAGGGAATGTGAGCAGGTCGGAGGCCTCCCATAGATCCTCGACAATCCACTTTTATCTTCTGGCAGACGTCACAAGTACTTGCAAAGGTATGAGTGTCCTGCACCATCCTGGGCCAGATGAATAATTCCCTCAGGCGCAATAGAAAACGCCGGGGTCTGGCGTGGGCGCTCTCGGAGGAGGACTTATGTATCCATCTAAGGACATACAAGACTCGACTCTCAGGCATGCACAATCAGGAGTTCCAATCCGCGTTGATAAAATACAGGAGTCCATTAGAACCTTTATGGAATCGAGAAGGCATAAGAAGTGTCTCTGCGTTGGGAACGGTATTGACATAGTGTTTACGAAAGTGGTGGTCCTTTCGATAACCCTTCACAAAGGCGGATAGGACCTCAGGACTTATAGACAGGAGAAGATGTGTCCTTCGTTCCCAGTTCTCATCCATGGGCTCGTTCGGAGGTTGGACACCAACCGGGTACATCCACGGGTCATTGCGAGGGAAAGGCAGGTCGTCCGTGTGGACTTCGTTAGTCACGCTTGCATCTGCTCCTCGGGAATTTCTTCCACCTTCGCTTGTCGTCGAGTCAAGACTGGAAACACTTTGTAATGCTCCACGACATCCTCCTACCAGAGGACGGTGAAGGCAGCCCTCTTTGCAGGAGAATATGATTCTCTGTCATCTGCGAGCTCCGCGCAAGCCAACTTGTTGTCGTCCGGCACAATGGCTAGCAAGTCATCGCGAATGGGCGAATCGTGCGGCGGAATGCGCGGTAGCCGAGACAGGGGATCCATGTTAGAGTGGACCCACCCTGGTCGATGCACAATCTTCAGACCGGGGTATGCAGCATATACAGCCCCCCACGCCGCTAGTCGTCTATTCGCGTTTTCGTATACCCGCACCCATTGCAAGGCAGTGTGGTCAGTCACTAGGATGACTTCCTCCCCTTCAATAAAGGGCTGGAACTTCACAAGAGCTTCTTTCACGCCCAGGGCTTCTCTCTCCGTAGCGCTATAGTTACACTCCACGGTGAGACGGCTAAAATGAAAACACGCTTACAATTTGGCGAAACTCAGTCTAAACCAATCATCTTACCGCTCAGTGGTACACAATTAGAGTCAGAGTAAGCTCCGAGCTGCTGATTGAGTCTCAAAGATGTGATGGAATACAAATGATTGACCATACTGCGACTGTATATGATACTCTAAACAATGTGGGGTCAGTACAGTGTTCAGCGAGTTAGTCGTGAGTAGTCGTCTGATAGTGGCCATAACTCATATGTGAGGGCGGTATCACGCAGGATCACTAGAAACCATACCAAGGAGATTGTATGAATATCCATATTTATTTAAACACTGCTGCACAAAGATCATAGACCTCTAGCAGGGATTTGGGCCAATATAGTCTTGTCGTGACTAAAGATAATAGTCATGACTCAAAGTCGTATGAGAAATAGTAATTCTCAGGCACAGATAAACAGTCGTGAATAATGGAAGAGTCGCAACTACCAAAATAGACCTTCGGGCGAGCTCCGAGAGTGTGATCACATGTCAGATGGTGAACCAGTTGACTAAGCGAGTCAATCCGAGGATTCCCGATGAAGTCCGAGAAGATCCGAAGATCTGATCAAACATTCACATGAAAGATGTGGTTGTCATGATTAGGTCGAAAGCATGCAATATGGCGTCAAGGCAGTCTAGATCGCTCCGGATCTTGCCTTGACTAAAGATAGATGACGCTGAAGGCTCTCCGGAACTTTCGGAACTAGTCTAGACAGTCGGGAGTGATTCCTATAGGCTACAGGCCGCAGATCTCCAATCAAACACAGTTGATAGATGGATAAAAGGACCATATACCTCATTTCTATTACTCATTTTCCTTATCTGGCATGTACTAAAATAGATTGTAAACTAGTATAAAAGCGACGTAGAATAACACAATTCTGGACTGTATTTTCCTCCCAGCTACTATAGCCGTGACTATTGTCGTCATTGGTTGTGGGTCACGGGGTCAGTGCACGTCTGGGTTTTACACGGAGATTTGTTTAAACACATTTCGAAGTTGTACTACTTTTAGCAGAAATATATAGAATCAGAACATAGTTGTTTGATAACCAAAGTCCCAGCAAAGTAAGCTGAATAAGAAAGTCATAAAGAAACAGTCAAGTCTGTACCTAAGTGGTCCTTTAAGAGTCGCGACTAAGTGTCAAGACGGAGGATAGCTGTTGATATCGTTTCTTTGAGTTCGGTTGCAGTCTAAGTACCAAAGAAGTAAAGTCTAAGACAGTCTCAAGTGACCTAAAGTTCAGTCCAAGTGTGGCTTAAGTTGTCGGAGTTGTTCAAGTACACTCACGACTGTGTTTCATTCCATCCAAACACCCCAAAGATAGTGTTTCTCTTGTGAGAGACTCTAGTCAAGGTTCTCGAGTAATACTCGCGATCATTCCCAAGGGCACAATTAGATTTATAGTCATTTATTGCAACTGTCTACGGTTCATCTTACTCAATTCTAATTGAGAGGACCCTAGTTATAGAAGCACCAATATAGTCAAGTAGTAGTAGTGTGTGTGTGTGTTGGGTGTAGTTCATTTTGTGTGCGTCTTGCACATATCTTGAGATTATACTTTTCACAACTATACTTGGGTGCACCGCTTCAGCGGGCTTGAGGCTACAGCTCCAGTAAGCAATGACTCGTTCGATGTGAATGATGGTATCCTCAAAGATCGGAGCCCACTGGTCCTTAACCGGTAGCTCGACGATCTCCTTCGTCATTCCAGGCCCCCCATAGTCGATCGTAGACGGCAGTCCCCTTCAGATCCTTGATAGCCATGGGTTGCACTTGTTGAAGGCTCGATCCCAACGCGAAGTCCGAAGCGTCCGTGTACAAGCGGTACGGCTGCCCACAAATCGGATGCCCCAAAACAGGAGCAGAGGCCAGCGTGTTCTTGCACTGATTGAACGCGATTTCATGCTCCGCGGTCCAGAGAAATTTCACGCCTTTCTTCAAAAGGCCGAAAAGCGGAGCAGCTATATATGCATAATACGGCATGTACGCCGCAAAATACACACACATTCCCAGGAATTTCTGCAGATCCGTAACGTGCGTAGGCCGTGCCAACTCTTGAATGGCGGCGACCTTCTCCTCATGAGTGGACAAGCCTAATCGTGAAACCTTCTGTCCTAGCAGCAGAATGGGCAAGTAACCGACAAAACATTTCGGAGGGGAGAGGGTAATTCCGGACCTTGCAATGGTGTCCAGGACTCGATCGAGGTGGACCAAGTGTTCCTCCCAGCTGGCGGAAAACATCACTATATCATCGATGTAAACCAGTGTGAATAGCCAGAGGAACGGCGCAAGCACTCCTTGCATCACACATTGGAAGACTAAAGACCTGTTCCGGAGACCGAATGGCATTCAACGGAACTGCCACAATCCACGATGAGACTGGAAGGCAGTTTTCTCCTTGGCATCGTCGGCCATCTCCAGCTGTGTGACCCAGCAAGCGCGTCAAAAGATGACAGCACTTGGGATCCACTCAACACTTGCAGAATCTCGGATTGACGAGGTATGGGAAACTCGTCAGGGATGGTGCAGTCGTTCAGCTTCCGATAGTCCACGCACAGTCTCGGTTTGCCATCGTGATACACCACAATGCACGGGAAGCCGCCCATTTAAGCACATTTTGACACTCTTTAGCCACCTTTTTCTAAATTTTCTGGCCGCTGGCAGGCTCATGCTGCCAGCAAAACGGATGTTTCGGAGAGCCTGACTGTGATGCAGTCGGCTGTGGAGCGCACGGGGGCTGTTGGCTACAGAGCGCACACGGCGAAGCTGCGCAAACACAAATGATCTCACGGCTATTTTCAGCCTTTTTTTTCTAAAATTTCGCCGCCAGTAGGCTAATGCTGCCAGAAGTTTTTTTCAGCCCATTTTTCAATTTTTTTTGGGCCGCCGGCAGGCTCGTGTCGCTTGTGAGGGAATTTTTTCGAGCATCCCTTCAAGCGGGCCAGAAACAACTACTTCCGAGAATGACCGGTGCATCAAGGTTTCAACTCCATTCCAACCACGTTATTCTGCTCCAAAAAAATGCCCCCGGTATGCTAGTTCCCTCACCGACCTATCTTCTTTCGTCACCAGCAAGCCATTTTTAGAGTGTGTACTGACGGATTTGCAGTTAAAGTTTTTTTTCCAGCAGGCACAACCTACCTTCAAATTCAAATTTACTAAACTCCAATTTGCGGAGTATTCACAGAATGTAAGCTCATTCTAAATATCCTTTGTCCTCAGTGTCATCTAATGTCTTTAGACCACTGTGGGTGTCAAACCCCATGGATTTCATGTAAAATTACATGGGTCTTTTGCATGGAAGGCATCGAGTAAGTGAGTGGAATCCACAGTAAAAAAATGACATTCACACAGTTTTGTTTCACATACTTTTCGGACGATTCCATGGTATGCGTTCATGCGCTTTCAGCATGGCTTCCATTGATTAGCACAATGACTGCTTCTCAAGACACTCAGGGTCACCATTCAAGTTCATTCAATTCACATAGAAAGAGCATGGGAAGCATTATAATTGTAATTAGATTAATACATTCAGTCACGACGGCTACGCTTCCGAGCCGGCCCATCGGGCGGCGCTGCACGCTTCTTCCCCCCCGAGGGACTCAATTCGGGTCCATCATCCTCTTCCCCATTGTCCTGCACATCGTCGTCGAAGTCCAATAAATCATCGTCGCTGTCAAAGTTCGGGACGCGTTGAGGTCGGGCGTGACGACGCGGCTGGGATGGCCCAGCAGACGGAGAGCGGCAAGGAGACGGGGTGGGGGTGGCGGAGGTGCGCGAGGGAGTGGCAGGGGGAGTGTGCGAGGGGGTACGACGAGTTGCAGCCCCACGACGAGCAGCGGTGTGACGGGCAGCCGCGCGACGGCCACGGTAAGTTGCGGGATTGCTGATGCAGCTTTGATAACTCTTGCGGTTGGAGAGGGTCTGCTTCGCGATTCGGTCAACACCCCATTGACCTTCGCATTGGCGAAGGATGGGGAACTTCTCCTCGACCTCAAGATAGGATTAGCTAGATAACGTAGAAATAGAAGCACGGACTTACAGCGTTATACACCATCGCAAGTTTGGATGGTTTCTGCGCTTTCCAATTGCGCTCCATGTCTAGCTGGGCAGCAGTTAAAGCATCGCGCGTGGCGGTCTATCGGCTGGTGAGCATTAAAGGCCGATTGAAAAACAAATACGCATGCGGATGGTGTTCCACTCCATTTTCTCAATGTTCAACATCTCTCGCAATGCTTCCATCTTGACCTTTGCGGCGTTGGGTGGACGAGGAATGGACTCATCGGCGGCGGCATTGTGCTCACGTCTGGGAACTGGAGCACGCTGGCATTCCGCACGGAGAGCAGCATCCGCGCGGTCGCGCTGTTCTTTCATAGCCTCCAGCTCAGCTGTCGCAAGTATGTCAGTGAAACAGTATGGGTGATTATGACGCACCTTCCAGCCGTGCAACACGAGCAGACTCAGGCTCGGGCGGCAGGGCCGTAGACATTGTCTGGGCTCCTTCGTGAGTGGTGACATTTCTGTCTCGAAGAGGGGTGCGAGCTGATGAGGCCGTCGGAACTCGCGAACGTTTAGTGCGAGCGCGGGGGCGTGGATCATGGTTCTCATTAGATGTAGAGCGGGTGTTATCTTTTCGCGTCATGTTAGTGGGGTGTATGGAGGAGTGGCAGGGCCTTAAGTACCTAGTCCTGAGCTTTAGCGAGCGGTGGAGTCGAGTGGAGCCGCATTTCCGGACTTACGGAGCAGTAGTAACGCTACAGAAAACATTCGAGCACATTCGAGCACACAAGTGGATATCTGGGGGGACATTGTCATTGGTACAGATGAGATTGGGGGTCGACGTCCGGTCGACGAGCGTTGGTGCGGTGGGGGAGGTCGTAGTTAGAAGAGAGAAGGAGTGGGTCACATGAATGATGTCACCACTGATGTCACCCAATTACGGTCACCACTCCACCGTCGCCGCGTCTCGCGTCCCAACGTCAACATGCTTTGCTCTAAAACCACTATTACTCATGCTGGCCATTGTCCACCCTGTGAAGCTGGCCAAAAAGAATCATCTCAACACCCCTTATTACAAGGATGGAGAATCCTCCCCATTGAAGTCATCGACGTTGACGATATCAGCTGTCTCGTAGCGCGTATCCCAGACCATACACCAGGACCTCGAGTGTGGGCTCTCTGTGAACGTCCAGACGCAATGGGAATGTCGGAGGAGCCTCTGGAATGATTTAATACTCTGTACTACAATTTTATGATTTTCAATGTCATTCACAATGACTTCGTTTATACTGTTCAATCATGAATTTCATGTGGCTGCTGCAGTAGCTTCAAAGTATATGAAAAAAGTACATGAATTGAGAAGTGCATGGAATTGAATTCATGCAGTCGGAGCATGAAAATGTAATTTCATAGGCCAGCCCCATGAAAATCACAGGGTTTGACACCCACAGTGGACTTTTTTCAAACCACGGATTAAACCCGTACTAACACTAATGTTTTCCCTAAATGCGGGGAGAGTTCTCGCAGAGTGAACTGCGTTCTCTTATTCTATCTTTAGATTTACATGGTCTCGCGAATCTGCAGGAATTCCCAAGGTATTCCTGATCCTCTTTCCCCATTACCGCAGCGACCGGTAGTCATTATTTAGCACATGTATTTCACAGCCGACATCCCCACAATTTTCTCCTCGCGGGGCGTCACATATAACCCCGAAGAGATCTTCTAAAGTTCTCATGCGTGCGGCCGCGAAACGTATATAAGGGCAGGGGGGCCATCGCAGAGTGACTTGTCACGCGCGCGACTTCAAGACGATCTTTATAAATAAATATATTCAAGCTATAGAAGTACACGGGTAAGATTGATAAGAACAGAAGTGAGGCTACGTGAATACACCCAGTTTCGTCCGAGTATTGGACTCTTGCGCACTGCTTGACACTGCGAGTTTGTCAAAGTCAGAGAAATAATTAGAGGTAGTCAGAGCAGCGGGCTTCGGACGTCACCCGAAGCGCTCGCCGCATTTTTTTCGGAAGTTGTTTTACGGACTGGGTATAGCTCGGAGTCTATTTCGGACGGCTCTGCGGTCGACGGTTCTCAGAACGTCAACAACTCTTCCTGGCAGTTGTTACCCGCAAACATTGAAACTACAAATGGGTGTCAGGCACAAGGAGGGTGTTATATATGCAGATGGGTTCCTGATTTTTAGAGGCCAACGACATACATACTTAGTCGCTCGAACGCACAATTGAATTGTATAACAATAATGTGATAATATAGGTCCCGAAGTCCGGGCAAGTGCAAGGGTAGTGTTCAAGAAATATTTATATGCTTTGGAATGTAGACAGACACCCACACTCTAGGTAAAATCATAAGATGGATAGGGCAGAGTGAAAGGGCACTCTTACTCAGGTCAGACATAATTAGGACCACTGCCATGTCCAATATGGATTTCCATTCCATATTCTGCGGCCAGCGCGTGCAGATTATCGAGAACACCGGCATCTGGTGCTAAAGCGGAAGGTGGCATGATATATCGAAAGGTTTTAATCTGTGAGCGTCGGGCGGAGAGTGCAGTGCACAATAGATTGAAATGCGAATGAATGAGGGATACCGAGCTGAGGGTGAGAACATGGAGTTGTGGAAGAAGGAATCTATGCGGGGAGCTGCTAAGGAGCTCCAGAAACACTGCTGGATTGCCAAGCGCGATGAGGCTGAGGTCCACCAGGGTAGGGATGAGACCAAATAACTGAGCAGCTGAGTGAGGATTCGAGAGAGCATAGCGACAGTTAATGGACAAAGACTGCAGCGGTGCTTCCGATCGGGCAAAAAATGAAATAAGGTGCGTTATATCAATATCGAGGTCTGAAATGACGAGGTTTCACAGTGTAGGCAGAGAGAGGTATTCCAATATGAAAGCGCTGCAACAGTCACTGGATCCGCTTCCCAGAGCCAGATACTGCAGCGACGGAAGAACCAGTGGTTCTTTCTGGTGAAGATCATCATCATCGTCCATGTTAGGCTCGAAACCAGCCTCTATAGCGGACCACGCACTTGGAAGATAGTCATTCACAAGTGCTATGCTATAGAGGCTGGGATTTGATAACCGTAGCGAGTACGAAGTGCCTCGGAGTTTGAAAAAATATGATGGATATCCGTTGATGTCTTTTAAATCCTTTGCGAAGGCTGTCTTTTTTCAGAGGTGGAGGGAACATCATTATGAGACACTCTGATTTTTTCTGTAAGATATGGGCAAATTATGAGCAACCTTGAGGCATCTCTTTTCACTGATTTTTGGTCGTGCAAGCGAGGCAGTGACATATCAGTGATGGCCCCGCTTAAATTTTCAAACTCCGAGGCACTTCGTACTCGCTACGGTTATCAAATCCCAGCCTACATTAGTGTTGCCGCGGCTCGGCTACGGCTAGCTCGGCTCGGCTTTTGATGGCTCCGGAGCCATCACTGCCTAAGCCGAGCCGAGCCATTTATAGACGGCTGGCTTGGGCGGCTTGCGGCTTAGCTGAGACTCAGCCGCGGCTCAGGGAGCATTTGTGGCCGCACGGGTTTTAACCACTCCTACGACCTTCTGGCACTTTTTGCACCCCACAACAACCTCGGTACTCGACGAAATCAACATTATCATCGGATGTGCCGTAAGGTTCCGATCTGCTGTCTCCGCTCAAGATCTTGTCTCTCATCCCGCCGCATGTGCCAGAAAGGAGGACCGACGAGATGGCGCACACACATCAATTTGTTGCGAGGCACATTCGCTTGAGAGGAGGCACATGATGGAAAATCACCCCAAGTGAGGCACATTCCCACGTGTCCATTTCTCTGTATTAGCCTAAAAGTACCACTTTCAAGCAGTTAGGGCAAGCGCAGCGCGCCCTAACTGCGGGTATAAACTTAGGTTAGTGTTCGGGTTAGTGGTTAGGGGTTTGGGGTTCGGGTTAGAGGTTCGGGTTGGTTCGGGTGTTAGGGTTAATGGACATAATTTAAGCGGAACGAGGCTTTAGTGTGCCAACCTGAAATGCCCCGGCTTGGGGGACCCCCTGAGCGCAGCGAGGGAGGGGAGGGGCATTGAATGGTTGGTCCCCTTCTGCAAATGAAGAAAAAACTGTTGTGAATTCCTCAGTTTTTAATGAGCAAGTGAGGCACATTGCCTAAAGGGGAATTAAATGTGCCTCACATCAAATTGATCTGTGTGCGCCATCTTGTATATCCTCGCCAGAAAGGACCCCAAGGCTGTTTTAAGTCCTCTGGATACTTGTCTACGCCATCCTTCCTCCCCATCCTCCATCCCCTTCCACCGTGGGACATTCATTGACCTTTTTTGGCTTCTGAATTCGGGCACAAGCTCCTGGCCTTCGCAGCATGACGAGAATGCTAAAATACGGCGCGGGACATCGCGCGATGCCCAGTGGCTTCTTTTGGGTCTTTTCGATGTCTCAACCTACCAGCTTTCCGTTTTTTCCCAGCAAAACCGCGCTTGTGATGCTGTAGAGATTGAGGATCTATCGTGTGCATCTGAATATTCCTGTTTTCTTCCTCTATGCTCACAACGACCTGCAGACCTTCCATCGCACATCTCCTGTGCATGAACATCGCCCGGATATTCCGCATCCTTCTCAAGCCTTCCGTGCGCGCCACTCCTGCATCAAGCTCTGACATCCGAGCAGAGCAGTGCCAGCAAACACTGCTGCATCCACGGCCGTGGGAAATCAATAGGTCTCTGGCAGCAATGCGCTGCACGACGCTGTACCAGCCATTCCGCACGGCAGGATAGTGCACATATGTGCACGCACCGGAGGGTGAGCGGTGTGTCTCGGATAAGCTCGCAAGCTCCCGTGATGAGATGTTCGTAGTCGAGGTGTGTGCTTTTTACTTCTCTCATCTTCCTGGTGTCCAACGAGAATTTGATTTAGCCGCCCGACCACGCTAGGCCTTGAGCCTCGCGCCTGTGAACAGATTTTTTGCGCTCGGGGCACGGTCTTGCTCAGTCTTCACTCGTTTTCCCTCAAGGCTTTTTTATATCCTACTACTATATATCTATAGCTTTAATTTGAGCCACCTCCGAAGGGAATCGAGCAGGAATTGAGGCCAAGCGAACCGATTTATCACTTATAGTCTATTTATAATTTATCGTACTGACTTTCTCGTGGTACGCGGGTTGCCATGGGAAACACCCAAGAGTTGTTCTCTGCAGTAGGAGAGCAATCACAGAACATGCAGAGTGTTCAAAAGACCAGAGGGAAGCGGCCTGTTGGCGCATTTGAAAAATGGCCTGAAGCCATGGCTGAGCTGCGCTCAAGCCGGCTCCAGCCGAAGCCGAGCCACTCGGAGCCGCTAGTGATCGGCTGGCTGCGGCTGGCTTATTTTTGGCTCGGCTCCATCGGCTAGCCGAGCCGAGCCGAGCCGCGACAGCACTAGCCTACATCCATGTAGAGGTTGTCCAATATGCACACCACAATGCCGGGTGCATCTCGCAACATAGCCAGAAGCGAGGCTACGTGAATACTCCCATCTTCGCCTAAGTCGTCTTGGACGGCTAGCGTCAACGCCTTGAGGCCCGAAAACGACGCCAAAGGGAGGGGATCATTGCGGCGTGTTGGGAACTCCAACAACTCCAACTTGTGTACATCTGCGTGCTGGCAAAGAGCTCGAGAGATGTTTTTACCGGGTTCGCCACTAAAAGTGATGGAGAGCATCCAGCTGCCCGAGCGAGTGAGATAGGAATTGAAGAGTTGCTCGAAACCTTCCGCACGCGGAAAGTCGACATGAATGGTCGCCCAAAGGGCCGGTGTGGAAAGCGCGATCTCCGCCCATGTGGCGCAGACATTGAGGAAGAGTATGGGGGCGGTGCGTGCATTGGGCCGACACGCTTCGGGGAGGCAACGCACGAAGATGTCGGATGATATTTCGAGTAGTAAGCGCGTGATTGGGTCGAGGATGGTGTTTAGCTGGCGCCAAGTAGCTGCTCTGCTGCGCTCTAGATCGTAGAGGACCTTCTTTTGCAAAGCGATAGAAGAGGCAAGTTCTCCTAGACGTTTACGAAGTGCGGCGACGATGTCGGACATGGCGAGAACAGCCTGGAAAAAAAGGGGTCCTATATGCGGGCACCGGTTGCGCAACGTCAAAAGAAAGGGCGCTCGGACTTTGCCGGCACGATAAACATGCCAAATAAGAATCTAGATTGATGCTTAGTTGAGAGAGGTTCAAAAAGTCTGGTTCAAGACCAGTACTTGTTAGCATGACCCAAGGGGAGTATTTTTATTTTATTTTATTGGTTGCAGAAGTCTTTCCTGCCCTACCACAAGTAGTAGTATAACTATTTCGCTATTTCTGAGCTTTAAGCGAATGTACCATGGTTGTGCGCTGGACCGTGAATATGCTTCGGAGGTCAGTATAACGAGAGACTGATGACACTTTTGTTCGTGTTCCTGCAGTAATTTTATCCAGGGAATCGTGTAAGATCCTACGACGCCTTAGTAGGGCCTTTTAAGCAATAGGGACAGTCAGAGTAGGGGTTTCAGAAGGGTTTCACGACAGCGCTTCAGAAGGGTTTCTCGATGAATTTTTCCTGAAACGTTTCCCAAATTATTTCTGAAGCGCCTCTGGAGGCGCTTCGACGTTTCAGATGTGCTTCAGATTTAAATTTTATGTACTTCTCCCACACTTCAGAAATAATTTATTCGTCGAGAAACCCTTTTGCTGAAACCCTTCTGAAACCCTTACTCTGACCGTCCCTAATGGCTGTGCTCGGTCGGGATTATTAATTCAGCACCTGGCGTAACCTGTAACGGTCGATGTAATGACACCGGTTGTGTTGTGCGTGATTAGATTCACAGAGCGGATGATTCTGCAAAGCTAAGACATCTTTGGTAATTTAATCAAGTGTACAGGCTGGAAATCAATCAGAATAATATCTCCTCTGACACACAGTCCGAAATTTGCCCCGGGAGAACATCGCATTGCTCACAGCGACCTTCCAGCTTCCTTCTTCTTTGTAAATAGCAATCCTAGCTGCAATGTTGGATATATATGTACCTCTGGAGTGCGAAAGCTGGAAATATGTATGTAGCAAATAGAAATGGCGATGTGGGCCTTCGCCTTCGAAGACATTGTTACAGGGTATTACTCAAGTTCGCCAGGTGTACCTATCTGTATTTAAACCTGGCAGAGCATGGTCGCGTTCGCAGCCTACAGGTTAAAATGCAGCCTTCACCGCCGTTACTATCCAAGCGGTTATGGGTGGTTCGTGCGGGAACTGACCTGGGTGGTAGTTCAAATTTATGTCAATTTATCTGAAGTTTCGGCGAGCTTAAACGACTTCTTACGGCAAAATTGTGGCTGGAGTTTTCGGCGCCTAGGGAATGTTCGTGAATAGGTCTCAAATAATAGTCTCACCAATTCTTCTGAATCTTCATCATGGTCGTCCTCGAACTCTGGGAAGGCATCGCGGCGGATTTCCCTCCAACAACACATAGTATTGGTTGTGACGTCATTCTCCAGTACTCCGGCGGCATCCACGCTGCGGTCTCGCAGTCGACAATGGCCGTAGGATGTAGATTTTCGCCTGCTGGGATATTGTGCAGAGCACTAGAGGTATGCCGTGATGCGTATGCGGGCGGGCCGAAATGAGACGTTGAATATTCGCACTTGTTTCTTCATAGTCGGATCCGGAGGGGTCCGCCGCGCAGAACGGCTAGTAGAGGAAATCCGCAACGGTGTCGAACGGGCCTAGCAGGGGCTCGTGGCCGATCCTGAAGCTGCGTAGCGGGCCGTAGGCATCACAAGGACCCGTAAAGGTACGCAACCTATTGCGTGTCGATTGTCCTCACACTCCTCATTTGAAGGGGTTTACGAGACTGGTTAGCCAGTCCACAAGATCTCGACGTGCTGCAGCGGGGCACCACGAAATCGGTGGCACAGTGCCATTTATGAAGAGGGGGTTTTATGAGGCGCGGAAATCGTGAGCCGGCGGCGGCCGCGCCAATCGTATCTGGTGGGTACAAGGTGTCGCAGAATGGCGGATGCAGTGGTTGGAAGTTCAACGACCGGCCCGGGGGTTGTTCTGGCAGTGTGCGGCTTCTGAACTTGAGTAACGACTCTGGGCGATTTCTTTTGCTCCAGAGGCTCAAGGCTGACAATCAACAAAATGCACATTGGATAGAGTTAATTGTTTCGTTTTGAGGCACGGAAACTATGCCAAAGGCAGGAGATCGTCGCGGCCTTGGATCGAAACTTGGACAACTGCAACTTGTGTACCTTGCGGGCAGAGAACTCCGGAGAAGCTTATATCGAGTTTGCCATGGCCACTGAAGATGACGGCCTGAGATATTCAAAGAGGAGGTCTGAGGGAGAATCGAGGCTTCGACACCGTCATATTTTTTATAGATGGTGGTGGCTTGAGCGGCGTGTACGAGAAAAGCGAGTAGATTGAGACACGATCGAAGTATATCTTAGCAGTATCGCTGGCCCAGAAGATAATTGTTTAAACATTTATATTGTTCTGCCGGGTGCCGAGAGAAGCGTACACGGATCTCCGTCGATGAGTCTGGCTAGCTCAGCAGCCCCAGTGACACCGCTGAGAAGATCGATGTGGTCGAGAAAGAAGGTTTAGGGATGGCAACAAGACCAAACAGTCCGCCGGTGACCGTCTCTGGGGATCGGATTCGGATTGACTGCGATGGCTGCTCCCAGCGCCCCCATCTCGTACGCAGACCGCGCAAAGGGACCCCGCAGACAGGCCCCGCCAAAGCCAGTTGCTAGCAGCAGCAGCACCGCATCCACCGCATCATCGTCTAGTCCATCGACTGCCCCGCACTCGTCTCCCAGCACACCCAGCTCGTCCCAGATCCTGACCCGCCCTGCATCCCCGCGCGCCCAGCCTCAAAATTTAAATACAAAACCCGCCCCCGTTGTCCAGAATGTCTGGACAATCCGCGCAGCAGCTCGCCGCGCCGCCCCTCCTACCGTTGTTGCTGCCCAAGCACCGCCCCCGCAAGACGACGACCCGTTCGTCGTCCGCATCCCCGCGCCTGCCCCCAGGCCCCGCGACATCGATCCCTGGCCCGAGGTCGGCCGCGCGAATACAACTACGGCCTCAAGACCTCGCCCGAATGGCGTACTGCCAGCGGATGGCCCTGGTGCGTTGTCTATTATTTATTGAGGGCTGGCGGTGCATTTGGCGAGGTGGCGCCCATTGTCTGAGGATTTGTCCTCTTATTTTATTGCCTTCCAATTCATCCCCCCTCGCCTCAACTGACTAATCATTTCCCTTAGCGCCCAGCGTAGACCCTACGCCCACACCCACATCAAGTTCATCTTCATCCGCACCCGCACGCAAGGGTGAGCCGCTTTCTGTTTTGTTTTCTCCTCCCCGTTTCGTACTTCATGCACGGGATGGCCCCCGTTTTCATTCCGTCTCCGCGGTCCCTTACTTGGGTCCCTGCGGACTCTTTTGGCCGAGCATTTGGGCATTATTTGATTCCAATCATCCGCGGGCGCAGTGCGCTCCACTGTGCCGTGAATTCGAGATCCACCCTAGATCCACGTCCGTCGGGGCAAGGCCTTTCGTCTCCTTCCGCCGCTTACTATGTTATTCTTGTGGGCTGCGCGCGCTTGCTATTTTCGTGCGCTGCGCGCTTTCTATGTCGGCGGGCGTCAGAGATCCATTTTGGGCCGGCCCCAGATCCATCCGTCCCTCTCATTTTGTCATCTTGCTTCGCGTTGTGCTATTTTGGGTTACTTTCTGGAGTGTCGTCAGTATTGGGTGGGGCCGAGCGCCACTTGAATCGGCCATGCCGCCTTTTATCTACCCGTTCCGCTGGGGACCGCATTTACTCGCGGCTCGCCACCACCGCCCCTCCATGCCGACATCCTGCGCACGACCTTTATATTATATCATTCCCCCTTCGTCCTTCTCGCGCCCCACATTTATTATCGTCCTTTGGCGTGTCGCGAGGAGCTGCATAGGCTTGGATCTTTTGATTTGCTTTGGATCGGTGGTGGACGGGACTGCGGCGCGAGGGTAGCGAAACCTCTCGCTTGGTGTTGACATGACATCATCGGGAGGCACCGGATGTTAACATCATCCTGGCGGGCGCGCGCGTCGTCCTTGTCGCAGCACCCCGACTGGAACGACCCAGCCCCGCATCTGTTCGTCGCCCCTCACTCATTTCGCTGTTTTTTTCGTTCGGTGGCTCTGCGTCGGCCTCTTGAGCGGATTGTATTATTTTATTTTATTTTAACCCCCCAGCCGGCACCTCTCTACCCATGTACACCTCTCTAACCACTTCCCTAGCGCCCGCGGGAGACCTCGCACCCACATCATCCGTATCCGCGCCGACGTCCGTATCCGCGCCCACAGGCCGCAAGGGTGCGTCGCGTTCCTGTTTCGTTTCGTCGGTGTTTTGTGTTTTCGTCGGTTTTGCGTTTGCGTTTGTCTGCGAGGGATGGTGCCCGACTCGTTTTGACCCTCGTCTCTGTGGTCGGTCATGCAGATTCTGATCGTTCCTGCGGACTCTACAGTCCTTCCACTTCGTCTTTCGGGCGCGCCCGGGGTGCAGCATGACTAGATACCAATCATCCGCGGGCACGTCGGCGCTCTCATTTTGTCGTCTTGCCTCGCTTTGTGTTATTTCGATGGTCGGGTGTCTAATTTTTAGGGGGTGGGGCGCCTTTTATCCACCCGTTCTGCTGGGGCATCCTACCCCACACCCCCTTCTTCGTTCATCTATTCCCTACCCTTCATTACTTCATCTATGCCCTCTGCTCCTTCCTTCCTATATATAATTAACGCTCGGCTGACTTTACTTGTTTGGTTGGTCCTTATTAGCCTCTCCGCCCGCGCCCGCGGCCCCGCCACCACAGCTACCACAAGGGCAGACGCACACACAAGTGCAGCCGCAGCCGCACGTCCAAGCACAAGCACACGCACACGCACAAACACTGGCACAGGCACCGCAGCCGCCCCCGCCGGCGCAGGATGGTGTGCCGCCATCGACGCACAATACTGCGCAGTCATCGACGACGCAAAATGCCGTTACACCTTCATCGCAAAATGCTGCGCCCCCTTCCTCGCAAAATGCCGCGCCACCAACGGCCTTGTCGCAGAATACCACTACGGCTTCATCTTCATCGCAAAATGCTGTGCCCCCGCCGCCTATGACGCCGAAGAAGGGCGGGAAGAAGGCGTCGCCTGTGAAGGGGGATAAGGCGTCGCCTGGTAGTGTTGGCGCCGCGTCGTCGGCGAGCCCGAGCGGGGCGGCGTCGCCTGCGCGGGTGGAGAAGGCGTCCCCTGCCAAGGCGTTGCCCGGCAAGGCTCAGGATGTGAAGGGGGAGGTAAAGGCGTCGTCTGCGAAGGTAGAGACTCCGAACGTCCAGGCGCCTGGTCAGTCGGATGCGAAAGGAGAGGCTGCGAATGCGAAGCCGTCGCCTCAAGCGGCCTCGTCGCCGGCGAAAGTGGAGTCGACACCCAGTTTGCCGGATGCTAGCGACGGTCTAGATTCGGGGGCGGATGCGGGGGTGGTGCGTCCTGCGGGGGCGGACGACTCTGCGACGATGGGCAGCACGCCTTCTGCAACGGTGGACACCGCGGCTTCTGCGACGGTGGACGGCACGCCTTCTGCGCCTTCTGCGGGGATGAACGCGTCCGCGCCGAACACGACCAGCGCGAGCTCGGACGCGAACCAGGACCCGAGCCCGGATGTGGGCACGACGACGGCCGACACCCCGACCGCGAGCCCGAACCTCGACGCGACGACGACAAGCCCGAACCCCAACGCGCTTGCATCTACGACCGCGAGCCCGAGCAAGCCGCGCGGCGCGCGCAAGTGGGTCGCGATTCCGCCGGAGGAGCTCCGCGAGGCGGCGGAGATGCAGCAGCGGCGGGGGCGCGCCGCTGGGAATGGGAACGGGAACGGGCGGAAGAGCGGGGCGACGTCGCGCGCGGAGAGCGTTGGTTCGGGGGCGGGGAGGGTGGGGTATGATGTTGTTGTGCAACAGCAGCAGCAGGGGGAGGAGGTGCAGCAGGCTCAACAAACGCAGGGGCAGACAACGCAAGCCCAAACGCAGACGCAGACGCAAACGGAAACGGAAACGCCTCCACAGACGCAAAACCAGGCGCAAAACCAAGCGCAAGCGGGCCAGTGGGGGTATGCGGTTGTGCCTGCGCCGCCGTATGGGTATTATGCGGCGTATGCGGGGGGGAGCGGCCAGGGGGGGGTGTATGCGGGTGGGAGCGGGCATGTGACGCCGTATGGGGCGGGGGCGGGGACGCCGTATGGGACGGGGGCGGGGACGCCGTACGGGACGGGCACGGCGAGCGCGAGCGGGAGCGGGGGGAGCACGACGCCGGCGTATCCGTATCCGGGGGCGTATGTGTATGGGAATGGCGGGGCGGCGTATGGCGGTAACAGCAACGGCGGCAACAACAATGGCAATACCACCAATACCAATAGCGGGAATGGCGATAACGGCGCTAATGGCGCGCAGGGGTACGGGACGCCGCCGTACAGTGCGCCGTATGGGACGCACACGCCGCCCTATGGGGTGCCGAATGGGTATGCGCCTGCGGCGCCGGTGCCGTATGCGTATTGGCAGGAGGGGATGGGGTGGTGGGGGGTTCCGGCGGTTGCGCCGCAGCAGGTGGATGGGGCGGAGGGGCAGGATGCGACGCAGGGGACGGGGCAGGAGCCGACAATGCAGGATTCGACGACGCAGGGAACGGTGCAGGATGCGCACCAGCCGACAATGCAGGATGCGACACCGCAGCAAGCTTCGCCGCGCCCGCAGCAACGCCCGCCGCCGCCCGCCGAGTCGGGGGCGGTGTCGGTTTCGACGTCTGCGTTTGGGGGAGGGCTGGGCGGGGGGGCTGGGGACGGGATGGTGTTTGGGAGTGTGGAGGGGGGGTTGAGCGCGCTTGCGGGTGGGGGTGGGGATGGGAGTGGGAGTGGAAGCGGCAGTGCGAATGTGAGCCCGAGCGGCGCCAACGCCAGCTCGAGCAGCGCAAACGCGAGTCCGGGCAGCGCCAACGCGAGCCCACGGCTGCTATCGTCCGTGTCGATGCCTGCGGTGCAGCCGCAACAGCGGGAGTGGGCGATTCCCGCGAGCGCGAGCGCGGCTGCGTGGCTGTCTGCGCCGGGGCGGCCGACGCTCTTTTCGATTGGGGTGTCACCGCGCACGCGGCTGCAGCGGCTGGAGGAGGAAGGCGGGGGGGCGGAGGGGAAGGAGGTGACTGATTTGACGGTCGCGGGGGAGCTGGCGGCGGGGGGCCCGTGGGAGTTTGGGACGACAAGGGAGGCGGAGAGGGTGCAGCAGATGCAGATGCAGCAGCAGCAGCAGCAACAACCGCAGTATGGGTATGTGCCGGGATATGGGGCGGGGTATGGGTATGGGTACGATGCGAGGTATGGGTATGCACCGCCGCCGCCGCCGCCCCCGGCGATGGAGGGGATGATGGCGCCGCCGCCGGGGATGATGAGGTACCCGATGGCGCCGCCGCCGCCGCCGATGATGATGGGCGGGTATGCGATGGGCCCGCCGCCGCCACCGCCGATTCAGGGGATGATGCCACCGGCGAATGGGGCGGGGATGGAGGGGGAGGGGGGCGCACAGCCGCCTGCTGCGGGGGTGAATGGGGAGCCGCGGCATGGGGAGCGGGGGTCGTCGGATTGGGAGGTGAAGGACTATGGGTATGGGTTTGGTGGGGGGTATGGAAGGGAGGAGCAGCAGCAGCAGCAACGCGGGTATGGGCGCGGCGAGCGGGAGGGCGGGTACCGCGAGGGTGGGTATGCGCGGGAACGGGAGGGCGAGCAGCAGCAGCAGCAGCAGCAACACCGCGAGGATCGCCCCCCGCGGGATTCGGATTACCCAACGGGCCGAGCGCGGCGAGGCTCGTTTAACGGGGGAGGGTACGGCTACGAGCCGCGCGGGGGGTACAATGGGCGGCGAGGGCGTGGGGGCTTCCGTGGTGGGTATGGACGCTATGGGCGCGGTGGGTTCCAGCAGCAGCAGCGGCAGGGCCCGCCCGCGCACGCGCATCAGCAGCATCCGCCACCGTTCAGCATCACGCCGCCCCCGCATTTTACGCCGCTCGTGCCCGAGGGGTATTACCCTACGCCGTATATCCCGTCGTACGACTATGCGCCGCAGCAGCACCTGGCGCCCGTGCCGACGCTCCGCACGCGCCTGTCGTTCCCTATCGACCGGCTACGGGAGGAGATCCTCAGCCAGCTCGAGTTTTATCTGAGCCCCGAGAATCTGGCGAACGATTTGTATCTCCGGCAGCAGGTTGGTGCTTGGTGGCTTGTTTTTGGGGCTGGACGCTGATTTTTGGTGTGATACAGATGGACTCGCAGGGCTGGGTGCGCATCGAGATGCTTGCGTCGTTCAAGCGCGTGCAGACCAAGACGTCGGACGTCAACCTCGTGCGCGACGTGCTTGGGCTGTCGGACTATGCCGAGATCCGCGGCGAGTGGGTGCGCATCACGGAGGGGTGGGAGAAGTTTGTGCTCCCGACGGCGAAGCCCAGCATCGTTGAGGCGGAGCCGCCGTCGCCGTACTCGCTGCTGTTGCAGGCCGACAAGGCCGGACACGCCGCGGCGGACGAGACGGAGGAGATGGAGGACGAGGACGAAGAAGACGTCGTGTTCGTGATGGGCCGCGACGCCCAGGCGTGGTCGCCCGAACGCCAAAGATAACGCCAAAGATAACCACCACCACCACCACCGCATGTTGCGCATCCCTGCTTGGCTTACATATACACACTCGCGCATTTCAAGCTCTCCTCCTCCTCTTCACCTGCTTTTCTTTTTATACTCTTCCGTTTCATCGGGTGTTTTGCTGTATTGTTCGTTCATTTCCCTTCTCCTCCTCCTTTCTCTCTCGTCGTCTGGTCGTTGCACAACTACAACAACATCTTGTCTCTTCCCCTCTGTACCTCGCATTACATATCACTAAATCACATCTAACTCGGATTACACCGAGACGCATTCGCATAACGCCATGTCCATGCTTGTACTGTGTATTATGTACATACAGTAAAGGACACGCTTAACAATTGTTAGCAGAAAGTAGTCCCAAAACAGGTTGCTAAATATGGACAGGGGTGAAAAGTTGAGCTTTGCCACTGTTTGTCTGCAGCTTCCCCAATGCAGGTCGACACCAGGAGGACAGCAAGGCAGGATACGTTTGACCTGCGGGACCAGATCCACGCCGACGATGGGCGGGTGCATGCGCACGCAGAGGCAGCCAACTATGGGAGCACGGACGACGAAGAGCATTCGGTGCTCGAGGACGACTCTGACGGCGAGGAACACGAGGAATACATGGACGAGGACGACGACGGGTCGTCCTCGCTGTCCATCCCCAACGAATCGATCGACTTTGACCTCGTGTACTCGCTGCACAGCTTCGCAGCGACCGTCGAGGGCCAGGCGAACGTGGTCAAGGGCGACAGCCTCTTTCTCATGGACGACAGCAACAGCTACTGGTGGCTTGTGCGCGTCCTGAAGACCCAGGAGGTCGGATATATACCCGCAGAAAATATCGAGACGCCGTTTGAGCGTCTGGCGAGGCTCAACAAGCACAGGAACGTCGATGTAAGGCGGCATATATTATTTCGTGGTACCTGGCTTATATTTATTTATTTCAGCTTGCATCGGCAACTCAATCTGAGCTCCAGTCGGAGCTCACGATCTCTGCGTCTCGCGTGCGCACGGCGCTCTCCGCGCCGGGGAATCCTAGCTCGGCGTCACCCTTGCCCGCCCCGAATGCGCCGCGCGTCGGGAATACCGTGCCCAACCCTCTGAACCAGAAACGCGGACTGGCCTTCTCTCCTGCGCTTAGTGTGCACAGATACCCTCCAGCAGTCTGGAACGAGGAGGAATGGCTCATCGAGCGCGAAGAGCGCAGGGCCGCGAGTGCCAGTGAACGGGAAGGAGATTACACAGATTACGACGACACCACCGAATACGAAGACGACGAGGAGGAGGGCGAGTGGGACGTCGGTGGATACGAGGCGGAGGACAGGGAGCTCGCGGACGAGATGGTTATGATGCGGAGAATGTCCGAAGCCGCGCTGGCGAAAGATGGTGCCAGTGCCTCCAAGTCGCCGATAGCGGCGATGCCGATGGAACCGGACGACGGCATGGGCTGGGACGACAGTGTCGTTGCGGCGCGCCAGGTTGCGTCGCCCACTTCTCCGCCTGCCAATGCTGCTGCACCGGCGCAGGTTTCAGCCAGCCTGCGGCCGGGCCAGGAGCAGCTCAACAACCAAGCACGCGAACAGGCGGAGCGCGCTCAAGCCGCGGTTCAACAGCAGCTGCGCTCCCCCCGCTCTCAAGAGCGCCTCGCGCAGGATCCGGCGGAAGCAGTCGAGACGAAGAAGATGACCGTCACGCCCTCCATTGCACGCGACCCTGTTGTCGCCGATCAGCAAGAAAGGGAGCGGGAGAGAGAGAGGGAAAGGGAACGGGAGAAAAAGCGCGCCAGGGAGGAGGAGGAGGAGGCTGTGCGGAAACGCGCGAAGCCCAAGGCAGCAGAAACAAAGCCGGCCGGAACACCTATGGCGGCGCCTGTAAGCTCTGCAAACGTCGCGAAATCTGCTCCCCCTCAAAATGGTGGCGGGAAATTGCGCAAGGAGAGGGAAACTGTGGACGAGGACAAGGAGGCAAAGAAGAAGAAGGGGGGAGTCTTCGGTGGTCTGTTTGGACGAAGGAGCACCAAAGACAAGGATAAGGGCAGGAGCGGGTCCATCGGCTCGGAGAGTGAGATGACCGCGCGGGGCTCGGAGGAATCGAGTCGTAGCGGACACCGTCCCTCCAATGCAGGCTCTACTCCCGACGGCATGGTGTCGCCGACGACCGCTGCGGCCATGCAGCAGCAGCAACAACAGCAAAGTGCCAGCTTGCGTAACTCCACAGACCCCAAGCGGATCGCGCAACAGGCTCAGCAGCTGCGTGAACGTGAGCAGCGCGAGCGCGAACGCGAACAGCAGGGCAGCCCATTGGCTGCTGCTTCGCAGCTGCGCCAACGCGACCAGCAGCAGCAAGCGCTCTACCAGCAGTACCTCAATCGTTCTCCTTCATCACCGCCCGAGGTTCAGCCGTCGTATGGCCTCCAATCGTATATCCCGCCTACAAGCAACGCCCCGAGCTCATTCCACAGTCCCACGTCGGGCGGCCGGCAACGCCCTGGCTCTCTCATTCTTACGCCGTCGTCGACGGGTGACGGTGTCGGCGTTCCGGATTTGAGCGTCATCCGTGTGTTTGCGGGGCGAAATCTGCAGACGGAGGCGACGTTCAAGACGGTGCTGCTCAATGCGTCCACGACGTCCGCGGACCTGGTCCGCCAGGCAGTGCAGCGCTTCCGGTTGGAAGACTCGGATCCTCAGGACTACTTTTGACTGTCAAGCAGGTCGAGGGGTCGAGTGCGGTGCTGCGGGATGAGGAGCGGCCGTTGGGCGTGTTTGAAGGGCTTGTGGACAACGCGCCCAGGGTGAAGCGGAGTAGCGTCGGGAGTGTGAGCTCCGTGGCGAGCAATCTGTCAATGCACCCTGCGATCCGGAAGTTGGAGATGAATGATTTCACCGACGATTCGGCGGTCAAGTTCTATCTCAATCGGAGAGGCGGAAATGAGAGTGGGGGCGGGAGCGTCGAGGGCGCGGACGACACCCTTGTTGCCGAATCTACAGACGGGGATGTGGATTCGAGCAGTGGCGGAGGACCTCAGAGATTCCTCACCGTCTCGACGCAGGGTGGCAGTAATGTTACACCTGAACGGTTCACTTCGCCCTCCTTCCGATTCCCGCTGCAGCTTGTCATATACCCCGACGACCTTCCGGATGATATGGTGTTCGACCCACTCACCGAAGCTATCGTTTTCAAAGATACACTGCGGGAACGCGGACGTCCATCGGTTTCTTCGCCCGGGATCTCGCAGACTTTGCGGCGCAAGGTGTTTGTATTCCCGAAGAACGTTACCGTCGCGGAGGTCATCGAACTTGGTCTTGAGCGATTTGGGATTGAGGAGGGTGTTGTCGATGGTGGAGACGAGGTGGAAGATAAGCTCTCGAAGCGGCGCAGTACAGTGCGTGTGCGGTATGGGCTTTCGGTTGACATCAATGGCCAAGGTATTCATTCGTCTGCTCGTCTCCTCATTCTACTCGTGCTAATGTGCTTGTTTGCAGAACGTGAACTGTCGCCTTCCAGCCGAATTATTGATGCCTTTCCCCACGCTCCGTCATATCGCACGACGGAGCGGAGATCGGACAAGCGGCGATCTATGGACTCGGCGCAGATCTTGGGCACAATGGACGACGTCAATCCAGACGATCCCATGTTCATCCTCCGCCGCGCTATCGGATATCGTAACACAACTACTACCACCAACTCGCGTAAACGTGTCTCTATGGGTCTCGATGAAATTGCGCTGCAGAAGCTGCATCGCGATTCGGCGTCGAGTACTAATTCGGAAGCAGTTGACGAACAGAAGCCCAAGAACTCCGGGCTCTCGCGGCAAGAAATTATTGCAGCTCAACGCGAGGCTACTCGGGCGAACCAGCGGGCCATCCTCTCCGCGTCTACGAACTCGGTTCGCGGGATGGACGTCCTTCTCCCCGGTAATGCGATGATACGCAGCGCGCGGTACGATAGTGGCGACAAAATGCGCTATTCGTATGTCCAGCCCGATGGGGAGTCGTATGACATCAGCGACATCGTGGAAGAGGAGTGGCGCGACAGCGACGAGAAGAACGATGTCCTCCAGGGCGTGCTTGGGCGCAACAAGGACCGCATCGGCGAGAAGCTTGACCGGGTGCTGAGCAAAATCCAGAGCGGGGGTCGACAGCAACCGCAGCAGAATGCCAACGTTCTGAGTTCTTCTTTACGCTCCGCGTCTCCAGAGTCTCAGTATTCTCTGGACGACAATGCCCGCTCACGATCCGTCACACCCGGCTCTGCCGGCCTGGCTTCCAGAACACCGATCCCGGCTCGCGCCTTCTCTCCACAGAATACGTCGCCGGTGACCGCTAGACCAGGGACAACGACGCCCACTGGCACGAAGCCCAGCCCATCCTTGTTCCCCGGCCTTGCGGATCGCCGCCAGGGCTCCGTCACCTCCGTCATGTCTGGCAATTCCGAATACGCCACCCCTGCTGCCCCTTCACCCGAGGACAGCCCGCTCCGTTCTCCCACCCCCAAGGCACAGCAGAAGCGTCTGTTGATACCCAAGGACGACTTTGGTGTCTCCCAGATGATGGCGGTGATCGAGTACCGCGGATCTGGACCACGCAAGCCGCTGCCGCCCTTGGACCCGGTTGATGAGATGCTGTTCGGGCGGCCTGTGGATATGGGTTCTTTGCATCCTAAAATCCGGGAGGTATATGCCGACGCCTTTAGGCAGATGGACGACATGGACAAGGTTGGTGGCGTTGTCCCTCGATTTTGTCTTTCTAATCCCCTTTTTGCAGCTCTTGGATCAATATTTGCAGAAAAAACGGCAGACCCTGAAACTGAGATATCGCTTTTTATTATTTGCTGCTTTTATATTACGACTGCATTATTTATGTACTTTATTGTCAAGTTTTTGGGCTAGTCCATACAGTTTGACTTCGCAGACGATGATTCAGTATTTACTCGTATTTGCTACATTCATTTGCACACGACGCGCGTTTTTGAAAGCAACAGCCATGTCGGAGTCGCACATCTCTGCGCTTCGTGCGCGCCTGGCCGACCTTTCGTCCTCTATAAATCAGCAAAAAAAGATCCTCGTAGACCTGGAGCGCACCAAAGCTGATACTCAGCGCCAACTGAACACCATTCTCGACCCAATTGCGCGATTGCCCCTCGAAATCTCGTCGGACATCTTCCTCCGTTGCCTCCCCGAGGTGTGTCGGCCCAATCCTAGCACCGCCCCTATGCTCTTCCTCGGCGTCTGCGCCATATGGGCGGAGATCGCGCTTTCCACACCAGCCCTTTGGGCCACCATCCATGTCGACTTTCCGCGTGCGGAAGGTTTCGACCAACTCTTCGATTCCTATCTCATTCGCTCACGCAGTCGGATGCTATCCGTCACCTTTAGTGACGAACTCGATGAAAGCATCTCTCGAGCGCTTTGCCAGCATGCAGATCGGGTACACAAGTTGGAGCTGTTGGAGTTTCCAACACGCCGCGACGATCTCCTCCCTTTGGCGTCGTTTTCGGGCCTCAAGGCGTTGACGCTAGCCGTCCAATACTCGGACGAAACTGGGAGTATTCCCGTAGCCTCGCTTCTGGGTATGTTGCGAGATGCGCCCCGCATCGTGGAGTGCATATTGGGCAACCTCTACATGGATGATGATGATGATCCTCACCAGAAAGAACCCCTGATTCTTCCGTCACTGCAGTATCTGGCTCTGGGAAGCGGATCCAGCGACTATTGCAGCGCTTTCATGTTGGAATACCTCTCTCTGCCTGCACTGCGAACCCTCGTCATTCGGACCTCGATATTGATATCACGCACCTTATTTCATTTTTTACACGATCAGAAGCACCGCTGCGGTCTCTGTCCATTAACTCATACCATAACCCCTGGAGCCCTCACATGGTTGCTCAGTTATTTGGTCTCATGCCTACCCTGACGGATCTCAGGCTTATTGCGCCTGCGATCAGCGACGTAAGAACGATTCTGGAGCTCCTCAGCGACTCCCCACAGAGATTCCTTCTTCCACAACTCCGTGTTCTCGATCTCAGGCAGCAATCTCTCGTTCGTTTGGATTTTGATCTATTGTGCACCGCACTCTCCGCTCGATGCTCGCAGATTAAAATCTTCCGATGTATCTCGGACTATGCCAATGAACCACCCGATGCCGATGTTCTCGATAACCTGCGCGCGCTGGCCGCACAATACGGAACGGAAATTCACATTGGACGTGGTGCTGGTCCTAATTATGTCTGACCCGAGTAAGAGTACCCTTTCACTCTGCCCTATCCATCTTACGATTTTACATAGTGTGTAGGTGGATGTCTACGTTCCAAAGCGTATAAATACCTCTTGAACACCACCCTCGCATCGGCCGGGACTTCGAGACCATACATTTTATATAATTCAATCGGTCTTACGTTCGAGCGATGAGTATGTATGTCGTCGGCCTTTAAGAATCAGGAACCCACCTGCAGTATATAATACCCATCCTCTAACTGTTTTGCCTGACACCCATTGTAGTGTCGACGATGTTTACAGATTGCGACTATGGAAGCGTTCTGAGAACTGTCGACAGAACCGACTGCAGAACCGCCCGAAACCCGCTACCCTAATTATACATACTTCTCTGGCTTTGACGAATTCGCGGCGTGCACCTGCTCTTCCGACTAGCCGGGGATCTGTGCAAACTGGTACAATGTTCAACCAGATATCGAGCTTGCTCTCCGTTCTATCATGCAACTCCTGGTCATCAGATCGTTCTGCGGAGACGGCTTATCCGTGGGATATACGCTCGTCTCTTACAAGCACTTTCTCTGGGTCGGAAGCAGACATAGGGGAGTCGAGTCGTGTGGCGGCCGACGAAGGGATGTAGGCGTCAATGAGAAACCTGTTGTCAAAATGGTTGGCAGCCGCGGGTGTTCTCTGCGGAAACCAGAGCTTTATGAGGTTATTTGAGCGGGATTTTGCTGTGCAGTCCGAGTCCCTAGTCCTCCTTCGGACGAAATAGGATGAATTACCAGAAAGAATGTTTGTCCGCGACAAACAATACTTCAAACTCCGCTCTGTTTTTCAACCTGTCCCACAACCATGTCAGTTTGCAAAAACTGCGGTATCCAAGCGCTTGAACCGCCCTCTTCGACCCTCCATGCGGGCCATCTCTCCACTCAAGAACGACGCACAGCCTTGGCCAAAGTTAGGGCTCAGATCTTGCTCCACAAAAAATACCTCGACGAGCTCGAGGAGGAGGAGGCCGAGTTGGAGGCTGGCCTTTCCCTTGTGATTTACCCAGTCCTGACGCTTCCCGTCGAGATTACCTCCCGTATCTTCATCCACTGCCTCCCTAGCCATGGATGCGTTCTCCCATCACCCTCCACAGCGCCGCTTGTCCTCGCACAGATCTGCCACCATTGGAGAGAGGTCGCACTGTCGACCCGAGAGTTGTGGAGCTCTTTATATCCGGATATCTCTTTTCGCGCAATGCCTTGGGAACTCGGTGCCCCGCGGGACCATGCGCTCCGTGCCCTCATTCAAACCTGGTTCTCTCGCGCCAAAGGGAGTCCCCTCTCCCTCGGACTCAACTGCCAGATAACCAAGGTGTCTACAGCACTTTGGGCAATTGTTTGCTCGTTCGCAGGGGAGATACAGCGTCTAGACCTCCATCTTTGGCCGGACCAGTTCCACCAACTGCGCCCTTTTCAAATCCAGTTCCCTCTCCTTCAGCATCTAGCAACATCCCACTCGTCGGAGGCAGAAATTGGGGATTTTCTAAAAAATACCCCCTCCCTCCGCGAGCTACGTTTGGTCGGTACTAAGGGGACCTCCGTCAACTTCCCCCTCCCATTGTTGAACCGCCTCGAGATATCTGCCGAAATTTCGATCACCACGTTCCTTGACGTGTTAAATAACTTTCCGGTTCTCTCACACTTCAAATACAGCCTGAGGGAGCCGGATACAGATGGGGTGGACAGGTCCATGGCGCCAGTGTTCCCGCGCCTTTCGTCCCTCGCCGGGGAGGCCGCCGCCCTATGTTTTGTTACCCTTCCCAGCCTACGTGAGCTCGAGCTTTCCAGCTTCTCCGAGCCGGATCATGTCCAACAATTCCTTGCCCGTTCCTCCTGCACCGTCGACCGCCTCACTCTTTTTTTGGGAAGTTTCGGTGTGGATGAGGAAAAGGACGAACAGAGGGAGGAGTTCCTCATCTGGCTGAAGACCTTCCCGTCCCTCTCGGTCCTGCACATCAGGGAATGCATCGACGTCGACGTCTTGATTGAATGCCTCGACTCGAAATCGCTCGCGCCGCGGCTCTCGGAAATAACCATCAACTCCATGATCAGGCCATCGAACATGGACAACAACTACGATAATACATTGGTTGCCCTCCTGCGCCGCCGAACGAACCCTCGCCGCTCCTTCAAATTGCGCAAATTCCACATGCGGTTCTCCCTCATCCATGGAGGGGATGCCGACTACGAGAGCCGCGTGTGGACTCCCGGCGACCTCGCTGAGTCGGCGCTCAGCGACATCATTGCAGACGGGCTTGATTTTCTTCTCCAAATCGAGAGCAGTCATGCCGGCACTTTAACGTGGCCATCTACATACATCGGTGAGTCTCTCCATTCATAACACTGGACACGAGCTATAGCTGACTTCACGTGCCACAGATCCAACAGACCCATTGCCGTTCTTCCCGTGACTCACGAACACGGTGTCTTGTGCTGACGCCAAAATCCCTTTCTTGATTATTTTCCTCCGTTCTGACCCTTGGGTACATATATTATATATCGCTTAATTCTTCTATACAGTTCTCGTCCGCTTCGTTCATAACCCTTCCCGGTAGACTGCTAATATATCTGCTAGTTGGTCCGTTCTTGTGAACTGGCTAGGTGCGGTTTACTGGGTTTACTTCGTCACTTATTTTTTCGGCATTCACTTGGCCGTAGTGCGCATAGATATGACCGGGACCGTGGCGTGTCATCTTCTTTCAGACAAAATTTAGCGTACTATATGCAACTCGTTTTACTTCTAGGCGTTTGGAGAGAAAGTCCTGTCACAGTCATTGGTCTTGTTTTCATGGCATGTGACCGTGATTCAATTCCGTCCTTTCAAAGTTACATGTCTGTCGCTACACTTCGTATGCGGGTAGATGAACTTTCCGCTTCTATCGCTTTGCAGAAAAAAATCCTCGAGGATCTAGAGCGCACCAGAGCAGATACTCAGCGCCAGCTGAACACCATCCTCGACCCAATCGCGCGATTACCACTCGAAATCACTTCCGACATCTTCCTACACTGCCTCCCCGAAGTGTGTCGGCCCAATGCAGACATCGCTCCCATGGTACTCCTCCGCGTCTGCGCCACCTGGGCAGAGATTGCACTTTCCACACCTGCTCTCTGGGCCACCATCCACGTTGACTATCCACGCGCAAAAGGCTTCGAGCGCCTTTTTGATTCCTATCTCACTCGTACGCGCGGAAGGGAGCTCTGCCTCTCCTTTCGTGGCCGAGTCGATCCCGCCATCTCCCCACTTCTTATCCAGCAGGCGCACCGGGTGAAAAAATTAGAGCTGCGGCAGATTCGATCCAACCCCGATCTCCTAGTGGCGGCATCGTTCTCTAACCTCGCAACGCTGACGCTTAGCGCCGTAGGGGAGCCCAACCCCGTGATGATTGACGTAAACGCACTTTTGGGCATGTTGGGTGCTGCCCCAGGCCTTGTCGAGTGTACATTCGACAACGTCGAGTGCACCGACGAGGATGTCTCCACAGCTGACAATCAGCCTGCTGCATTGACTCTTCCATCACTGCAATCCCTTTATCTCGGTGGAGACCCGAGGGCACAATTCTCCAGCAGCCGCATTCTGAGACACGTAACTCTGCCCGCATTGAGAATCCTCGCCATTTACAATCTCGATATCGATGTGGACGACATGACTTCATTCCTTACTCGATCTGCAGCCCCACTGAAGTCTCTGACCCTCTGTGACCCCCTTGACCCTGACGTCTGGGAAATCCCCTCGATCGCTCGGATTTTCGGCCTCATGCCCGCCCTAACGAACCTCAGGATGTTCTTCGTGGAACCAGATGCGAACGGCTTTTCCCTGTTGGACAGCCCCTCGAATGGAATTTTCCCGGGGCTTTGTAACTTGGAGATCACGACAGCGCATTGGGGCGACATTCGCGTATGGGCTGACACGATATACCGCACTGTCTCAGCCCGTCGCTTGCAATTGGGCTCTGCCCGCATTGTCATACCACATGCCACCAATCGCCCCGACCTAGATGTGCTTGACCCTTTCCGACAGCTTGTAGCAGAGTGTGGAATGAAGATTTACTTCGGAACCGAGGAACTGAATTTTATCTAAGGGTACGTTCCTTTCTATTTCCTTTCCGCGTCTTTCGAATTAATTACGAATCGTATTTAGGAAGATATAGTAGTTGATCGAAATTTCCCTCGTCCACATCGTTTGTAAATTCAAGGGTTGCGCTTCGTGATCCCCGACTGGTTAGTAGTTGATCGAAATTTCCCTCGTCCACATCGTTTGTAAATTCAAGGGTTGCGCTTCGTGATCCCCGACTGGTTCCTGATGACCCAAGGCTTCTTCCATATCTCATTCTCATACCCGCTCGACAATACTTACCCCATCCCAGCACCGGGTCGTTCGAAATATTAATCCTGAGCTGAGCCCGACCTGCAGTTGGGCTCGGGTTGGGCCTGGGTCGGGCCCTGAAGGCCGCGCTTGGGTCAGGCTTGGGCTTGAGCTCGAGCCGGTACAACAACACTCCGAGTCTACTCGTAGTTTAGAGATGTATTTTTATCTCAGTCGTTTTTTTATCGCAATAATTATGACGGGATCAAAGATTCACAGTTAATTTTGATAAGGTAGAGGACAGCCAAACGCAGTTGACCCACGTGAGGTGACGGTCACATCTCCTTTTTGGGACACCATTCAACTGATGCCTGTTTTATGGCAGTAGAGTAAGCATTATCGAAAATCGGCTTCAGTAGAGTTGTGTGAATACATTCTGAGAGTACTGTGAATTTTCTTCGTGAAATATGAGGTAGAATTGAGAGACTAGTTATCAAAATACAGTGAATTATGCTACAAACCTGCATTTGGGTTCCCTCCTCGGCAGATTCCAGCCGCCTCCATCTCCTTTCTAAAATCAGGAGGAAGAATACGATGTCCTTTGTACCTTCTAGCAGCCCAGGCAGCCTGTGCACCATCTAAACCATGTCGATACGCATTATCGACTTCTTCTGGGGAGGCATGAGGGAAAAGACGAAGCGAGTACTGCTGAAAGGTATCCAGGGCAAGAGGACTCAGATCGGGCGATCGGGGACACAGATCAACACACGTGACGACCCTCCCCCCCCCCCAAATCGGGAAACACCATCAATTTCTCTTAGTGCCACTACGAGCCACTACGTCGACTCAGCACTTTCGCTCGTAGTTCTAAAATCTTTTATTACATATATAGGGACCATATATCCTCTTTCCTATTCCTTCACACTCGAAAACCCACCTACTTGCCTTATCACCAAAACGCGTGACCAAATGACGTAGTTTGGCTTGAGACCATTTTTTACTTTCCTGCCATATTATGCATAGGGATATATTATCTACTTTCCAGATGGTGTCCAGATGGTGTCCAATATGGCTCTCCCCACTGGAAATGCATGTTTTGCAGCGGATTTGCGACAATGGTACATGCACGTGAAGTTGCCATCACTTCGCCACGTTGTTTGATCTGTGTCCTCGATCGCCCGATCTGAGTCCTCTTGATCCAGGGCCTATGTCTCAAATAAACTTTGCTACGCGGCGCGACACGCCAATTAATGACGCGCCGAATAAGTATTTTGGGAACTTGTCTCTCAAATTGGCCGGTTTTGCCCAAAGTCGGTCTCAATGGAAAGTAGAATACATATCTACAGATAACTACTGAGCCGGATTTTTCTCAATACCCACCATGAATTAATAAATGCGTGTTTTGTTCAGCTCATCCCAATATGGTCATGTCACACCAGATCACGTGGGTCAACCGCGTTTGGCTGTCCTCTACCTTAATAAATTGAGGATTCAAGGTCTGTGCAGTTTTTGCTCAACTAAATTTAGAAACGACCCGTCGGAGTTCATGAGTCATGCATATGACGTCCTCTTTCGCTGGATTATTCTACTTACTGAGAAACCCGGATTCTCGGCAAATTCGGAGGAGCCCTCCAAATGGGGTATGAGATCATCAATGCCGGCGACCGCTGAACTCAGGCCTAGGTTTTTGAGTAATCCTGGAATTCAATTCCCCATAATGTGGCCTTTAGTGGCTTGGTAATGAATTGTGTGCTCGCCCGGATTTTTTACAGGCGCTACTGACTTCACAAGGCTATATCTCTTCACTTAGAATCACAGCCCATGTAATTAACTTAGTATCACAACCTTACCTGCGAGCTGATGCTCATATAAGTCTCAGGCAAAAGTTTTATGCTTGTGTAAATGAATACCCCGCCGGCTCTTAGCGCTCTAAAATTCTCAGAGCAACCGAACTTGGGTTGAAGTTGGTTTGATCCCATCACACAGGGAGATATCTCATTTTTATGTCATAACAGGGACTTTTAAGCCCATTGCAACTCAGAACCAATATAACTAGTGTAAATAACTCTTTCAATTTTTCCTGGTAATAATAACAGTGCCTGCAAGTCACTAACGAACTTGTAGCGTCCCCCGGTGTCGCCGATTGATGTCCGGTATTTGATGGTAATATTCCCTAATGCGGGAGGTTTCTCCGAGAAACCGGGTTTCTCAATAGAATCGCTGACTTTCGCTAACTTTGCTATCCGTCTTGATATCCGTGGAAGCATTGTGGCTAATACTGTAGATGACGCATAGCTACGCGTAGCCTCTCGGCCGGCCTAAACAACCAAGGTATAATAAGCAGTAACTGTGGGACCGTCTCCTCAATCAACTTTTACCAATATACCTTCCCTGCCATGGTCCAGGTCTCGCAATCAACCAAGTTAGGTGGGACCCGCGTCGAATGTCACTGTTGCCTGTGTTGCGGTGAGTACCTTCCTTATGGCCAGATTGAACCCCTAAACTTATTCTCTCCAAAGCACGGCTTGATGACGATGACGTGCGTGACGGCCTGTGCTCCCTGCGAAATGAAACTGAGGATTTACAGGTGGATTCCGAAGCCAGTACCCGAGGAACAGTGTTTCGAGGCTATTAAAGCCGGTATCGATGCTTTACCCCGCAGGCGTCAAGGCGTTCTTGAACAGCTGTAAGACTAGTGTTGCCGCGGTTCGGTTCAGGTCCGGTTCAGCCCATATTTTTCCGAACCTCGAACCGGACCTCAGGTTCGGTTCAGGGATATCGCTGAACCTTGGACCGGACCCCAGGTTCAGGTTCACAGCGGTCCAGTTCAGGTTCAACAGCGGTTCGGACCGGTTCGAACCGAAAATTTCCCGCCACCAGATGAGCTTTATAGCATGTAAAAGGTGTAAAAAAAGTAAAATAAGTGTAAAGGTAGCTACGCAGGTCCCTCCACCGCGGTCCCGTCATCGTTCTCCTCATCAAATGCATCCAAAAAATCAATAATGCGGGTTCGAGCCTCCTCGGATGCATTAATATGGCCGTTGCGGTATCCGCTCTTGAGTATCTGAAGGGCCTCGAACATCTCTGGCGATAGTCGATTGCGTCGGAGTGTTGCGGTGAGTGCTCCATTAATTTTCATTGAGGTTGCGAAGATGCAGGAAGAAAAAAGGTGTCCGCACCTCAAGATCAGCCTCCCCAAACGCCTTCGTCTTCAAATATGCTGTCATTGGATCCTCTTCTTCTTCCGCTTCATCTGCTTCTTCCCCATCTTCTGTCGCACCATCCTCTGTTGCACCATCCTCCGTTGTATTTGCATCAGACATATGCACATCCTCCTCATGTTCTGTCTCCTCTGTGTCCGAAGGAGCAGAACGAGAACGAGCAGTAGATCGAGGATTGGGCAAAGCTGCAGCTGCTTTTCGTTTGCCCTTTTCTGCATTGTCGGGGTCCGTAACGCGCGCAGAAGGGACGGAAACTCGACCTGTACGACGAGGGCCAAAGAAACTGGGGATAGTGGACGTGGGCGCAGTTGGAAGAGGTTGAGCATCGTCGGGGTCGTTGTACCATACGATGGTTTTGGCGTCGAGGAGTTTGCCGTCTGGGCCAACCGCACACTGTTCAGACATGGGAATCTAGATAGAATGAAGATGCCAGTCAACAACTAAATAAGATGGGAGAATAATCAAGCGAATGGCGCCATACATGTTTGTAAAAAAAATTCGCCTGCTTTCAGGCTGCAATGACGCGTCAAGGGTGCATAAAAGCGCGCCTGTGGGAGGTCTTGTCAGCGTAATTATGACAAAGGGCCGCCTTCCGGCAGAAACTATGGGGGTTTAACGCGTGAAAGCGGCATAAAAGCGTGAATATGGATATTTTTGTCACGCAGTTATTGTGCTTTGACCGGCACATAATTCCCGAGGTCTTGTCGGAAGATAACACCCGAATTCAGCGCGGAATTTCGTGCTTTGACGCCTCTTATTACGCGTGAAAGCGGCTTTAAAGTGTGAATGTGAGTATTTTTGTCATAGTGATGACTGTGGGAGGGAATATGACCGTATTTTGGGAGCGGCAGGCGCGTGTTTATGCCCTTTAACGCGTCGAATTACGCGTAAAAACGGCTTAAAAGTGCGAGTGTGAGTATTTTTGTCATGGTGATTGCTGCGGGAGGGAAAACGACGATATTTCGAGAGCGGCAGGCGCGTGTTTACGTGCTGTAACGCGTCGCACTACGCGTGAAAGCGGCTTAAAAGTGCCAATGTGAGTATTGTTTGCCATGAAAGCTATTTCTGGAGCGATATGACCGCAATTATGAAATGACTGGCGCGTATTTAAGCCTTGATTGACGCGGGAAAGGGGCCGAAAATCAGGACTGTGGGCAAATTTTTCGTCGGTGTAATTAGTTTTATGTTCCAAATATCAGACTATAAAGATGAGAGCAAATGAGATCTTCGATCCTTGCTTTACTGACAATGAGCGACAAAGTTTTCAGTTCATTCGCCGCAAGTATAATTCAAATCCGACATATAGTTTCCGACAACGCGGTAGGTTTCAAAATATTCTTAGGTTTGAAGTACATTGATTTTTAATCCACTAGGGATCTTGCACACGCTTTTCACCCATATTCATCCACTGGAGTCGCTGGTGCAATACAACCATATACCATCAGCTTCTCCCCATTTTCCCACTAATCGATGCCGTCGACACCGCACTCTTGGATGAGCTATATTTGGTTCAATTCCACCGCAGCAACCTCCATTTTGTCACCATGAAATCAGCAGATTTATATTCAATTGAGGTAATGCACTCCAATTTAATTTCTCGGCCAGTACTGATGGAAAATGAAAGGACTTCATAAATATGCTAACCCATCGTCTCATACAAAAGGCCGCAGGGGAAGCTGCCACACATGGGTTGCTCCTAGCAAGTGGGATCTCCTGGCCAAAATCTCGACACCTGGTGGGAACAAACTCGGATGGTGAAAGTGATCTGGATGACCTGCCCGACCTTCTAGAAACCGCTAGTCTGTAGTGTCACGGTGTGATCAATAAAAAGAACAACTCAAAAAAAAAGTAGTAAAATTATCTGTCTGTAGTTCGTCCGTAGCTAAGGTTCGGACCGGTTCGAACCGGTTCGAACGGGTCCAATTTTTTTCCCAATTCTGTGAACCTTGAACTGGACCTGGGGTCCGGTTCAGCGAACCACACAGCCACTGAACCGGACCCCAGGTCCGGTTCAGGTCCGGTTCAGGTTCGCTAGCGGTTCAGAACCTGACCGCGGCAACACTACATAAGGGATAGAAGTACAGCATCCTTTCCAGCATTTTGAGGTACGCCAATTTTGTGTGACTTGGACAGAGCTCGTAGCTGCTTCAGAGTCATATGAGTGAACAACCCGACGAAGGAGCCATATTCAGCGTGCTGCAGACTACGTAGGCCAAGTCCACGGGATGTATTGTGCCCAATAGCGCGGGCGTCAGAACATCGACAAACTCCAAGTCCCTGTTAATTTTATAAGTAGTGACGTATTCGACGCCATCATCGGTATCTATGCAAAGGTTGTTACTCAGTACAATGGGCAAAACATTTAGATTAGCGAAGTCTAAAGATGCCGCGGAACGGAGCGTAGAGGCAGAACAGCAGAACAGCAGAACAGCAGAACGGTAGAACGGGCAGAACGGGCAGAACGGGCAGAACAGCGCGGGAGCGCAGTCAGATTTTACATGGGCAGAATGGGGAGTGCATACATTGGGGGAAGGAGAGATGAAGACAAACAAGGGACTTATATCAGCGAGGACCTACAGCCGTACGAGACACATACCGGGAACGAGGGCGTTGGCTGCGGCATCAGAGGTATTTGGATGTGTCTCTGCACGGCCACTGGGAGAAGCTGCGCCAGCGCTGCCTTGTGGCGGGAGTAATTCAGGCGGAGCGGGGTAGAGAACCTGTTGGATGATTGGGCCATCCAACGGCAGAGGTGGAGTGGGACGACCTGACGGAAAACTTCATTAGAGACGACCGACGCCCAAAAGTCACAAACTCACGGGGAGCCGGTTCTTGCTCCTCATACATGGAAACACCACGGAGCATATTTGTCTGAGTGCAGCCGTGCTTTGGACGCGGGGTTCTGGCAATGGCAAGGTCTGAGTAGTGCTGGCAAGGTTCGGTTCGGTTCAGGTTCAGGGCCTTTCACTCTGAACGCCGAACCTGAACGCGGCGTTCGGTTCGGGCAACTCCCGAACCTTGAACCTGAACGCGCGTTCAGGTTCAGTTCGGCGTTCGAACACGTTCGAACCTGAGGCAGTTCGGCCATCTCGGGCGGCTGAAATTTCATTGAAAATATCACACACCAGGATTTTGCAGTGCTCTGGTGGTTGGAAAAGGTATCTCACATGCCTTGGCTAGTGTCGAGACGCCTGCTTATGATCAACTATCCTCGCGCAAGTTTACTAGAAGATTACGTGACAACAAACCGTCATCCCATAACATCGAAACTGCCTTGAATTTGCCTCGAAGGGAAGGATCAGGTATGTTCTGCAGTGGTTAAATGCCCAGGCTATGGAGTCTGAGGTAAATCGAGCGCGAAAAATGGAGAAACTCATGTAGAAAGCACTTACCTTACCAATTTCAGGTTCGGCGTTCGAACGCGCCTGATTTCCCCCGAACGCTGAACCGAACCTTCGGTCCAGGTTCAAGCATTTGCTGAACCTGAACGCCGAACGCGCGTCCGGTTCAGGTTCGGTTCAGGTTCGAACCGATTTCCGAACCGAACCTTGCCACCACTAGGTCTGAGCACCGTAGAGCCTGAGTGCAACGTCACGGTCGAAAGGAAGGGCTTTGATGCGATCATTAATAAGCAGTGTATATCGTACGGACGGACAATTACGCAAGTGAGACCTGGTCCCTAAATCCGGAACCAGGAATACATCTCATTTTTCTGGCATCTTGAAGTGAGGTGGTTCAGATTGATAATCACCTGACCGTGATTTGCGTTTCGTTGGGTCACATGTCTGTCGCTGAGCTTCGCGATCGTCTGGCCGAAATTTCCTCTTCTATTGCTCTGCAGAAGAAGCTGCTCGATGACCTGGAGTGCACCAGAGCGGACATCCACCGTTAGTTGAACACCATCCTAGATCCCATATCTCGATTGCCCTTCGAAATCTCATCCGACATCTTCGTACTCTGCCTCCCCAGCCTTCGCCATCCCAATCCATCCACCGTGCCTATTCTCTTCTCGGTATATGCGCCCCTGGGCCGACATTGCGCTTTCCACGCCCGCCTTTTGGGACACCATTCACGTCGACTTTCCCCGTGCCGAGGGTTTTAATCGCGTCTTTCGTTCCTACCTCACACGTTCGGCGACTCGGGAGCTCTCCATCACGCTAACCGGTCCACCAGATGGCGCCTGTCGCCGCCTCATTCACCGAAATGCTCCTCGGGTCAAGGATTTAAAGCTGCAGCTTCGATCCGAGGACGATCTCATGACCCCGCAGGCAACAATATTTTCCAACCTCAAAACGCTTACGATCAGCGGCGCCTTGAAGGCATCATCCGAGACGTTATTCGACTTCCCAATGCCCTCGCTCTTGGACGTGTTGTGCGCCGTCCCAGGCCTCGTGGACTGCACGATCGACAACACGGAAGTCGACCCATGGGACGAGCACGGCCATATCCCACCGCTGACCGTCCCTCTGCTGCGACATCTACGCCTTGGTAGACACTCAACCGTAGACAGCAGCCACAGCGCTAAAATCCTGAACCACCTATCCCTCCCTGCACTTCAGAGCCTCGTGCTTTCATCCATTGACGACATCAATGCACAAGATTTCATTGCATTCTTTGTGCGCTCGGTAGCGCCGTTGCAGTCGCTCCGCGTCAACCTGGAGGGGCGTCACTCGTGGTAGCCACTGGTCCTGGCCCAGCTTTTCAGCCCCATGCTTACCTTGACCAATCTCCATCTGTTCTGGCTCACCGAGTGCGCACCCTTCCTGCGCCTCCTCCTCACCGACATCCTTCCGGAGCTCCGCATCCTGCGACTTGTTTCGATAGATTGGTCGTCGTCTCCTCACCACGACGCGCAGCCCGACGCCTCATCTGCTTCGTACGATTGCCTCCCGCCCTGTCGGCGCGGCGCGCCAAAATGGTGTCTTTCCAACTTCGCCTGGGCCCTAACCTGGAGCGTCCGGACAACCTTGTCATCGCTCATCTGCGTCAGCTGTCCGCGGAATGTGGCATGAAAGTCCATGTCGGAACTAAGAAAATCAGTTGGGTCTGAATGGTACATCGACTTTCCAGCCCTCATTTTCTTCAATGGTCTTACAAACAAGTCCGCCCAGTCCAATAATCTGAATTCATCAAGTACTTATGTGCGACGCTCTCAATATTTCACGGTGCTTAGCTGGAACAAACACGGTATTGAATGATCGTCAATATTCTGTCAATGAGCTCATCGAATTGTATGTAGATTGTGCTACTTCCAAACTCTTGAAGCACAACTGCTCGGGGGAAGTACACGGCGATCCGGTATTGTGCGGTGGGGACTAAATGAATTATTTATCAACAACGCGCGACTGCCGTTTCCGGGCCACCTAATTAGTCGGAAAGGATGCCGAAAGAATATATATTCAGATTCGAAATTGTACAAGGACCATCCGTTGTTCGTCGCCAGTCGTACGACGCAGGTTATTGAACATAAATATCAGGTCAGTTCGCGGTTCATGCTTGCGACATGCCCCTGTGCGAGCGGTGTGTATGTCCCGTTTCCGATAAATTAAAAGTTAGCGCGGGAGAAAGGAAGAGGGTAGAGACGAACATGTGAAGCCGTCGGTACCGTAGCGATGGCTTGGCGGTGGTGGTGCCAAGTCGGGAGATGAGCGCTGAGCAGTGGTCTTAATGACGTAACCCGGGCCATATTTATTGCTTTGACCATCTCACCAACATCTCACCCATGTCGATTTCCACACCATTCGTAGTAGAGAACGAACGGGCACCCGGATGCACACATACTCTGCTGATAACCACGGGCAGCGTTGCATCCGCCAAGGCCCCTCTAATTGTCGAGGAGCTGCTCCGCGTTCGTCGTATTGCCGCAAATTCTTCTGTCCTCGGCGCGCGGCTCGCCATCGCCGTTAGCCTCGCGCGCGCCACTGCCGTCGTCACCGGCGCTGTCGTCATCGTCACCCGCGATGTCGTCGTCTTGGACCTCGCTATCGTCGTCGCCCGCCTCGCCCGCGCCGTCGTCGTCATGCCCGTCGCTGGACGCTCCAAGCATAACTCGTTTTACTTCCGGTTGCGTGGAGAGAAAGTCCTGTCGCGGTCATTGGTCTTGTTTTCATGGCATGTGACCGTGATTTCAATTCTGTCTCCTTCCTCTTTACATGTCTGTCGCTACACTTCGTACGCGGCTAGATGAACTTTCCGCTTCTATCGCTTTGCAGAAAAAAATCCTCGAGGATCTAGAGCGCACCAGAGCAGATACTCAGCGCCAGCTGAACACCATCCTCGACCCAATCGCGCGATTACCACTTGAAATCACTTCCGACATCTTCCTACACTGCCTCCCCGAGGTGTGTGGGCCTAATGCAGACATCGCTCCCATGGTACTCCTCCGCGTCTGCGCCACCTGGGCAGAAATCACGCTTTCCACACCTGCTCTCTGGGCCACCATCTACGTTGACTATCCGCGCGTAAAAGGCTTCAAGCACCTCTTCGATTCCTATTTCACTCGTACGCGCGGTCGGGAGCTCTACCTCTCCTTTCGTGGCCGAATGGATCCCGCCATCTCCCCACTCCTTGTCCAGCAGGCGCACCGGGTGAAAAAATTAGAGCTGCGGCAGATTCAGTCCAACTCCGATCTCCTGGTGGCCGCATCGTTCTCGAACCTCGCAACGCTGACGCTTAGCGCCGTAGGCTCGGAGCACTACCCCGCGATGATCGACGTAAGCACGCTTTTGAGCATGTTGGGTGCTGCTCCCGGCCTTGTTGAGTGCACAATCGACGATATCTACACAAGTGACGATCGGCCTACTACATTGACTCTTCCATCACTGCAATCCCTCTATCTCGGTAGAGACCTGAGGGCACACTTCTCCGGCTGCCGCATTCTGAGACACGTAACTCTGCCCGCATTGAGAATCCTTGCCATTAACCGTATCGATATCGATGCGGACGATATGACTTCATTCCTGACTCGATCAGCGACCCCACTGAAGTCACTGATCCTCTATTTCCCCATTGAAGACTGGGAAATCCCCTCGATTGCTCTGATTTTCGGCCTCATACCCGCTCTAGCGAACCTCAGGATGTTCTACGTGGAACCAGATACAAACGTCTTTTCTCTGTTGGACAGCTCCTCGAGTGGAATTTTCCCGGAGCTTCGTAGCTTGGAGATCACGACGGCGTATGGGGACGACGTTCACGTATGGGCTGACACGATATACCGCACTGTCTCAGCCCGTTGCTTGCAATTGGGCTCTGCCCGCATTAGCATACCGCATGCCACCATTCCCCCCGACCCAGATGTGCTTGACCCTTTCCGACAGTTTGTAGCAGAGTGCGGAATGAAGGTTCACTTCGGAACTGAGGAACTGAATTTTATCTAAGGGTACGTTCCTTTCTATTTCTTTTCCGCGTCTTTCGAATTAATTACGACTCGTATTTAGGATCTCCTGTACTTGACCAAAATTTAGTTCGTCCACCTCGCTTGTAAATTCAAAGATGGCGCTTCATGGGTCCCGATGACTCAAGTCTTCTTCCATATCTCATCCCCATACCCGCTCGACCCCGCCTCAACCCAGCACCGTGCGCCAAGGACACGGCTGTGGTGGACAACTTTGTGGGTATACCCATATGAATCAAACATTGGTTGTCTCAGACTTTCTATCGCTGGTATGTAGGTAAAGCATTGCCGAAGCACTGCGGCCACTGGCACGAATACGATCCACAATGGGCTTTGGCATATGTAACCTCCAAGCGCTTCGAGGTTGCCGACCCGCGACGCGCGTAATACCTATTAATAGGAGGATGTTAGCGAGCCAGTTCAACGTGAATTAAACTTATAAAAGACGCGGAGCGTCCGCAAGCAATCGATGTGGCAGATTCAATCGCGTATTACTAGTATTTTCCCCAGGGTTACTTTACGTATGTTCTCTGCTGGCAAAAAGCTCGCGCCGTGAAATTTGTATGCCAGTGCTCGGCGCTTGTTGGCATGGCGGGACCATCAATCACTGGATGATCCGGAACTTTTTGCATCCGCTTGGAGCTAAGACAGCGCTGGAATGTCCCCACGCTGGCTTCAAGTGTCTCACAAACTACCCAGCAACGCAATGCATCTGCCTGCGGTCCTGCTCGCTGCCGTTTTACCGCTCTTGGTTTCCGCCTGTGCCCCTGTCACGCCCAATGTGTCCTTACTGTTCCAGAACGACGGGAACTGGACTGTACGTGGAATCTACTTTTCCGAAGGCAACAAGTAACCTCTCTTCAATCTTAGACGTTTGAGCAGCGGCCCAGTGCTTTACTATTCCACGATGAGCTCACCTATCCTGAAGCTCTCCGGATGTGCCAAACCTATGACGAGTCGTTGCTGGATTGCGCTTCTGTGCCTTCGTACGTCGGGGCTTCATTTTATGACTACCGTGCTCTAACTTGGGCTGGCCATCCATTCCAGGTTAACTCACCAATTCACGTACCTCGAATATCTCAGCAACCATTCTGGCGGAAATAGCGCGTACTGGGTCGCCGGAAAGCAGACCATAACGTCCTCCCAGCCTTTCTGCCAAAATAGCATCTTCGACAGCGCTCAGCGCACATTTGTGGCCGGCGTGAAAAGGCACAAGTTTCTGTGCACCAACTCCGCGCCCCATACAAAACAAGTCGGCACCAACTTCTCGCAATCGCCTCGGATTACGGTCGAATCTAAAGGGACCGTATACACGGGGTGGGTCGCGACTCGAGCAGCGCTGGGCGGAAAGCTGACAACTATGCAGAACACGCGATCATCTTACGTTCCGATTCACTGGAGTTCCTTACGCCAAGGCTCCCCTTGGTGATCTCAGGTTCGCCCATGCTGAACCTTGGACGGGGAAGGAGGTCGACGCCACTGAGCGTAAGCTTCGAGTTTCTCTTCCGCTGTCCCATTCGAACTTGAATATATCCGTCACAGTAAAAAGCCCGTGTCTTCAAACTGGGCCTTTCGGTGACAATGATCTTGGGCTTAATCCATGGGGAAACAGCGAGGATTGGTAAAAAGCGCTCTCCATTCAGTCACGTCTGGGCTTACTGGATTCAGCCTCTACTTGAACATATACACACCCTACATTCCTGGCCAAAAGAAGTCTGCTATTGCTCTCAAGCCTGTCATGGTATGGTACACTTTCTATTGGCTTCAACAACTCTGATTGTTTTTACAGTTTTGGCTTCACGGCGGTTAGTGCTCCCCTCTTTTCTCTTCCCTCGCGTCTCTCACACACGAGGCTGCAGGCGGAAATACTCAGGGCACTGGCTCCGATGCGACGTTCGACGGGGGATCACTTTCATCTCGCTCCGATGTGGTGGTAGTCACCATTAACTACCGTCTTGGTGCGTTTGGATATCTGGCTTTGGACAAAGAGACTCTTCCCGGAAACTACGCGCTTTCGGACAAGATTGCGGCCTTACAATGGTAGGCGTTTTTGGTTCACGCGTTCAAGTTTGACCTGTATTTGGTAGGGTTCAAGATAATGCCGCAGCTTTTGGCGGCGATCCTAAACGCGTCGGGATATTCGGTCAATCGGCTGGTGGTTGGAGCGTCGGCGAGCTCCTTACGTCTCCCAAAGCCCGAAACCTCTTCAGCTCTGCCATCGCTCAATCTGGTTTGATTACCTCAATGGCTGCAATCGACGTGACGCGCTTTTTGACACTACCATTGTTGGAGCCACTCTGTGGTGGCTCCGCCACGGCAGCTTGCCTGAGGGCGCTACCGGCAGATGTTTTGCTCAAGGCTACTGCAGACAACGCTTATGCCTGGGCGTATAGTGTCGTGGATGACGTTTGGTTGGAAAAAGCGCCGATTGAGCAGGTGGCCCTTGGAGCCGCCCACGTAAACAGTGTTCCACTTATGACGGGTTTCCTACCTGACGAGGGCCAGTCGTGAGTTACCATAAATCCGCGTTTGACTTGTTCCCTCACCCAGAACAGTTTCCTGACCCTCATGAACCCAAGCGCCACACCCGAAATGACCGATTTTGACGGTACACTAGCCTCGACGCTTGGTCCGAAGTTTGCCAAGGCCGTTTCTGATTCGGGTCTTTGGGTTCCCGATGACTCTTTCACTGTTTGTAGGTACCGTTCGCTTTTCCCTTGCGACTGATGTTGATGTGAAAAATTCAGATAATGCCACGGTAAATGCTCTGGGACTTGCGAGTCTCTCGTGTCCTATCGAAACTTTCGTTAACGCGGCAAAGGAGTCGGGCGCGTTTCCCGCTTTGCGAGTTTGCTTTAATGCTCTGTTTTCACATTCTCTTACACCATTTCAGACACTTTTATTCCTTGAATCGCGCATATGGGATGCCGTGGTTCAATCCCTTTGGCCTATGCACCTTTCCAGTCGGCCCCGACGTTCCGTATTATCGGTGCCATTCCGGTGACTTGTACGAGGTACATGGAATATTATATACTCTCACAATTAGTGCTTATTTCTTCCCAGATTTTCGGGACCTATTACTTCTTCTCTCAGATACCCCGTTCCAACATCGACATTTACCATACCAACCTGATGCAGGACCTCTGGGCGTCTTTCGCCCGGACACAGAATCCTATCCCTGAGAAGGCTTATCTCGAGGCGAGGGGTTATGAAAGCACCCTGCAGGTTCTCAAGCAACTTGATTGGACATGGCCGGACTTGAATGTAGATGAACGCGTCGTTGATCTGGACTGGGCTGCCCTTGGCAAGCGGGAGGGATTGCCAGAGAAGGAGAGATGTGAAGCCTTGTCAAAGATTCGTTTCGGATTCTAGGTGTCATTGTATTTGATTTATTCAAACATATGGAACATATGGCTAGAAACGCCGAAGAGATTTATGGCGAGTCGTCCTAAACTTAAGTCACTGGAATACCGCGCAGGTCACGGGGCCGTATTTCTCAGCTTCACGGGGTCGTATTTCGGCGTATTCCTCAGCACCATATTCCTCAGCATCATATTCCTCAGCACCACGAGACTGGTATTCAGCCTATAAAACTCTCATGTTTTCTCACCGTTCTTTATATCCCTATGGCGGCTCCATTAGACGCGAACCCCCGCGCTAAACTGCGAGAGATCGTCACGGACGATCCGCAGAGTTGGGACAAAGCTTGGTGAGATCGAACATCCTCACCATTTCTGTCTGCTTATTAATCTCTGTCAAGGATCCAAAACCTCACTCCCTGGGATGCCGGAGAGTTCCAACCTGCGCTGCAAGAAATAATTCAATCTGGCGAAGTTAACTTCCCTAGGATTGGACGTGCCTTCGTTCCGGGATGCGGATCCGTAAGTTCTTTGGCCGATGTTTTCATATTCCTGACGGCGATAAGGGTTATGATGCCATATACATATCGTCCGAACTCAAGCTGGACACATTGGCGATTGATATATCCCCTACGGCCGTCAGGAACGCATCGAAGTATAATTGATTTCATTCTTATTCGAGAGAAATTTAACTGGCCCCAGGAATATCCCAGAAGGTCTCAAGACGCGCTTTGAAGTGCGAGATTTCTTCTCGTTCCGGATTTCCGACGATCAGAAGTTTGACTTGATTTACGACTACACGTCTGAGAGTTATTTCTTCCACAATCTCAGGATTCTGACCATTTTTTCCACTAGCTTTTTTGTCGCTATCCCCCCTTCTCGGAGACTCGAATGGGGCAGCCAAATTAACTCGCTCATCAAATCAGGAGGATATCTCATCACGTTGATATATCCACTGGAGAAGAAAACAGATGTCGGACCACCGTGGTTTGTTAGGCCTGAACATTATTTGGAGCCTTTGGGCGAGGGTTGGGAGAAGGTAGTGGACCGTGTCCCGACGACCTCCAGCGAGACTCATGTCGGGAGGGAGCGATTGGTGGTATGGAGGAAAATTTGACACGGGACTGAATTTAATGGCGTGTCGAGTATCGTAAGTACTTGCGCGAGAGGATACAGTAGACGAGCCACAAGCCGTGAGAACTGCCATGTGGCATCTGCCAGACTGCAAGTTGATTGGCAGTTTTCGAAATTTCCACGGTTCGTTTACACCAAACCATCTCAAGAAAAGTATTCGTCCGAGTTTGCGGCTATCTCATTAAATTATGAGGCTCTAATATTATTTAAACAAATTCTCTTTCAGCCAAAAACAAGGCCAAAAAAAGCAACGATAAATTTAGTAGTGGGAGACAATAAAGCAACAGTACTGCTACGGTGTCCGATGGCTGACGGCGGAAAACTATGGACATCCGTCGTCCAGCTGCTGCAAATCAATCAGCTTCATTGGTTCATCTGCGTCACCCAGCAAGACTGCCTTCCCTGTCCAGGTCGAACCCCATCCAGAACGCTGGAGCCCCTTCTGCGGATCCCGCGCAAATTCCAACCACAAATCCTGCATCGTCGTGCTTACTAGATTCTCGTATGGCGTCGATGCGCCGTGATATTGGCCCGCCGTTCCAAAAATTAGCGGCAGCTCCGCGGCGTGATAAGCACCAGGGAAGTCTGGCGGCGATATATTAGCGAAGTCGCCATCGTAGCGGTAACGGTAGGTCTCCAGGCCGTTTGCTTGGCGTAGTCGCGACGTCATTGCCGCGGTACACAAGAAAGTGGCATTGGACAGAGCGTCAACTCCGGGAAGATCTGGCATGAGGGCATTGAACTCGTGAGCATTGGTACCAATGATGGCGGGCTGGAGGGCGAATGCGCGTGCCTCATAGCGTGCGGTGTAGTTGGAAAACACTATCCGTTCGTCGGGGACGGGTAGAAATTTTAGCGAGTCGTCCGCAAACAATATTGCTTCTATTGACTGCCAAGACGCGTTGCGCAAGCAGTCTATTTGCGAAGCAGCCGTACCGCAGTCCAACAGCGTTGCGACCTGCGTAAAGTTGGCCTGAGCTGTGTCTTGGCTCTGTGAACCCTTTTGAGGAAAGAATGTCGTGCCGCTATCCATGATGGAGCCGGAGGTTATGGGGTCGTCAGGGAACGCGAAGTTGAGGTAGTCGATGGCTATGGCGCCAGCTGACTGACCCCAAGCTACGATGCGACAATCGTCTCCTCCGAACGAGCCAATGTTGGCACGCACCCACTCGAGAGCGGCTCGTTGATCTAGCAAGCCCAAATTCTGCTCGGCAAGCCCAGCAGCGTTCGGGAAGCCAAATATGTTGCTTCGGAAGTTGACACTGACGATTAAGTGGCCCTGCGTACGTTGGATCCATTGTGCCGCGTCGTAGTAGAGCGAGTCGGTTCCCCCCCGCACAAAACCGCCTCCAAAAAACCATACAACGACAGGGAGCTTGGCGGCCTGCGGACGTGCCGGAACCCAAACGTTTAACGTTAGGCAGTCTTCACTGAAGTTTCCGAAGGGGAAAAACTCCGTCTGGTTAGACGAGTAGACATCGGGCTTGACCTGAGAGCTCAAGGGGAATTGAGGACAGGAGGGGCCGAAGCTGGTAGCTTCGATCCGTGTGGTATCTGTAATCGCAGTAGGTGGCAGCCATCTACGAGGTCCGGTGGGAGGAAGTGCGAATGGTATGCCCAGGAACTGGACAACCGAGGGAGCGGAGGAGTCAATGAAGCCTTGAATAGTTCCGCCAGCCGTGCTGACTAAAAGAGACGAATTGGATGCCACCGGGGCACCGTGGACGGCTGCCATAAAGGCCATCGTAGAAATGAGGGAGAACATGTTAGTAAAGACATGTTAAACGAACATGGTATTATACAAGTTGAACCATAAATGATACTGCGGATCATTTGTTGATGACTCTTCTACAGCTTTTTTTATTACTGACTCTATTGCCGCCCTCGTCGTATCTACGGTGCACTGCTACTTTGCTTCTTAAACCCCCCTGGGATGTTGAATCTTGATACCCGAAGAACACAATGTAAGAGAACTTTCGCCCAAGCCTCACTGGCGCCTTCCAGGCTCCTCATCACTGTTCAAATAGCCACTAGTGGCCACCAACCCGACTGTCGCGGACGGACTACCAAGCTCCTATATGTTTCTAAGTGCTGAGTCTCCCTTCCTGAGGTTACGAAATGTCATAACGGCACTCAGTTGCTTCCATTTACGGCAGGCTGGAGTATTTTGTGTCCGATGCTATACCTGAACTACTGCCGGGCCAATTAGACTCGTTACCAGCCTGTAACCGATATCCAAAAAATGTGGCGAGCACTTTTGGCGGTTACAGACTGGTACAACTCGGGAAACCGAATTGGGCTGTCATCGGAGTTTAAAATTTTGCTGAGGCCCTTGTTCTCTCTTGCACTTTGACCTCTTATCAATTTCAAATTATCAAGAACCTTCCTATGCTATAAATGAACACATTTGCTTCCTCAGAATTTTTTTTATGGCAGGTGGAAGAGCCGAAAAGGATGGCTCGCTTATCGGCCGATCGCGGCACCTGCCAAAAGTTCAAACTCCGCAGACAGCTCAATGCACGTCAACGAGTTGTACCAGTCTGTAACCGCCAAAAGTGCTCGCCACATTTTTTGGATATCGGTTACAGACTGGTTACGAGTCTACGCGCCAATTGGTCAATAATCACAAGGCTATGCTGTCTGCGCCACTATAAAGATCAGCGCTTTACTCACCGCCAAGGTTTCACTGCCATTGCGGGAAATCCGTATTATTGCACAATACAGATGGAAAACGGTGCCAATGGTGGAAGTTATAACATCTCCCGCCGCGATGATGAATATGCCTAGGGCGGTGAAGATTTACATCTAATCCCATTTCAGTTACTAGAAGATTGACTCAGTGGAGCAAGAGTTGACCAACTCATTTCCTCTGGAAATATTTTTCTACAGTTTGATAGTAATTGTTGTAATATTTCACAGATCTACACTGCACTTTGGGGTACATTATTTCGGCACGACTCCATAGCAGTCCCATGACTCGGTGAGTACGTGAGATACGGCCGCGAAGTCGCAGCACTGCTACGGCGCGAAGTAGAAACAAATCGCCGCGGGTATCGACAGATGTGCATGCTAGCCGCAAATTGATTAGAATATTATCCCACAGTCCGAAACTTTCCCCGGGAGAACACCTCATTGCCCACAGTACTCACATCGCCAATTTCATTTGCCACATACTTCTAGCTTTCGCACTTCAGAGGTACATACATACTTATGTTCAACATTGCTCCCCGGATTCCTATTTATAATGAGACGACGGAAGCTGGAAGTTCACAGCCGAGTATGGCACCGTAACGCGGAACTATCCATTTCGCCTTCGAGGAAATATTGTTGCAATTCCTGCCTGCCATCATATATCGACCAAGTTCACTGGGTGTACCTATCTGTATTTAAACACTGACAGAGCATGGTCACAAAAGCTCGCGTTCACAGCCAAAATGGAGCCTTCGCCGTTATGGGTTGTTCGCGCGAGAACTGGCCCAGCAATTGGTGCTAGTTCAAGTTTATGCTATGCTGAGCTTGAACGACTTCTTGCAGCAAACTTGTTATTGGAATTCTCGGTGCTTGAGCCAGTCGCGGAAATGTTCGTGAATAGCTCTAGCAAGAAGTCTCGCCAATTCTTCTTCATTAGCTGTCAATGACCATGTCGTCCTAGAACTCTGTGAGAACATCGCGGCGGATGTCCTTCCAACACGACATCTACACATATTGGTTGTGGGGAAAGGACACATTCTTCTGGTACTCTGGCATCCATGCTGCGGTTTTCGGTCGCCAAAACGCGTAGGACGCAGATGTTCGTAAATATACTGCTCTGCCACTGTATGTGTATTCCAGTAGAGGCGTTGTCAACGGATAGTAAAAGAAAACTGCCTCAAGGTTCCGAATGTCAAAGCGGTTGTTGGCTGAGGTTCAAACTCTTGACGTTAGAGGGCAGCTTTCTCCTTGGCCAACATTTCATCGATCCCTTCCCACAGTGCTTCAAGCTCCTCCTCATCATCCTCGAGGCATTTTGACTCGTACGCCGCTTCAGATCCGATGCAAACGGGGCACGGCATAGAGCTGAGAATAAATCAAACGCTAATCAAGAAAGGACTCAATTGCAAATCAAGGCTTACCCGCAACTAGCAAACAAGTCGGGGTATCTGAATGGATTCAAATTAGATTAGTAGGATTTTAAATTCGGTTGAACCTGCCTGTCACTGAATCCTCCGCATCCTGGACATACCCACGTCCTGTCCCCGCACTCTGGGCAGACGAAACGAGCCCTGAGCAGGGCGGCAGAGGCTTCGGTGAGCTTTTCTCGCAGCAACTCGTAGTCAACAGATTTGATCAAGCGAGCAGGTTTCGACGACCACTTGTCCTTGGGCGACCTAAGATATAAGTCATCTATCTCGATAGTTATCTCCCATTCGTTTTCATTGGGGACTTCATCATCCTCTTCATCTTTTTTTCCGTCGTCGTCACCGCTTCCCCCCTTTTCCATAAACATTGGGTGGTAGATGTCCAGCAGAATTTTTTCGCGGCGGACAGAAGTCTAGACGGTGTCATCCCCAGCACCGGTCTTATCTGAATCTTCATGGATCCTTCGGACCTTCTGGATAATGAAGGGCTGGAATCCGATGTCTTCTTTATCAGCGTTCTCGATGAGGAAGATGGTATTTTCCTTTCGAGCAGCCCGAAGTTCTTCGAGGGGCACCTCGAACATAAGGAAGTTGTTGAATTTTCGGTTCACATGACGGAGATAATGTTTGTCGGAGAGAGAAAGACGGGAAATAATGGAGAGGTGAAGTTCGGGTGAGACGGTGAGGAGCCGTGACATGGTGAGGAGAGTTTTTTTTCATATATGTTTGACCACCATATTTTGGGATGCCGCGCGCCATCTTTGCGACGAGTTACTTTCCTCCATATTTTATGGCGCTTACTCGCCCCTTCTTTATTAACTTCCTCATCCCATTTCGTACCTCGACGTGTTGAGATACAGTTCGTTGTTAATGTTTCTTTGCGGCTAATATTATACTTCAGCTAATTTCTGCCATAATTTTAATCCAGCATCATAAATAGCACCCGCTCAATTTTCTCTTCCAACAAGCATTTGCTTCAGGTTGAATAATATAATGAAATCGAAGGCAGTACTCTTAGTTCTCTCCATGTTAGTCCCAAGGATAAATATTTTGCAAAATCATGGTCTAGAAACAGCAGAATTAAATCTCATTATTGGGTCCAGTCAACCTAGTACTTGACAAAATGAACTAGAACGTCGATGCGGTACCCCATTGGGTTGGCGTCAATTACCACGGTCAATCGGCTGAGGTGTGGACAGGCAACATCATCAAACATGCAGTTTCATTTGTGGCAATGAAAGCCGATTAATTAAAAAGAGATGGCAAAATCAGCGGGTAGAAATTGCCACATGGCGAGGGATATAGTATGTAGAGCTCGCTATTCACAAAACATGATTGTGGCAGTAGAATGCAATAGATTAACTTCGGAGTCTCGGAGACTCACCACCATCACTGGAAGTCTCCTGAGTTATTCGGGAGAGAGCGGGAGAACATTGGATTGGCGAGAAAAACGGGATAGCTGGGTCACTCGCAATGTTGGGGATAAGGAACCTAGTAGAGTAACACGCGAACTGTGAGATAGAACCCTCATCCCGAAAATTTCACTGGGTGTGAGATTACCGCGACAGGTTCACCGGAGTCGAAGGAGTGTTGGACTGCCCCCGGATTCGATAATCGGTGTTGAGCTCAGAAGTGCGATAAAGTGTAGGGTGTGTATCCTACGACATGTCAACAGCCGACTTTGACTCAACAATGAATGCTCAAGATGGCAACTCGCCTTCAGACAATGCGACTTGCCATCATCCAGCACGAATCGATGATGCGCTACGAGTCGCCGCAAACTCGACACAACCAACGATCTCGCACGCAGAAGAGGAAAGGATCATACGTAGTACTGGTGCGGAAGCAAGAGAGCTGTACTTATCTGACAAAGTGGCTGTTCCAACTTGAAGGCTTTTGTCGCGTCAACACTTGGCTGTGTTTGGTCGCGACCGAGTCAGGTGATCGCGAGGACGAGACATTTGCCGTGAATAGGGAAAATTAATCGAGGTTGTTGAAACAACGCTCCTACTTTGGATTATCGACAAAGTTTATTTGCATACATTTTTTTGGAGATATATGCCATTGGACATATATATGCGGCTCTTTAACAGTTCAAGGCGATCTTGGATGTACACTGGACGGTGCATTAACAAGCATCATCAAAATCGGTCTGTAAATTCAATGACTCGTGCCACGCGTCTCCATCGACAATAAAGAATCAGCGTTTGTTATTGTATACCCAATTCAAGTCAACCCACTTATCTCCTCCTCATTCGCCTTTTGTCACTCTTCGAAAGCCTCAACAATGCGGTAAATTGAAGCTTGCGAATGGTGACCGTGTCATTGAGTAGGTCGGGCGGGTGTGGAGAGGCCGCAGTTATCTTCTTCTGTGCGACAAGGGAATAGGTACATAGGATAACCCTGCAGCTCAGCTAAGGGTATGTACCTCCCATGCAAACCACGCAGCGGAAATACGCTGAAAATCGCGCTGAGGCTGTGCTGTATCTGTAGCCGCCGAAGACGTCGCAGTGGATTGAACAGAAGAACCAGGGAAGGTGAAGGGTTGAATAGAGGCAGCGGATATGTGCGACATGGCAGTTGTAAAGAGGTCCTCGTATGACTCATCGACCCCTTTGTTTCTGGCAAGATCCGTATTTGGCAGGTGCAGGGATGATTTCGAACCTACAAAAGATACTGGTGAGTGAAATGAAAATTGTGGCAAGAGGAGCAGAACTAGGACCGCCCTGGCTAGACGTCCTCGTCTAAAAAGCGCGAGGAGACTCAGAGGCACGTCAGGGCTTAAGGATTCCAACCTCTGCCCGTTCGGGCCATTTTTCACCATGGGCCACCTATACCAGGACTATGAACACGGTTTTGTGCCGAGGTAATCTCATTTCACCAACGTTCCAGGACATGGTGGATTCACGAACAGTTCCGACAAAAGGGCAGCAAGACATCAGTCCTCGCAGTCTAGCTGAGCAATCTGAGGGGAGAACTGTCCTACGGAGCTGCTGAAAGACCCGCCAACCTTCCTCTCAGCCTTGTTAGGTCACACCGTCTGTTTTATATCTCACATCACCCCCGCGGTCATTGTTATTCGGTATGCGAAATTCAGGAATGATATACATACTGTAATTGCATACTGATACCGACGAATATCGTACACAAATCAAAAAGCGGTGTTGATTCGAGAAACCTGTAATTCAATGAGATGAAAGCCGAGGAAGAAAACGAAGACTTCACCTATTCCGGATTGACATTCTACGGAGTCTGTCCAGCTGGCCATTCAATGTGGATATTTAAACCCTGAGCGATGAGAGCACGTAGTTGAGAAACGTGATACTCACTGCAACCCAGGGCTGAGTGTTTAAATACCAGTCGGAACGACTCGAAGTTTGCAGCTCCATTGCCTTCACGTCTCAAGCCGAGCATCGGTTGCAGCCAGTATGCGTCAACGGTCATCGGGAATTCATCGAAGCTCAATGCTTTTAGTGCAGGAAGTCTCCCACTGCTGAAGAAACCAAATAGTTCTAAGCAGTAGGTGTTCTCGGCATCGGCATCCTCCTCCTCCATAAACCTCTCTCTCCAATCGTCCCCGAGCTCTATGGTGAGGCGTTCAATGGACTCCGAAAGGTTGAGGTAACCAATTGTTTCCACAGCCGTTTGATCATGCAGGTGCATTTCTGTAAGGGTACAGGCCGAGCGACCGATCAAGGCACCTAGCTGCTCGATATTCAGATCGCCTCCAAGTTCCAGAGTTCGCAGAGCGGGAAGAGCGAGATGATCAAAGATCGAGCAATTCGATGAGCTGGACGACGGGTAGATTATCAGAGTGTGAAGTTTTGTCATGACAATGGGTACGAGAGTCTGCCCATCATCGAATTCCTCTGAATCATTATCAGAATCCAGAGCACGAAGCGAGAGCATCTCGAGATTAGGTGCTGCCTTCAGCACCTCAAGAGATGGAGTGCGATGGAGTAAATCGAGCGATGTTATCTGATTCCAGGGCAGCTTGGCCCAGGAAGGGTCACTGGCAGAAAAAGACACTTTCCGAAGCTGGGGTGCCGCAGCACTGAACGCGGCGACGAAAAATACCCACTGGTCAGCCCGAATGTCAAGTGCCTCCAGAGCGGGGGAAACACAATTGGGACAACTGACTCCCTAAATATGGCCCTAATGTCAGACTCCTCAATTGAGGCGCATAGTGGGCAATGGCGTCAGAGATGGCTGGGGTTAAATCTCGTCCCTTGAGCTGGAGGTCCAAGAGACAGCCTCCGGCGCGCGAGAGCCAGCAGTGGAGTAGCTTCTCACGGCCAGTAACTGATAGGGGGCACCAGCTCAGCCGGAGAACGGCCCAGAGGCGCGGAAAGGAAAGCGCGACCCTTCGCCACGCACTGCAGACGCTAGCTAAACGCAGTGGCGAGTCTGTGTTCAGACTAGAAGGCACGGATTGGATGAGCGACTTGTCGACGTAGTGCATGAATATTTCCGCCATAATGTCTGATGGAAGGGTATTGACGGGATAAATGACTGCGTCCAGTTTTCGAAGAATTGACCGCCGCTTCTCAGCGAGGAGTTGCAGCTTGGACTGAAGGAGAGCCAACTTTCGCGAGTTGAGCTCGTAGCTCGGTGGGTGTTTCGGCCATGGAAAAGGGAGAGCAGTTGTTGCGCAGGGCGAACAAGCCGGAGGTGTGTCAGCCACTTCAGTGAGCGCGTGGACGAGGTGCGAGTGCGATCACTGGCAGATGCTGAAGCGATTTTCAAGGACTACTGAGCAGTGAGTTGTTACTGAGAGCCTCTAGAAGCGCCGTGATCCAAGTTGCGCGGGGCAAGATGAGGAATCTCCACAAGTCTGCCTGTCTACAGCGCCAGTTTGTTTCCCAATACCAGACGCAGTGATCTGAGTGCGTACCTAGTGAGTTGACGACAAGCAAGCCCCGCAACTCAAGTTTGACTTCAAGCGTTCGGCCAACGTTCGCCGTTAAACGTGGTGTGTAGGCCATTGCTGACGCATGGCAGTACGAGTCCTGTCCTTTTTTAAAACTCAGCAGATGGCATCAATCCGCTCGGTATTGCTCGGCAAACTTGTTAAAACTCAGATCAGACAGACGGCCTTCTCCACCAAAAGGGAGTTATACACGGTATGTTTTTGTATTTTTATCTCCTGCCGTTTTTTGGGAAGCCATCCAGCAAGCCGAGGCCCGGCGGGGAAAGTTCAGCAGCACTGCCACTCCGTCACCGACCACCTCAAAGTAACCACAACAAGCACCTCGCGCGAACATGTTGCTCTGTGATCTGTGACCGGTAATCAGGCAAGATATGACCGCCGAGGCTGTTGTAGGAATTGAATCCAATATCTAGATGGCGTATAGAGGAAGAATACAGGGTTTCGGTCATGTGGGATCGGAGACCGTGACAGCCAATCCTTAGGTAGCTGAGACGGGTGCAGCTGCCAATGATATGGGCGTAGTCCTCGAAAGAAGGATAAAAAGAGGGGGGAACCATCTCCATTTCTAATCGGCATAATCCTGTAAGGCCCTGCGTTTGCAAATCGAATCCGACGCAGCGAAGACTTAGCAAAGAGAAGTGGAGGGGCAAAGGCTGGAACCAATTGGTGGAGGTAGTTGGCGAAGGAATATTTTGGGTTCGTAACGGATGGTACCGTCCAACAGCAGAAGCCTTCGAAAGACAAGGGTGAAGGACCGAAGAAGAGCGGGAGCGAAGGGGAGGAGGCGCATCCTGATATGCTCCAAACATGTGCCGTCGTCGGTAACGACATACAGAGACCGCCAGCGATCGATGGTGGACACTACCTCCTCCAGTGCGTCGTCAAGATCAGCGTGTAAATCGTGGTCTTCTCCCTGCTGCTGTTGATACATCTCCACATTTTTTATCTCAAGCCGCATATGCAGAGGGGTGTCGTCACCCGTACGCTGGATATGCTTGGTCGCTGCTTCGGGGTGGAAGAGAGACACACGAATCTTGTTCCAGAACAAGGGCTTGCGAAATATCAGGTGCTTCCAACCTGTGCTGAGCACGCAGAGGCGGAGTCGAGCGCGAGCGTATTCCGAATAAGAGGAAAAGTCGTTTTTATCTAGTACGAGATTGAAAATCAGAACGGACAGCTCGTCTGGAAGCCAGAGAGTTAAGGAGTCGGAAACAAGGGGCATCCTAAGCAAAAGAGGGTAAGTGACGGACAACTAAAATGCAGGAGCAAAACATACGCCAAACCGATGTGGTTTTAAAATAAAATAAAAGAGAGAGAGTGTCGTGAGATCCCGAGCCGCCAATGTCGGTGATTATCGGATAAAACGGCCCGTCGCAAATTCTCGGTGATTAGATCACAAATTACCTCTTATCCGCAAAAACGATTAGATTAGATCGCTCGTGAGATCCCGAGCCGCCAATGTCGGTGATTATCGGATAAAACGGCCCGTCGCAAATTCTCGGTGATTAGATCACAAATTACCTCTTATCCGCAAAAACGATTAGATTAGATACTCGATATTCATCGGTAATACGTGATATGAACAAGAGCAAATAGAGCTAGCGGGAGAGAACATATAATGCTAGGAACAGAAATAGAAACCAAATATAAATAATAGAGTACCAACAGCGGAGAGAAGGGCGTCAGCTGGAGCTACAGACGCACTCCCAGATCTGATCAAAAAATATGATACCTACGTCCGACGTCTGAGCGTCAATGCGCAGAGGAACCGAGTCTAAAAAGGCCAATATAATACGGGGGTCCATACGATGTACCTCGCCCACGCCTGGTAAATGCACAACAAATTGTTGCGGAGAAGTATGCGATCCACGATAATCTTTGAAGGATGCACGTGCGGCGGCAGGAACTGGGTTTAAAAAAAGGGTACGACCTCTGGGCACATTCCCGAGTGTTAGGTCAAAAGAAGATGTGCGAGAAAAGTCGAAAGCGTTAATATCTGTCCGTGCCATACGAAGTGCGTCGAAGAAGTCCGTGAACCGATTAGGATTGACGAGTTGCATGCATATGTTGTCTCCAAACAACGGGATGCAGCCCAACGCGGACATGACGGATGAGAGTCGCACCAAATGCATATGAACAGTGTGCAGGCGGGGGAATCTGAAACAGGAGACGACCTGTCCGAGACCAAACTGCGAGTCGAGTGCGAAGTCGAGAGTATGGATAGACTGGGAAGTGATGAGTGGATGTAGTGCAGTATCGCTGTCCGAATTTTTGCACCCAATCCATCGTAGTTGAAGATGTTCCAACAGAGGACAGTTTTTTATAACAAAGGCGTATTCTTCGAAAGTGGGACTGAATTCGTCCGGTATGTGTTCCAACTGCAGGTGACGGAGAGCTGGTAGTCCCGCTAGATCCAAGGGATACGCCACCGAGGTTAAGCGTAATATTCCCAAAGAAGGCAGCATCAGTTGCAACCAAGCAGAGGAAATATTGTATTCATTCAAGTTGGATGGCAGACGGGTATTGCAGAAGGTAGCTGTGAAAGAGCGGAGATGTCGAACGGTATGAGGGGAAAGGAGTTGTCGCAGATGAAGCAAGCAGACACGGTGATCTGTAAAGACGGATAACTCCAACCATCGATGTATGGAAGGAAGGACCACGGCCATGCGAGTGTCAATAACTTCTCGAGCATCGGCACTTTGAAACAATGTATTCCGAAGGTTGGTAAAGTTGATGTGCAGATAATAAGGAAGTGGGTTGCATCGCTGAATATGCATTGCAGCGCGTTCAGGGCGGTGAAAGGACAGGAATACGCATGTCCAGAAACGAGGATTGCCGAAAACAATCCTCATCCATGCACTGGACGTCGAGTACAACACCCTTCGCGCATGCGCAAATGCGTGGTACGACTCGTAGCCGCTCGCAAGTACGAGTTGCAGTATTATAGTGGTGACCTCGATAGGAAGCAGTATTGTCATCCTGACTGAGGTGGGGCCATCTACAGGTGTTGAGTTCAGATGGTACAAAATACAAAGAGGAGCACACCTTTGAAAGCGTCAAGCTCACAATAATATTTACTGGAGAGAGATCAAGAGACAAACTAATTTACATCGAAGCAACTGACAGCACATACTAATACGGATAAGACGCTAGCGATCGATCGATCGTAGATCGAGACCACGACCAATTGCAGATTAACAGCAAGTAGCTCGCACCCTCGCGCAAAACTGGAGCATTGATGATGTGAGGCGCTATTGCAAATAATGCTGCCATCAACGAAGCACGCGAGAATGCTCTGAACACTCATATCAAAAACCAAGATCAATGCATGTATTGTGAAACCAGCACGGAGAACATGAGAATAGATACGAGTTATCAAGGCAAAACGAATCCCGACAATTCTACAAACTGAGAATGAAACCAAGCAACCAAATCTGCCCCGACTTGATCAGTCGGCTCCTCAACTACAACACCGTCAATTTGATCGTAATCCATGGTAGCCCTGTCAATAAGTAACACGCGTACATCCTCCAACGCAATACCTGATACCTTGAGCTCCCAAAGTGCTGGGCAGGCGTTGTAATTCGCCTCGCCGGAAACGTCCATAGTAGAGGAAGCGAGGTGAAAGGAAGAAAAAAAATCCCCCCCCCCCTCGAAGATCAAGGATCTCGACTCGAAAAGCAAAGCGAAACAAGATGGCGGCAGTATAAGAGTGAGGGATGGAGCCGAATAAAATGAGCTCGGTTATGTTGCATAATATAGCGCCACATTGGACGAGGCATGCAACATCATCTTCTACGGAGAAGCGGACCTTGAGGGTTTGGAGATCAGGGAATGGGATGTGAATGAGGAGAGTGCTCATGCTGAGCACACCACGAAACTCCAAGTCGAGAGTGGTTATATGGATGGGAGGAGCGGGTAAGAACCATCTGGGCGTGAGATCGAGTTCCACAGCTTTTAATACGAGGGCGCGGAGCCAGCGGGATCCGGAGAGTACACGCAACACGTTCGACCAGGAAATGGTGTATCCATGAGGTAAAAGGACGTGGGACACATTTCCCTCGCAGGAAAGATGTACAAAGCGAGGGTTCGACACGGCACCATGGTAGACCACGAGCCGTGTGAAGGGGAGAAAGGGCGCGGCATCGTGCTCGTCGTTCTCAAAAGAGAAGCTCTAAAGACAAGACGGATAGAACAACCCGAAGTGTCCAGGGTCCAGCACAACCTCCATGCTGACAAGTTGCTCTGGTTTTGCGATCCTCAGCGACTGCAGCGCTACTTGAAGCAAGGAGACGTCCCCGGTCTGGATGGTCAGATTTACGCAGGAAGCCAATTTGACGGCGACCAATCCAACTACGCGTGACAAAATTTCTGCCACGGACGAGTGCGCATGGTAGGCAGAGACATAGGGTGTGGTGGTGGGAATGGCGATGAGGATATGACAAGGGCGAGAAGCCCCAAGATTGAGGTGATGTTCCGTAAGTGCAGAGGAGGAGGTAGGTGTGACGAGTACACGCGAAAACAAGCCAGGGACGGCCTCGATTATGTTGGCAAAAACATGACGCAAATTGCCACGCAGCCGTAAAAACTCTCTGACTGAAAGAAGCGAAGTGCAATCATCCAGAAAGGACAGGACGTGCAGCACCATCTCCGCAGGCAAATATGGCTTAGACTACGGGATGGACAGTAAGTTCCAAAATAAAATAAGTTCACGAATACGCACCGGATCGAAAGGAGGAAGAGGTAAAGTACGATAGACAGCAGGAACGAGCGTGGAAGAAGGGACCAAGGCAGACATGGGTAAAAGGTAAGTTCTCAAGTCAATAGCAGCGCGTCTTATATAAGGGCCGGATACGGACTACTACCTGCAGCATAAAAAATATCACGGTAATTAGATCCCAAGAGATACAAAGCCGACCGTCCCTCCAACAACAACTCCAAAAATACCCTAAAAGCGCATCTAAAAACTGATACCTAGCAATATTATTTCGAGGAGATAAAACAGTACACACACCTCTTCGAGCTATACTGCGAGGAGCGAAGACGACAAACTGAAGGCAACAAAGGACATATTGCAGCCGAATATAATATTTGAAAAGGAAAACGATCAAGGTTGATCAGGATCCAGGAGATCCGAAAGCCCGCATCTAGGTAGAAACACAGATAAGCGGATAGCGTATGAATACGGCTAAGACGCATCGATATGGCCACAAAACGCAGACGATCAATCTGGCGTCCGCAATCTTGGAATCGGTCCAAACGGATCCACTAGAAGGTCTAGAAATATAAGGAACATCGAAACCATCAAACCAACCGCATGTGCGATGCATGGCAAATACTGGTGAAATTGAAGCCCAAGCTAGAGAAGATCGGAATGATGGATATCGAAGGCCACCAGTAAAGGGAGCATCGGACCGAAGGCCAGCAAACTGAACTGAGGTGGATAAGGGAACAAAAAATATGATTGGAGAGCCAGCGTAAAGTAAGCTTAGGAGGGTAAAACGAAACCTGACAACTCGACAAGGTGAGTGGTAAACCAATTTATCAACTCTGATCCCACTTCTCCAGGCGGATTTTCGGCAAGGACGGCGTGTACTTGTTCGTAGTCCACTTGAGCTCGATCTTGCAGAAGTAGGCGCACCTCCTGCAACGTAATTCCGGATAATCTCAGCTGACGTAGTGCCAGGCAAGCGTTGTAGTTTATTTGACCGTCGACACCGCTGCTTGACGAAGCCAGTTGAAAGGACTCGAAAAATTGAGGACCCAGTCGAAGATCAAGGATCTCGACACGAAACGCAAATCTGAATAAAAACCCCAAAAAATTGAGCATTGAATAGAAATGACTTAAATAATATACCTGAATAAGACAGCTGCGGTGTGAGCATGGGGCAGAGACCCGAGCAGCACAAGCTCGGTGACATTCCCCAGTATGGCCCCACATTGGGCCAGACATGCAACGTCATCCGTGACGGCGAAACGGACTTTGAGGGTAAGGAGTTCAGGAAAAGGGATGTGAGCAAGCAACGTGCCCATGCTACGAACCCCCCCAAACTCCAGATCCAGGGTAGTTACGTGGAGAGCCGGAGCGTTCATGAACCATTCCGGGACCATAATGAACTCCACCGCCCGAAGAACAAGGACACGAAGCCGAACAGAAGCAGTGAGAACACGCAAGATATCTGGCCACGAAATGGACCAATCATGAGGAAGGACGACGGAGCTAGAATTACCCTCGCATGAAAGGTGGACAAAGCGAGGGCGAGGTACTGAGTCGTGACGAACAACCAGTCTCGTGAAGGGGAGAAAGGGAGCTGCAGAGTCGTCCTCGAGGAAGAAGGCGAAGTCGAGAAGACAGGGAGGGTAGAATACGCCAAAATGGGGAGGGTCCAAGACGACCTCCATGCTGTCAAGGAGGTCGGGTGTACCGACGCTGAGAGCGCGTAAAGCCACCTCAAGCATAGCAATGCTGTCGGACCGAATGGTCAAGTGGTCACACATAGGCATGTACACAGCAACTAGACCAACGACCTGTCTAAAGTTTTGGACCATAGACAGGTGGCGGTGATGGGCGGGAATATAAATGTTGTCGGAAGGGATGGAGAGGAGGATGTGGAGAGGACGAGATCACCCAAATTAAGGTGATATTCTGTGAGCTCGTACGACGATGAGGGTGTCACAATCAACTGGGAAAACAGGCCTGGAACGGCCTCGATAAAGTTTGAAAAGACTCGACGCAAATCGCCGCGCCAACGAACGAACTCGGTGATGGTTACGAGCGGATTGCATTCTTCCACGAAGGACAGGACGTGCAAAAGCATCTCCGCGGGCAACAAAGGCCTCAACTACAAAGCGAGAGTGAGTTAACAATAAAATAAAACACAGTAAACACTAACTGGATCTAAAGCACGAAAACCCAAACGGCGGGAAGCAGAGGGAACGACTGCTGAAACAGAGGCAGAGTCAGACATATGGGAAATCAGCTATTAACATTTACAGATACGCACTCTTATACTAAACGGATCGGATACGGATGCCGGCTAGTACAAAAAGAAGCAAGTCAGAATCAAAAGAAATATATCACTTCATCAATACCCATCATGATATCGCAAATGGAGTTCGCGACCAAAGATCAACCAGACCTACCCGTGAGGCCGACGAAAGTACTGGCCGCTGTAAAGTGGCTCTCTGAGCAGCAAAGAGACTACAAGACAAAGGAGACATTGAGAGAACAAGTAGAAGGAACGGAGCTGACGATAATAAAGGTGAGTGTTAACAAACGACGCAAGCAAAAAAATAAGGTTAACTAACAGAGAGAGAACACCGAAAACAATGGGCAGAATAAACAAGAGCGGTCATAGCAGAGAGAAGCAAAAGAGCAGAGAGGCACAGGAGGACGGCTGTACCCGAGAAGTTTTCACATCACGTTTCATACAAAAAACCTGAAGAGTCGGTGTAGTAGAGGAACACGCGGTGACAGGAGATTTCACATCACGTTTCAGAAAAAAAAAATTGAGAGTCGAAGTGGTAGAGGAACACGCGGTGACAGGAGATTTCACATCACGTTTCAGAAAAAAAACTGAAGAGTCAAGGTAGTAGAGGAACACGTGGTGACAGGAGATTTCACATCACGTTTCACATCAAACTGAAAACGTGGCGATTTTTTGGCTGGGAACTCTCGGACAAAAACGAATCCTAATGAGATTAGGACTCGTAATCAGTCTGTTTGGCTACAGCATCATGATCGCGCCATAGCCAAACAGACTTTTAACATCAGCAAACCCCAGCCAGCGAAAAACAAGTTGTCACCCCGCACGCAAAACGACGACGCTCAATAACTAATTACATTCATATACCAATGTCTAACCAAAAATGTGAGATGAAAAAAAAAAAATTCAACAGAGTGAAAGAAGCGATATGTGTAGAAGTCCATGTAATTGGTAAGCATGTAGATGTAGATGATGAGATGTAGTTCGAGACACAGCTGTAGGGGATGTAGGACGACACGGCGGGGTGGTGATACAGCGCTTATGTAGCGGCGCGGAGGTGGGTACAAGTACACGGGGAATTTTTTATTCGAGGCGGTGGTGGTGTCATAGCAGGGCGGGAAGTCGTCGGTTTATTTTTGGCGGATGGAAGTTGGATGGAAGGGAGTAGGGGTATGCGGGTCGTTGGGGGTGCGGAGCACATGCGTCTACTGATCGAAGCCGCCCTCGCCCTGGAGAGACGCCATCCAGATGCGCGTTTTGTAGAGCCTGTGGAGAGGGTATACATGAGTATATGGGCGAAGCAGGACAGGTTAGGGGAAGTCATCAATCCTCCGGAATGATCCGGCGGAGATTGAATATATTTCAACATGCATCTATGGCATCGTGGCTCACGAACCTGCCAATAATGCGTCTCAATACGTCTCAAATAATGAACCCGATGTCAGCTGAGGTTCTAATATTATGTGGCTCTTAGTTTTAAAATTGAAAGAGGCGGAGAAACAGGCTGCGCCCGAGTGAAGCGGTAAACAAATGGGTAGGCACTGAAATACAGTTGTGCAACATTGGTACGAGACATGAAGGGTATGCTTATAAGCATAACACCTTACTCAAGCTGGTATTTGACTTGGAATGCCCAAGCATAATCAACAGCCATGGAATCGCTCGCCGGCACGTCAATTATCAGCTTCCCCGTCTTGTCCTCAACATCCCATTTCAGAGGCGCGCTTGGAGCGTGTGGCCGAAGAAGGGTGATCTCGTCGTCTGGCAATAAAGGAAGTCGTTTGCTGATCGTCACCTTGCCATCGACGGGTGAGGAAAAGGCGACGATACAGAATGTGGTCGGTGTCGTGAGGAAGCGAGGAGGCAGCGTCCCGGCGCGAGGATTGGGATCCTGGGATCCTTGGAACCAGTATTCCTATGAAAATTTCAGTGGAATGCTGTGCATGAAAGGAACGGCGGACGGAATCATATATGCATTCGCCAGAATGATCTAGCCAAGCTCCCGCATCGAGGAGGCCTTCCACCATTGGCTCAATAATTTCGCCTTCAGCAGTGGGACCTATGTCGAGGAGACTAGGTGTATTATATTCGTGTCTCTGAAATCCTGATACAAGATCAACTTACAAGTTCCCATTTTTGGAGGTGATGTCCACTAGGGTTTGGATGATGGTGGAACCATTCATGTACCGCCCAGGTTGCGTCGCCGCATTGAGGCCGTAACTGAAAGGATCCATGCCTTCTGATGACTCCCAGCTTTCCGTTTGGATGCTGCCGAACGTTGCATATTCAGGCGTGTCAAAATCCGGCACAACGCCGCATCCTGTGTGCGCTGTCAACTCTCTGGTGCAGTTTGCAATCGAATATTGCCTACGGTTGTTGATTGTCACCTGCCGACCCTGAGATTGTGCGTGATTATAGAATGCTGCAGCAAAATCCAATGCCCTGTTAGGGCCGCCAATATCGCACCACTGAAAAGGTACATGAGATGGATGAAAGAGATAGGCGAAAGAATTATATACCATAATCTCAGTATCGTATGTAACAGCGAGCTCAATCATCTGAGGGAGTTGTAAATCGTCAATGTAATCACTGATGTTCACGTGTCCAGTGTACGTTTCAAGAACAGATGAATTGAAAGCATTATGCGCTAGCCCTCCAGGCCACTGCGCAAATCCGTATTTGCCATAATCAGGGTTGAACCTGGATTCGATTCAGTACTGGAGAGGAAAAACGGAACAAGGCCTACCACTCAGGCAGGGAATAGTAGGTGCCTCTGTGAAGTTCGGGTTTCTCTGCCTTTGCCGTTTGGAGGAGCTCGGCAACAAGGTCACGCTTCGGCCCCATGACTACACTGTTCCTGTGCGAGGTATTTCCCGTGTCAAAGAGCGCAAAACCGTCGTGATGTTTCTATTTATTTTCAGCAAGACACAATGCGGGGAGTGGGAGACCACTTACTGAAACGAGTACAAAGTATTTTGCGCCAGCCTTGTCGAACAAATCAACCCATGCGCTCGCGTTGAATTTTGACGCTGTGAAATCAGGGATGAAGTCGTCGTAGACGAAATCCTGTGTTAACATGAATATGTGACTCGGACTACGAGGACCTGTTGCTCGCCTTTCCGTAAGTCTCCAGGTGGTGGACCCATGTGGGGTTGCTTGAGTTTGGGGGGTTCCGAATAGTCCAGCTGCTGGATGCTTAGCTGTTGCCGAACGATATTTACAGTGGGAAACGTACTCATACCACTCGGCGTAAGTAGTTGGTGGCGCCTACGAAATCAGAAGGAGTAAAAAGTCGTGGAAATGGCCTCCTACCCAGGCAGGTGTACTATAGACGCCCCAGTGAATGCTGAACAGAACGGTGTTAGTTTTACACATCAGGAGAAGATAGGCTTTCCACGCACAATATGCCATATTTGGCTCCATTCCACTACGACATTAGCTTAGCACGAGGATTAAACAAATAGAACTTGCAGAAACGCACCCATGAAGGTGTTTCATGCGTACTCAGAACTTCGGGGTCAGGAGTCCACTTCTTCACTAAAGGACTGGTTGGCCATTTCCTAGATCTTGACACGATGTGTCCAGCAGAGTCGCGAATCTGAATGATTGCGCTCCCGTTCGCCGTACTTCCTGTGATCAATACGTCTATGCGCGCTTGATCTGCCGGCACCAGCCTGTTGATGACCCCAGGGACCACCGTTTTAATCCCGGGCCCTACCACTTCAATAGTGTGTGCCGTTGAAATAGACGTGTGACGCGAGAGTGTGTGGCTTGGGAGGAGGTTCGCTAAGGTGACTTCGACAGCTTGAGCTCGGACACCATCAATATCCTCCCATCGAGTGGTGAATCGTGCTCTCCGAACAGCGAGAGCTGGACCAGCTGATGTATGTGTGGCTGACGGCGTCACAGAGAGCGCGAAAAGATGCAGAGTATCGACCGTGCCAAGCTTCGGGAATTCTATGCTCTCCAATGGTGATTCGGACGGAAGAGACGTGGACCATTGATAGATCATCGAAGTGTTCAGGTTTTTACCGGCCGCAGTGACGTCGAAATGGTACGGCCTGGAGATAATTAGCCGCATTAAACGAGGAAGAAGTACAAACTCCATACGTAGTAATCGCTCCACGGTTTAGGTTCGACCACATCCACCAGTTTTTGCCGTATACTGGATGCCATTGAGCACATTGGAAATAGACATACGTTTGGCTCACGTTGGATTTGATGGGACGACTTGTCGGCGAAATGCGCCGTGAAATTGGAAAGCCACTCAGCTTACCAGCCACAATGTGAGAGAACTGCCAGTGCAACAAAGATAGAAATCTTACGGCCAATTCCGTCTCCGGCGTAAAGGAAATGGAGCTCGTGGACTAACATCGGCTCTTTCAGCCGAAGAACCTGGCCGTCTGCAATGACATTGTCCCGCTCTACATCCCACGAGGTGGGTAGTGCAAACTATGGATGGGGTAGGCAGAGAAACCGGGGAACGGCGGCATGAAACTCACGGTTATGCCATCGTACTCCCACGGACCTCGGGGTAGAAAGCGGCTATCGTAGGCGCCGCCTTTGCGGTCGAAATTTGCGGTCGAATTAGGTCCGGTAGTTGACACGCCCTTGTTATTGAAGAGTGGCTGGAGAGGGAGCGATACAGAGGGATATTCTGGGAGTGTCACTGCGGTATCGCTCGCACTGTATGCAGGAAGGAGAGTGGCGTATAGGCCCGCCAAAATAAAAGTTTTCATTGTGTTCCACTGGCACGCCGTGGTGAGGGAGGTGCGGAGCAGCGAACGGCTCCGCGTGTAAGTACGGTACATACATACCTTCGGCGTGGAACTGGAAGGCCAGGAAGAAGGGATGATCAGCTGAGGAGTTGAATGGCATCGGCACCGCGGCGTCTCGCAGCCTTTCCGGTAGTTTCCGGCCCGCTGCATCCTTCATCTTCAACAGTCAGGGAAATTATCAGAAATTTCCTAAGTCTTTCACCGTTGAATTAAGCCTGTCTTCTTCACCAGATTACAGCAGGTTCCGAGCGCCTTGACACTGCTCCAAACAAATTACGCACACTCAATTTTATCCAATTCCAAAGATTACTGTTTCCCGGCTAAGCCCAGCTACCGGCACTCAATTTTGTTTTCAAAATTCCTCAAGGGCACTCAATGGGGGGTTTGAGTCCAGGGAACTTGAGCTGCAATAGACCTGCGCCTGTAGGTTTCTCTATTTGGTGAACAAAAAAAAAACCCCGAGGCTGCAGGCAAACCAATCGCTTCGGATACCCTTAAGCTCAGAAGAATCGTCTGACTTCGTCAAATGGTCAAGTGCAGTTAATGTAATAATCTGGGTTTTATGTGGCAATCAGCGAGGGAATTACAGTACGGTTTAATCATGATTCCATTTAGATACATTGGGCGTATAATTCGTGTTTCAGGCAGACAGAGTGAAAGAAATATTCAATATGACAGCCTGAAATCAATTATCAACAGTTTCATTTCAGAGTATTAGAAGGGCAAAGTGTGATTGTTGTTGGAGGCTCAGCTGAAACTCGGGGCGCGGCCGACTTGCTGCTCAATTCAAGATCTACTAGCCTGCTCTTCCACAAGGGTGTAAATGCGTCATTGTGAGGCGGTAGCACGTAGTAATGTTGATATCACGCACACGATTATGTCGTGCTCGGAGGGAGTTGGCTGAGCAAGAGCTGGGGAAATCTAAAAATGTTCGCTTCGAGAGCCAATGCACAAATGGGCCGCTGTAAATCTGACGCGCTCTCTAACCCCTTGACATTATTGGAGGGACATTATACTGCGTTCTATCTCAGTAGTTTGCCCATCGTTAGAACTTTTCCAAGCGGAAGCTTTGGAGAGCAAACATTTCTACGTTCTTCCTCCAGTCAAGTCCCGGTCGATATGTCAGCTAGAATACCTATTACCTGGGGCAGAGCTAAAACTTTTATAATAGCGATACAGTTCTCATCTCAGCACATCGTGAGGGCATCACCAGCATGTACCTCGTCCAGCGACTCCGAGCGCTATGTATTTCGAACGAAAAAATAATCTTCAGCTACAAAAGTCGACACGTGGGCGAATGGAGCTTGATATGTCCCAAATAATAATTTGAATCAGAAGTGTTAGTTGAGGTTCTGGTTTTAAAATTGAAATCACCGTGAAGAAAAGGAGCGGAGAAACCGGGCGCGCCTAAGATAATAGATGGTTAGTCGCTGAAATATAGTACAAAACGAAAGGTATACTCATAGCTGATAGCAGCACCTTATTTAAGCTGGTACTTGACTCGGAAGGCCCAAGCATAATCAACAGTCATGGAATCGCTTGCCGGCACGTCAATTACCAGCTTCCCCGTTTTCTCCTCGACATTCCATTTCAGAGATGCGCTTGGAGCCCGAGGCCGAAGAAGGGTGATCTCGTCGCCCGGAAGCAGAGGAAGTCGTTTGTTGATTGTCACTTTGCCATCGACGGGCGAGGAAAAGGCGACGATACAGAATGTGGTTGGCGTCGTGAGGAACCGAGGAGGTAATATTCCGGCTTGAGGGTTGGGTTCCTGGGATCCTTGGAACCAGTATTTCTATAGAAATATCAGTGGAGTGCCGTGTATGAAGGGATCGGCAGACAGTGTCGAATATGCATTCGCCGGAATGATCTAGCCAATGTCCCGCGTCAAGGAGGCCTTCCGTCATTGGCTTAATGATTTCGCCTTCGGCAGTGGGGCCGATGTCGAGGAGACTGAAGTTGCATTATATTCGTGTTTCTGAAATCCTCATGCAACATCAACTTACAAGTTCCCATTTTTGGAGGCGATGTCCACTAGAGTTTGGATGATGGTGGAACCATCCATGTACCGCCCGGGTTGTGTCGCGCCATTGAGACCGTAGCTGTAAGGATCCATCCCTGCGGAGGACTCCCAGCTCTCCGTTTGGATGCTGCCGAACGTTGCATACTCAGGCGTGTCAAAGTCGGGTACGGCGCCGCATCCTGTGTGGGAGATCAACAACTTTCTGGTACAGTTTTCGAATATTGCCTACGGTTGTTAAGGGTCACCTGCCGACCCTGAGATTGTGCGTGATTATAGAATGCTGCCGCAAAATCCAATGTCCTGTTGGGACCGCCGATGTCGCACCACTGAAAAGGTATATGAGTTGGAAGAAAGAGACAGGCGGAAACACTACACACCATGATCTCACTATCGTATGTAACAGCGAGTTTAATCATCTGGGGGAGCTGCAAATCGTCGAGGTAATCACTGATGTTCACGTGTCCAGTGTACGGCTCAAGCACAGACGAATTGAAAGCATTATGCGCTAGCCCTCCAGGCCACTGCCAAAATCCGTATTTTCCGTAATCAGGGTTGAACCTGGAATAATTATTCGATTCAGTATTGGAGGGGAGAAAACCGAAACAAGACCTACCACTCAGGTAGGGAGAAGTAGGTGCCTCTGTGAAGTTCAGGTTTCTTTGCCTTCGCCGTTTGTAGGAGCTCTGCAACAAGATCGCGTTTCGGCCCCATGACTACGCTGTTCCTGTGCGAGGTATTTCCCGTGTCAAAGAGAGCAAAACCGTCGTGATGTTTCTATTCGTTATAAGCGATAGGATATGTGAGCAGTCGGAGCCCACTTACTGTGACGAGTATAAAGTATTTTGCGCCAGCCTTGTCGAACAAATCAACCCATGCGCTCGCGTTGAATTTTGACGCTGTGAAATCAGGGATGAAGTCGTCGTAGGCGACATCCTGGCGTTTAGGTGAGCATGTGACTCGGACTACGAGGACCTGTTGCTCGCCTTTCCATAAGTCTCCAGATGGTGGACCCATGTGGGGTTGCTTGAGTTTGGGGGATTCCGAATAGTCCAGCTGTTGGATGCTTAAGCTGCTGCCGAGCGATATTTATAATGGGAGGCGCACTCATACGACTCGGCGTAAGTAGTTGGGGGCGCCTAAGAAAATTAGACTGAGCAAAAAATTGTAGAAATGGCATCCTACCCAGGCGGGTACACTATAGATGCCCCAGTGAATGCTGAATAGGACGGTCTTAGTTTACACATCAGGATAAGATAGGCTTTCCACGCACAATATACCATATTTAGCTCCATTCCACTACGAAACTAGCTCAGCACGAGGATTAAACAGCAGAACCCGTAGAAACGCACCCATGAAGGTGTTTCATGCGTACTCAGAACTTCGGGGTCAGGAGTCCACTTCTTCACTAAAGGACTGGTTGGCCATTTCCTAGATCTTGACACGATGTGTCCAGCAGAGTCGCGAATCTGAATGATTGCGCTCCCGTTCGCCGTACTTCCTGTGATCAATACGTCTATGCGCGCTTGATCTGCCGGCACCAGCCTGTTGATGACCCCAGGGACCACCGTTTTAATCCCGGGCCCTACCACTTCAATAGTGTGTGCCGTTGAAATAGACGTGTGACGCGAGAGTGTGTGGCTTGGGAGGAGGTTCGCTAAGGTGACTTCGACAGCTTGAGCTCGGACACCATCAATATCCTCCCATCGAGTGGTGAATCGTGCTCTCCGAACAGCGAGAGCTGGACCAGCTGATGTATGTGTGGCTGACGGCGTCACAGAGAGCGCGAAAAGATGCAGAGTATCGACCGTGCCAAGCTTCGGGAATTCTATGCTCTCCAATGGTGATTCGGACGGAAGAGACGTGGACCATTGATAGATCATCGAAGTGTTCAGGTTTTTACCGGCCGCAGTGACGTCGAAATGGTACGGCCTGGAGATAATTAGCCGCATTAAACGAGGAAGAAGTACAAACTCCATACGTAGTAATCGCTCCACGGTTTAGGTTCGACCACATCCACCAGTTTTTGCTGTATACTGGATGCCATTGAGCACAAGTTGAAAATAGACACGCGTTGCTCACGTTGTATTTGATGGGACGACTTGTCGGAGAAATGCGCCGTGAAATTGGACAGCCACTCAGCTTACCAGTGTCCAAAATAAATGTGAGAGAATTTCCAGTGCAACAAAGATAGAAATCTTACGGCCAATTCCGTCTCCGGCGTAAAGGAAATGGAGTTCGTGGACTAACATCGGCTCCTTCAGCCGAAGAACCTGGCTGTCTGCAATGACATTGTCCCGCTCTACATCCCACGAAGCGGGTAGGAAAAACTATGGATGGGGTAGGCAGAGAAACCGGGGGAACGGTGGCATGAAACTCACGCTTATGCCATCGTACTCCCACACACCCCGGGGTAGAAAGCGGCTATCGTAGGCGCCGCCTTTGCGGTCGAAATTTGCGGTCGAATTGGGTCCGGTAGTTGACACGCCCTTGTTATTGAAGAGTTGCTGGAGAGGGAGCGATACAGAGGGATATTCTGGGAGTGTCCCGGTGGTCTCGTACACTGGGAGGAGGGTGGCGTATAGGCCTCCCAAAATAAAAGCTTTCATTGTGTTCCACGTCGTGGTGGGAGAGGTGCGTAGCAGCTCTGCGTCGAGTAGGTGCATACTCAAACTGCTCAATTGAAGGGGAGGTGGATCCTTGCCTTGCGGTCCCGAATTGGTTTGGCGTGGTTAAGGACAAGCTCAGAGTCACGCAGATGATCAGCTGACCGTTGCAATGACGCCGTTTCCGGCAGTTTCCGGTCGGCTCCATCTTTCAACTTGAAGTTTTTCTTTGACTTTCACATCAAATCAGCCCTCGCTGCTCGGCGACGTGGAATGTGGTCAAATTATCTGCCAGATCCAGTCCTACGGTTCAAGTGGGAGTCTGTGGAATTTATAGATCGTAACCTCCAAAATTCAAATTGACTTCTTGGTAAACCGCAGACAAACCAATTGCTTCGAAAGAACCGCTCCCGAAACATATCCTCCAGCTCAAATGGATATACTGGCCTCATCAAATGGTATATTATAGATGTCATTTTGGAAATCAGTGCATAAATCATATTACTATAGTGGGTGACTTTCAATCATGATTCCATTTAGACACATACATGTCCAGTGCGGGGGGAATTCGTGTTTGAGATGGGGCGAACAAAGCTTTCAATGCAGAGCTATACATATGTAGGGAAATTACAAATAAATTACTACAAATGCGCAACCAAAAAGTTCATTTCGGAGAATAGAATAGTGAAGTGTGACTGTTCGGACATAATTCACAGGCAGTAGCACAAATTCGATCGACGGGGAACGTCCTGCTCGCTGCTAAACTCAAGATCTGGCTTGCTCTTCCACAAGGGCGCGAGTGTAACTGATTCTGAGATGTGTCCTCAAGAATACCTTATGTTAATACTAAAAAACGTATGTTTCAAACCACGATAAATTTAAAATGAGCGGCATTAAATTAGACACTCTCCGTCTGTGCCTTCCCATTGTTGTTTTTTGGTAGTTGATTACTAGAGCTGTTCGCAGCATTTGAGAGTCAAGATCTTAGATCTCTACGCTTGCTCCGGGCTAAATATAATATCTCAGTAAGTATTCAGAAGCCCGGTTCGCCTATCACTTCTTCCCGCCGCGTGGCTGGAATATGGAATTGTAAAATACCGGTCCAATCGGACGGCGACCGGTCTGAGATGACCCACAGAGACCCACAGAAGCTGCAAAAAGCTACACCGCAATCACGACGGAAATTAGGTCGAAACTTGAAGCATATAGCCACTGAAGGCGTTGGTACCCACCCAATTTTTTCGTGGGCCTGCAATGAGAACTGTCGACTGAGGGACCTTGGATCGAGGTCCTAATTTATTGACTGAGCATAAAGATAGATAAAGATGCGGAGATAGTTGGAATCGGATAGAAAAAGAATCTTCTCGGCAATAAGGTGCCAAGACGCCGTCGGATCCCGTAAATCCCGATTCCCAGCTACTACACTAGCTAGGATCGCCAGCTGAGAAGCGTACACGCACGGTAGGTCAACTCGCGCCAGCCTGAGGGCTTGCGAATCCAGACTCCCGGCTCCGACTTTAATTTAAAGTTACTGCGGGGAAACCACACAGATGACATATTTTAGCTTTTTTGCGTTTGCGACGCTACCTGTTTTCTGGCTAGCCGTCTGGGGATGGCACGCATGTTCATTTCGGTCATGCAAGGTTAATATGCGGTCAACGTAGATCATGATCCGTGCGACCCTGTATGGACGCGACGCAGATTGAAAGGATGAACTATTTTTGCACACTTGTGCCAAATTTCGCCGCCTGCTAATACACAGCGCCAAGCATAAGGCAGGTTGGCGTGCGCCCAGACCCCGCCTCAATTGGACTTTGCCTATTTATGGAGATCTCAGATTACTGATGGTATCAGCTCGATGTTTCTGGACGTTGGACCCGGTTGGCATGGCAAGACGCATCGGGCTGAGTCAGCCCGTTAGAGTTAGGCGGAGCTTGCCGGCAGATTGCACGTTCCCAAAAATGGTTAGCGAGAAAGAAGACTGATACTCCCAGGACCTGTGGGCGGGGAGCGCGGGCGCCGCAAACTGGCTGCTTGCAGCTACTTTACAGAGGTAGGTAAGGGCATTTTCGCGCTGTTGGTTACTAAGATGGCTTATCTGTTGGCCATCAATTCCTACGCGCCGGCTCGTGGTTGTCGAATGGGTCCTGTGGCGTCGTGGCGTAGCTCGCAACATGCTCATCAAGACAATTAAAGTGCTACATGATCGGCATATATATCCTATTTCCAAAAAAAATCAAGCCTCTCTACTCTCCCACCCACCCATGTTGACCCCCCGGCGCAATGTCTGGCCTCCTCCGCCCCCAACGGCGGAGTCAGAACAAGAGAAAGTCGCTCGTATTGAGGCTGAACGGGAGGCAAAACGCGTCCGTTCCTCTCGTACCTGGGAGAATGTCTTTAATTCTGACATCGGTTATTTCAGGTCAGTAATGCCATCGACGACGCCCTCGCCAGTGAACGTGAACAGAAGAAAACGACCATCCAATGCTAAAATCCTGCTGCTAGGTTAGTTTTCCCCTTCTCACGCTAGACTATAGTCGAAATTCTTCTCTCTAGGCCAGGCAGAATCGGGCAAATCGACGATTTTAAAGAACTTCCAGCTCCATTTGCACCCAAGGCTTTCCAGGCTGAGGTTGGTCGTCCGCCCCATCGTCCGTATCGTTACACTAATATTGTTTCGAGGCCGAAGCATGGCGCCCAGTAATTCACCTCAATCTCGTGCGTTCGGTCAACTTCATCATGGGTCTGTTGGAGATCCGACACCCGAGCACGTACAACAACTCCAATGGCCAATTATCGTCGCCTGAAAGCTCGATGAGTGGGGAACTACGACGACTGTCGATAAGCTTGGCGCCGTTACGGCAGGTCGAGGAGAGCCTCTCTAACCGCATCGCTGGCTCCCGCCCTCCAGATGAAGCTTCTGAGTACAACCCTGCCAAGGCGTCCGAGATCTCTCTTCGCTCTGGGTCAGGTTGGACGGCGTTTCTACGATTTCGGCGAGGCTCGAGCTCGAACGACCAATATGACAAGTTGGGCGAGATGCAGAATCGCCGGATACTTGCCGCTTGCGCATCGGATATAATGGCAATGTGGTCCTCGAGGGAGGTTCAGCAGGGTCTGAATGATAGGGAGATTACCTTACAGGAACAGTCCGGCTTGTGAGTTTTTATGCTGTTCGCGCCCAGTCCGTCGCTGATTCGTGGGGATTGTAGCTTTTTAAACGACGTTCATCGAATATGTGCGGATAACTACACTCCGACGCCCGGTGAGTTAGCTTGCTTGTGCCTTTGACACCCTCTAATAACGGAACACAGATGATATACTGCGGGCAAGGGTACATACTGTTGGGCCAGAGGAGCATGTTATTCATATGGAATCAAGTTCGTCAGCAGCTATGATTCACAATTTTACCACTCATGTTAACATACAGCTATTGAGAGTATGAAGACATGGACGGTGTACGATATGGGTGGTTCGACAAGTCAGAGAGGTTCGTCTCCAACATTTGCTTTTCGCAAGACCCTGCTCTCAACCACACCACCTAGTCGCGTGGGCGCAATTCTTCGACGATGGTGCGTCTATTACTGTAACAGGGGACATACCACTAATTCCGGAATCCACAGTCCATGTTATAATATTTCTTGCCCCGATATCAGGTCCACGTTTTTCGAATAGCGAATCAATTATACGTACTTACCTTTGCTGCAGCGTTTAATGAAACCCTTGCCGAGAACCATGCTGTTAACCGACTGGTAGGTTACTTCTTATTTCTGCACCTCCTTTGTCGCTAACGCCATGATAGGCTGACTCGCTTAAATTATGGCGGACCATCTGTAGCAATAAACTGCTCCTATCGGTCGAGTTTATTCTAGTGAGCCCTTCGACAACGTCCTATCTGCATCGCGTCATAGTTTCTCCCAGTTCCTCAACAAAGTCGACATCCTCATGCGCAAAATTCAATCGGGAGTGGTTTTCGCCGAGCACGTAACCTCCTTTCGAAACAAGCCTAATGAACCCAAGGAGGTTATCAAATGTGTGTCCCGACATCGCCTCCCCAATGGCTGCCATGCTGACTTCGTGTCGTCGGGGTCCAGATCTATCAGACGCGTTTGCCACAATAAATCACACATATTCCCCACGCAAGCGCAAAATGCACCGTCATGTCACCTGTGCCATTGTTCGTAGCCTTCCACGCCACCATCTTACCTTGCTGATTGATATATATCCATTCATTTCACTCCAGGACACGAAAGCGACGTCTGTCGTAATTAATGACAGTAAGGCACCATTCGCTCTTCCGTTTCGGCATCGCTAACGCCCAGATCTGCAGTTCGCGAAGTCATCCTGCTCAACGCACTCACCTCGACCAACATCCTGTAACCCTTGCATTTGCTCCACGATGGACGCCGCGTGTTGTTTCAGTCATTTGTACACTATTAATCATCACTCAATCACTCTAAGCATTGTTTTACCCATTTAATGTCTGCTTGACGAGTAGTTCGGTCACTTGTATTCGCAACTTGCTATTACTATCACAGTTTCTTGTATACATAGAATGGCACACGATTTCTTATTCCTGATACCCATGTCGCATTACCCTCAACACAAATGGAAATAGGTGCGAGATGTCGAGGGCCTTAATTTCAAACTTAGCTCGTGGGAGTCATCGACATCAGTCGGAGCTTGCGCGTCGGAGATTGAAGTGGATAAGAATCTGTGGTTGAGTATCAGAATTCGGCATGGAAGACGGTGCCGGTTCTAAAGGACCCGCAGATGGTAGTGCTGTTCATCGATCATCTTCTGTTCGTCACGATTTTTCTAAAAATCCCGCAATATTAAGGACCGCATCCGAATCTATCCGAGTCGTTGACTGAGATGTTTGTTGCTCCACGCCGCACGGACCCGCAACCGAAATTTGCGATGGTAAAACTTGACACTGCAAATACAAATACATGCTGAAAAAGGGCACAAGGACCCAGACCTCTGGCCAAGTGGAAGTGAAAGTATTGTGCCTGCCCCTGAAAGTTATTCAGCCTTGTTTATCCGCGATAATGCGAGTTGCGCCGGGTGCTGATCAGGCGCGGTGTCAAGGACTCCAGAATATAATATACGTCGAGAAAAGGCATAAAGACCCAGGCCCCTGGGAAAGCAGATCTGCGATACATAAGTACCGTGTCTGTGGGAATGTTCGAGACTTCGAGTTCGACACCGCGCCAGGAACGTACGTGAACCCATTGAAGAAACAGTTAAGCCTTTGACGCATTGAACGTGAGTCAAGTTTAATATACAGGCCTAGCAGTCTGAGCAAGGCACCCTTCTGGAAGGTGTGGTGCTCCTTCCGTTTACCTGCGATTATACCTCCGAGGCCGGCCAAAAAAGTGTTGCTCGAACAGTTACTGTCGACGTAGATATCCTCAACGGCGTTGGGGACTGGACCAGAATTACGGCGCAGGATACTGCGGAGATGTCGGAAGAAGTCGGAAGAAATTGTGCGGGTCCACACCTCAGCGGCTCTCAACTGACCCAGGTCAAGAGGAACTCCGCAATAGCCGGTGGCGGAGTGGAACATCGAGATAGCCGGGTGGCGACGCTCGTCACAGCATACACAAACAACGTCGGCGCCCATTTATGGTAATAACGGTCTGAACGATCAGCAAATCTTGGCCTCAATTGGGCTGACCAGAGTAGCGGACGGCACATATGTTATTGGCTCAAACACGGACGAGTACAACGCTGGGTCCGTTGCATACACAAAGCATCGACTAGAACAGTTCTTCCTCTTCCGCCTTCCAGTTCTTCGCCTGGTCCCAGTACCCCTTCAGCTTCTCCCCAAGGAGCTCCTTCGCCGCCCCGTCAGTCGGACAGCTCCTCGCGTTGAACTCGCTGAACGAACGGTCCCGCAGCATGCCCTCCCACACAAGCCAGCACTTGTTGTCCTCCAATGACACTGCGCCCTCCTCTTCCGCCGCCTTCTCTTTCCCCTTGTCAGTGACGGCACCCGCCTCCCCGTTCTCAGCATCCTCCAGAACGACCTCCTCCGCACCGCGCGGGCGCGCAGCCTCCGTCCACGCGATACGGTGCATCATCAGCCGCTTATAATTCTTGATGAACTTGGCGGCGCCCTCGACGTACACCATGCTAAAGTGCGGGTTGAAGATGCATAGGCCCGTCAGGTTGAGCTGCTCTGCGTTCTTCCGGACCTTCCACCGTTGCGCGCGGTCAGACAGGTTCTTGATCCTGGCAGCCCCTCAGTAACTTTCCAAGCGGATATAAGGAAATGCACGAACTTGAAGACTGCGCCATATATACCGCGCTTGTCCTCCTCCGCCTTCTTGGTCTCGATCTTCTCCCGCCTCTGCTCGTCCGTGAGCTTGCGCTCGTCGTTCATCTTCTCATGTCCGTGCTTGCGCATAGCCACCTCGCGACGGATGCGCGCCTCCACGCGGGTGGGGTCTTGGACGTGGTCCGAAGTCAGGACCTTCATCATGTTCGCCAATCGAACTGCGAAACAGCGTCAGTGATGAGGGACAGTTCGCCCACGGCGCCACCCCAGCCTACCTTTAGGAGGATCAGGCGGAATGAGACCCATGGCAACCCGATCCCTCTTGTCTTTCAGATCCGCTGCTCGCTTGAGTTTCCGCATCTTCTTTTGCTCCTACACGGATAAAAAAGGTCAGTCCAAGTGGCATGTAGAGGCTAGTCGCGAACCTTCTTGGTTAACATCATGGGCTTGAGCGCCACCTTGTTCTTCTCACCAGGCGCGGGAATCGGAATGGGGTGCTGGACGTAGATCGTAATGGGCGAGTCCTTGGTCCGGATGTTGAGGTTCGCGATTCCGAACTCCAGATCGGTGTAACGCTTGTTGGGCAGGAGGGCCTGGTCCCACCACTCTGCTTCCGGAGGCGGGAGACGCTAAGGAAGTTGTATGAGTTTGAGATTCGCTCTTTGTAAGGGGCAACGCCAACCAACCTTGATATTCCTCTCAATCCCCATATCGCCGTCCAAACCGGCCTTGCGCGCGCTCTCAGCGATACGCTGCTTCAGCGCCTCGAGTTGGTTATCCTGGCGCATTTGATTTCCCAGTGCGACATATTTGCCCTTGGGATTGAAACGGAAGTTGCGGTTGGACCGGTCCTTCGGCGCGCCATCGAAGAGGAGCGTGTCCTTCGAGGTAGACGTGGATGCGTAAGGGTTGATCGACTCGGGAACCACAGGTACAGGTGCTGGAGGAGGTGTCGGTATGTTACGTGTGTTGGCCTGCGATAAATTATTTGAATGAGACGAATAAAAGCATTGGGCGGAGAAAAACAAACCTTAATGGAAGCGAACTTGGGCTGCATGGGCTTGTACCGATCCTTCTTCGACTGGGGTGCCGTGGGTGTCGTGTCCAGCAGCAGGGGGTGAGCAGCCATCTTGAGCCCAGCGCCCTGTTGAGTGACTTCAACCGGACGCGCCTTGCTCTTGTTGGACTGCGGCATTGACTAGCAGGCGATATATCAGAGCCTATAAGACAGATGAAATTGGACTTGCCATGTACGGGTTGTCCTTGACGGCGAGTCGACTATGGGCGTCTTCTACAAGACGCTTAATGCGCTTGTTAATCGCATCTGCAGATGGAGCCGGAGAGCCTGACGCCGAGGTGGGACCGCTAGAGACGACCGGAGAATGTTTCGCAGGGGCAGCGGCAGCTTTGACCGGTGCAGGCGCGGTAAGGCCCAGAGAGGGATTTTTCATGGCTGCCAGCTTTGCAGCAATCTCAGCTCGCTTCTGAGCGATGAGAGCCGCTCCGGTAAGCTACAGGACATGAGTTTAAGAGCAGACCAAAAAGAAGCAATTGACTCACCGCGGGAGCTGAAGAGGAGCCATTGGCGGGATTCTGGGGGCAGAAGAGGTTATAGAACCGCGTCAGAGCGATATTTAAAGAGGCCAATTCACCTTTAAAGGAGAACGGAAGGAAAGCTGTACTCACATCGCTACTACTAAAAGGATTTCAGTGACTTTATTCACGAGTCAAAGAGAAAAAACAGACCTCTTCAGTTTCTTGCTACTCGATGTCTCCCCACTGCCGTCAAAGGCCCTTTTCTTGTCGCTCATCTGAGCGACGGCGGCGGCGAGGTGGTGGTAAGTGCAAGGAAGCGTGCTTACATCAGCTTTACGTTTCTGGGATTTCATGTTTTCCCTCTCATCCTTGCGGTCGGTGCTGTCGACTGGGCGACAAGTCCAACATGCACCGACTGCGCTGAAGCCACTCAGTCTCTTCGCCAGAGGTCGTGCAACTCTCGCACCGAAAAAAGTCCTAAATATTAGACGGCATAAAGGCCGAGTCCCTATTCCCACTGGCGGGTCCACCAAGGGGACCACACTTGCATACGGAGATTGGGGAATTAGAATAAAAGGGAATGGCGCACGTCTAACTGCGAAGCAGCTGGAGACGGCCGAGGAGGTGGTCAAGAAAAAGCTCAAGGTCATCAAAGGCGTCAAGGTCTATCTTCGAGTCTTCCCCGATATCCCGGTGTGCGTCAAGGTACGCGGTCCACAGCATACATGTCTCGGCGCTCACTGCATTTTTAGGGTAACGAAACGCGTATGGGAAAAGGGAAAGGAACTTTCGAGTTCTGGGCAACGCGGTAGGTTTCCAAGATCCCTTATACTTCTGTTCTCAAATCATACCTGACAGTGTCCCCATTGGACGCGTCATCCTCGAAGTTGGAGGAACCCCGATCCGCGAAGAGCTTGCCAGAGAGGGTTCGTAGCTTGCCCCCGCCCTTCACGAGTGTCTCCCGTTAACCGAGCCTCAGCTCTTCGCCAGGCTTCCTCGAAACTTCCAACCCAGATGGAATTCATCAGCCGCTCTGCGCCACCACGCCTCGGAAATCTCTTACTCCATCCACCCAAAGCAGTCAAACCGGATGTGGCGCTGCTTACTCCCGACTCCGACTCGACAGCGGACCAGCCTAATGTATAACACTGTCGTCTTTGCAATAACATTACATTGTCTATATGATCGTCGAGTTGCCTCTTGATTTTGGCTCGATGAGGTGCTATTTACCGTTTAGATCCAGTCCTGCGTACATGACACTGGGTCAGTTTATCGGCTGCGAGGACGCATGGTCTCGAACTGCCCTGGTCTACCCGGGCGGAGGAAGGATTTCCGGGACTTTGAGCTGCTCGCCTTCCACTTCGCCGGCTTTGTCCCGATTCCAGACGGTCGAGATCTCTTCAGCGACAACAGAAGATCGAGTGCGCGGCAGGCCAAATCTTTGCGCGCCGAGCTGCCACATATGAAAGATCTCGAAACTCGAGCAAACTTTCCCTCAGTCTTAGGGGACTTGAATGGCAGAATATATACGGGAAGTTGAGAGTCACTGCAGTCAACACATCTGCGACACCAGCGCCCCAGAGCGCCCCAGAGGAAGGGAAAAGAGATAATGGCGACGAAGTCCGTGTTTCTTTATGCATTCCTTGCCCCTTGATAAAATCACCCGTTTCATTCTGGGCAGTATATTCGTCACACCTGGCGACGGGCGAGGCGTTAACGCGATAATCCTGGATGATGCAATATACCACGGTGCCAAATCGGCCTAAATATGCTGAAATGCGTGGGACTAATACTTAGGGAATAATGCCTGGACACTTTAGTGTCTGGGTTCTTGTAAACCCACAGATACCTATACACGGATGGCTAAAAAAGGCGATTTGATCGCAACAATAAACGGAAAAAACGTTTATCCTGGGACGATGCTCGTACAACGATTGTACTTCGGTTGTCCGACAGCTGACCATCCTCTGCATCATGAACGTCTTCGTGTACCTACGCGCACGTACGTCTGTAATAACATGTTCGTGTAAGAAAAAGACAGGGGTTCGTAATTTTTACCTCGAACACTCTAGAGATACTCCAGAGTCTCGCTTGTGGTCTTTCACAAATATTTTAGCCAACTATTACCATAAATGGATTTAGGCGTTGTTTGCGTGTATTTCGACCGCACCGCCACTCAGAATCCCTACATGATGACTGATTGGTCTGCTGCTTTTCCAAGCCCGACCGCTCAGCCGGGCTCCATAACCCCTGCGGAGCTCGCCACATTGATGCGCGAAAAGGAGATTATAAAAGACTACCTTGTCATCGATGTCCGACGGACAGATTTCGAGGTAGGCACCCGGCTCGCCGTCCCTCCAATGTGCCCCGTCGCCCATGCCGCATACTGCTAGGAAGCCTCGATTGTCGGCGCCTTGAATCTCCCTGCACAGTCTTTCTTTCAGAGTCTTCCGGCAATTGTCGCATTGCTGTTTCCGGTGCCGCTGGTCATATTCCAGTGCAACAGCTGCAAGCCCGGGGGGCGAGGGCCGCGCGCAGCCGGGTGGTATCAGGATGCAATCGATGCAAAGGGCATCAGCACAAGTCAGGCTCTCGTGCTTGAAGGCGGGATCAGGGCCTGGATTGCAGCCTATGGGGAAGATGAGGTTTTGACGAAAAAGCTGTGAGCCTGGAAACGGAACCTCGAGAAATGATAACCAGCCTGGTATGTATCCATGTACTACTATATCCACGCCAGTGGTGTGTGCATCAAATGTACCAACTCCCATTTGTCTTCCCCATCGGGCAAAAAACACCTTTCGTCACCGCCTCAATTGAAGCAACCTAATCGTGAGTCAGAATCCAATAAAGCGGTGGAGCTGATTCCAGACTAGATTCGCATCATACTGCTACGGTATCGATTTTCAACAGCTTTTAACTCGCCCTTTTTTTGGTAAATATAGCTGTAGTATGCGCTATCTCCAATGAAAGATCTGGCGCCAGCGTTTGTGGCGTTGTTACGCCGTCGTTCGCCTCAAGTTCACCTTCCCCGGATTACTCACATGTCCGGTGAGGTATTGGATCCAGCGGCCTTTAGGTCTCAACTCAGACTTCAACCGAAATTCGTTGCGGATATTCGGCCTGTTCGGGAGACGTAGTTGCTCGCGATGACCCTTCTATGCGTTTCAGCTCTGCTAATGCCTGTAGTTGTCGGCGTTGCCAGATATGTGGGCCAGTTACCAGGATATTTGGATTTCGCTCCGGGGAGAGTATAAGTACCTCTGCAAAAGTAGGAGTTCAGCAGCTTGATCCTCTCTAGTAGGTCCCCATCTCCTCTGATATTGCACTGATTGACATTCCATCTACCAGGTTTTTCGATGCTTTTTAACTTTAACCTTGCTATCATTTCGGTCCTCGCCGTCGCGGGACTCGTGGCTTCAGAACCTCTCGATGAACAACGACTGCGCCGGCTCGGACGAGTAGTCGTCGATAGGCAGGCCTCATGCCAAGACGACTTCGGCTGCCCCGGCTCTCAAGTGTGCTGCACTGGTCTGGTAAGTGTACAATTATTTACTTCGGAAGCAAACATAATTATTTCTCCCTCAAGGTTTTTGGTCCAGGTGAAGGTGCTGGCTTCGGATCATGTATCGAACAGGGCGCTTGCTCAGGAGGTCAGTCAATCTTATTTCCCTACTACTCAGTCGTTGACGATTTAATCTTCCTCGATAGGTCGGTGCCAGGCTCTCGGCACTGGAGGGTTCTGTGACGGAGGCTAGCGGTAGCTTGGGTCTACGACAAGTCTACAAGAACGTTTGTTCAATGACATAATGACATGGTTAACGTTGCTTGCATAAACTGGATTTTCTGAGTGAAGTTGCTTTTCGTAACCCGAAGCTTATACCATGCGATGTTAGCTATGTTGAACTAATCGTATCCTGTATCAGAAGATAGTTTCAATCCTCATTCAACCGTTCAACAATTTCCCCGGACTGTTGAAATCGTTCACATTTCTCACCGGCGAAAGCGGCATTTTCGCGGCGACATAAATGATGGACATTGGACTATGGCGTGCATCTGTTTCTTTTCTTGCAACGGGCCAAGAGAAATAGCCAAGAGTTGGTTTGTGTGCGATATTTTTGATATTAGCACCGGTACCGGTCATCACAAGCTGACAAGACCTAAACTTGAATGCGTGACGGATAAGCGCCAAACAGTATGTAAATGGACTGCATATTTTACCTGCGCCAGGAAATGGTTTTCAATTTTCCGTTCGTCGTCACCCAGGCTGGTGTTGTTGAAGTTCAACTTCAACCAACTTCCCGTGATCTGTACATTTTGCCCACCCGAATCTGCATGTTCCGAGCGATGACATGAATGTGATGAATTATCACCTAGGTCTGTTTATTTTCTTTGGGACGGGCTTGGTACGGGCCAAGAGTTGGTCTATGCGAGATATTTTTGATGATCTCGCACCGGTCATCACAAACTGGCAGCCAACTGGCAGCGATTTAATTTAAAATCAGTCGCGGATAAGCGCCAAGCAGGATTAAGTCCTACGGAAAGTGTGTAAATGGATTGCATATGGTACAGTGAGTCAGTAGTTGAAGCTAGAGTACAGTCGTACAGAGTCAGTAGTGGCATGTATTATCGATAACTGCCGGAATAGATATCTAATATAAGTCGAACTCTCCCCTCATTCGCGAGCGATGAGATTCTGCTCCTCCCAGACCTTGCATCCCTTTCCTGAAGGAAGATTTAGCCGTTGGCGTTGAATTATATGAACCATGACGCACCTCCTTTACACCGATACTTTCCGCCCTTGTGCTCGAAGTCGGCTCCGCAGGTGTAGCAGAACTATGGGAAAGTGATAATAAGCAAAGGAGGCGGCGCAGAGGAACCAAAAGAGCGTACGTGGTGTTTGCAAGTACAGGTGATGTGGCTGAGAATAATTAGATGATGGTAGGGGACAAAATCGTATAACACTCACTTGCATCCAAACTTTTTTTAAAAAAAAAACGGCCGATTAGTAATGAGTATAGGGGATATCGAGAAACCTTACCTTCAACTCGACCATCGCAGAGCACTGGCACACAAATAAATTGAGGGCTACAGAACGAGGAAGTAGGAGCGTACCTTCGGACATCGCCTCCATTTCTCCTGTTTCGCTAGAATAGCAAACGCTACGTCCTCCGGGGCACGTTCAGTGATCGGCTGCGCTTGGTACTCCTCGCAAGTCAGGTCTGGAACCAACTTGGTCAAATACGGGAGCTCTTGAAGAGGAACTCGACGGACGTTCATGCCATACAACTTTGCAGGTCTTGCAGAGCGACCCTCTACACCGCGGACACTGTATCCAGTTGAAACAAAGAACGTGCGGAGAACACAGAAATCGACTTGTACCTGCACAAGTGTCTCTGCATGTTCAACGCCGCTTGGAGCAGGCGCGACATCGTCAGCGTCAAAGGCCTCATTGCATCCTTTATGTGGACTGTACGAGATTAATTCGGATCGGACAGCCGAAAAAGAAATTAACACACCAATAGAGGAGGTTGAGTGTTGATAAGAACCGGGCGTGGTTCCACTGGAGGTAGAATATGTCAGCAAACCTGGCCACGAGGTTTATGGCCGACTGACCTCGTCCATGTTCGATTCGCCGAGCACCAACCTCGCCGTCATGTCGCTGATCTCCACTGGTTCCTCTCCAGCCTTTACCTGACATGTCTGCTCTCCGACATCAGCTGAAGCGAACAAACGGGAATAAGGCGGAAGGCATACCGGACAGGATATCGGAAAGTCAGCGCGTCGTCCCTGAGCAGCGGGGACAGAGGGGACTTTAGTTCCGTATGTCATGGGGTCGAAAGCGATGTTGAGACTATGGTATATCGCGGCAGCTAAGCACGCCTAACCAAAGGCAATAAGCATCCACAACCACAATTCGGCTCGAAGCCAGCGACTCACCCCGCAGAAGTAGTGCTTACATGCCTGCAGCTGAATTCCGTGCGTTACAGCCCTACGTGGCGCACGCTTAGGCCTGGCCTGCTCGTCGGCGGGTATCTCGGCGATGCCATTTTCATCCTCGTCGTCCGAGTCCGAGACGTCGGCGACCATAAGGTCACTAAAGGGCGCAGGGATCAACATCTGGCTGCGGATATAGCATCCACCCGTCCTACCTCTTCGTGCGCTGCCATGGATTGATCGCAACCTGACAGTGCTTGAAGCAGACGGAGCATTTGGGCCCCTTGGGCTTCGGTGGGGCAGCTTGGAAGAAGTTAATTGTTAGCGCGCCACAGATACGGTAAGAGGCTCACGAGGCGGCCCGCTGCTCACACGCTTCTCTGCTGCGGAAGCGCGTTTCTCCGCATCCCGGAGTCGGATTTGGACGGGGTCCATGAGTGCATCGTGCTCCGTAACATACGCGTTTACTGCTTTGGCCCAGGGCTCCTCAAATTTGCCCGTCTGTTGGTCGTGTGAGCAACTTTAAGTAGACATTAGGAGGCTGCAATGCGTACATTGGACATGCAGTTGCCCATCCTGGCAGAGGAGGTGAGTGACGAGCACTAGTCTGTTCTTCAAGTGTGCGGGGAAAGCGGGAGGGCTTTCCCCAGTGCGAGGTTTGGACACTAAATAAGATGCTATTACAAGAGGAGTCACGGGAGGCTGTCACCGCCAAGTCATCGCCCCGCCAAAAGGTATTTTTTGGCGACGAACGTGCGCTTGTATATACACGGTAATGTCAATCAACAGCCAGGGGCTGTTGGATCCGGGTCCCGCTGGGCATGTTCCTCACTACCTGTACTGCGGGAGTGGTCAAGTTACAAGGCACAAGGACAAAGATAGCCAGAGAAAGTTCAGTTTAGGCAATGAGGTTCCGAGCTGAAATCAAATCAAAGAATTATGACTGGTGTTCTGCTATGTTCTGGTTGATATGACAGACCCTCAATAGCCTTTGACCCTCCGAAGTATTCAAGGAACATTGCCAGTGAGCTATTTTCGTGGCGAGTTTAGACGCTTTGGCCCGAGTCTTCCGAAGGGCTTGTCCCGGGCCCATGTGGCATTGAAGAACTCCTCGATCGGGAAGATTTGGGTTTAAGCTCGGAGAATTAGCTCTCCTCGTTTCGCTCCCCGAAAAAACGAAAGGACGTCTAAGCAGTGCCGTGCGGACGCGAGTCAGCGTGGGAGAAGGGTGAAAGTGGAAAGTTAATTATCGTGGCGGTGCTTTCTTTTGGTTGTGTTTGCGTGATAGATCTAAGATTCCCTTGACAGATGCCGATAACGTTCGCGCCAACCACACAACGAAAAATGCAACCATTAGAGACGAGTCGAAAGTTGGAGGAGCCATTAGTACATGTTGCCTTTGAGTTCGTCGGTTTGATGAACTCGGCGGCCTTCTTGAATCTCTTGCCGTCGAGTACATAGGTATTTAGAAGTTCAGCGGGCCCGAATGTTTGAAAGACCGGTATTTTATAATTACCCTGTACACGTTCAATAATAATTTGCTATCGTCGACACGACTTTCCTGAAGAGGTTTCATTGCACATGTTCCGAGCTGCGGAAGGGCGGTGCCCCACACACGTGTATATATAGCTCACGAGATACCACGGAACGCCGCTTCAAATTGTCGTCGATTGCAGTTGTCAGCGTATGTAAATAAGTTTGGGCTTCATGAACGGAATTGGGTCAGTTTCAGCACGTGCCGCGAGTCTGTCCTCGACAAATCGGGGATGTGGTGCGGGGAAGACGCCAGGTAAGCGCCAGATGTGAAGGTAATCGCCGGATGAGCTTTCGCCCTTTATAACCCAGCGCAAAGCTAGAATGTTTTGCAAAGCTGCTGAGTTACCAATGGGTCAACGAAATAAATTTACTTCGCAGGTATTCCCTGCGTAGAAGTCGGGGCCGCTTGGGCCGGTGGACGAGATATAGTGGATGTATTCTCTCGAAGCCGGTCACCACTTGAAAATTGTTAGTGTGGCGAAAAATTACAATCTAAAAGCAACAACCAGAGCACGTAAACTTGATGGGGAGACTGGATCGATTACATGAAAGACTGCGAAGCATAAGCCAAGAAAGCGCAACGGGCCCGGAAGGAGGGAGTCCAGGGAAGAACAGTGGGTAATCCGGTTTATTCGCGAAGGTATGGTTCCAGTATTCCATCATGAAGTCGGACCCGAGTTCGACGAGCTCTTCAGGATGGGGTCGCATTTTGAGGGCCGCCGCCACAGAGAGAGAATATACAAGTGCTGACACGGAAGAGGGAACCTAGAATAGTTGTGTTCGGATCAGCAAGATATGAACTGCGTCCCAGCCCCTGGTAGACAAACCGTAGACAGACTAGACAGACTTTCGTCGTGATTGGGCACGGCGTTGTAGGCGGGTACACAGACCGGTAGACACAGGTAGACACAGGTAGAAGGAGGCGTAGACAGATTTCCTTGCTATGTCTACCTGTGTACGACGCCGTAGTCGAACAACGACCAAGGTCTGTCTACATGGGCCTCAGCGCAGTGATGGTAGTAAAAAAGTATGATCTAAAAACTCTGTAAGCCTTTAGACTCTGGACACAAAATATCAAATTAGGCGGCAAGCAGTTCGATTGTGTAAACACCGAAGCGCTTGCCGCGTATTCTCGGTAAATTTTTACAGACTGGTTACGAGTCTAGTTAGCCTTCAGGAAGTATGAACGGGTTATGTTCAACAAGCCTTGATAATTTCCGCAGACCCAGGCAGGCTGTGACAGGACGAAGGTCCGGGGGGAGAAAATTCATGGACTCGCTTTTCGAATGGGTATTTTACAGCAATAGCATCGCCATTTCAAGACGGATGCATACCAATCAGCAGAATAGTTGATGACAGATGAGACTTCGTACTTAATGACAGCATGGTTGACTAGACATCTATCGAGGGTTGATAGGTTCTCCCGCTTTGTTGTCGATGTAGTGATGCTATGTTGACTTTAGCGCCGCGCACATAATTACCGAACAACCGTGGGGCTCACAATAACATCCCTGCCGCTGGTAGACATTCGCTTTGGTAGCTTCTGACATGAAAAACCGTTTAGAAATGCAATGTCTCAGCTAAGGAACATCAACGTACAAATAATTTGTTAATAACAGGCCGAGTCGAAATCATTACCTTCGTCGCTCCAGGAGCGATCTTTCTCAAATCGAGGAAGGTGGCAAAAATCAACCATCGGAGCTCCACAGAATGAAACCTTCAATGGGCGTCGAAGCCACGAGTAGGTTTTGTGGAATTGATCTCATATGTCTGTCTCAGCCTGCTGGAATGGTTTCAATAAGACTTATAAAATTGAGGAAAAAGAAAAAGAAACGCGTACGAAACAAACGAAGATTGCCATATAGCCATCGAAATTAGGCATAAAAGCTCGAGTGTACATGTACTCCGCGGCCATGAAAATGATGGAAGCCCTTCCGACAATGACCAGATGGGACGACCACGTTGCATGTTCAGTGGGTTCGACGACTAGAATTGCATACTCGTGCTAATTGGTGTGAGTTGAGTGAAGTTTCGGCCAGGACATGCTCCTTCTTTTCCTTGTTGGCCTCCAAGGACAAGAATCGTCAGCTCCTGAAAGGTGGCCGCCAGACGATCCGGGCGGTGGTCCCTCCTCAAAAGATGAGAGGCCTGAATGGAGTGAGGGCATTCATTTCGGGCTTCGTCGCGAGCTGAGGGGCTAGATTTAGACGAGACAGCGAAGCCGCCTGATGCCATTGGTATCCTTCAGTCCTCGGTATGTAACAGGTGAGAAGCTCAAGCACCAGCAATGTCGACTCCATATGTCCCTCGCCCCGACTCGTCACCGGTGGCGCGAACAACGCTCGAAGGCGTCTAGAGTCTCTCGTAGACAGGTGCTTCAACAATATTATGTAGAGCGGGGGGCATGAGTCGATTGGTAGTATTAGATCCCATCAAATCTCGGATATATCGGCCCCTACATTACACGTGATGACGTAGACACCGAATGTGGACCCCATAACTCGGACCGGCTGCTGCAAGAGGTCAAATAATAATAAAACTGTTACTGTGACATACAGATAATCCTGAAACTCGCCAAAGTGGTCTAATTATAGTGGGCACTCATTTTTACTTCTATTCCGTTGTTTCCAGCTATTATAAGCTTTGTACTCTGTTCGCTGTGTGCAACGTCTTTAGTGGGCGCTCTTTTGTACCCTTCTTCCAATGTTTCAAGCCCTCATAAGCTTTCGCCGTGCCAACATAGACATGCAACGGTACTCAAGAAGGACCTTGGAGTTTTGAATGGTAAAATCGGCCTGCTATTTAAGAGTTCCGTGCATCTCAGCAAAAACATCCTCCCATGTCTTCGAATCGTGCTCCACCTCGACACTACCACAGGCCTCGTGAATGCTATCTCTCTGGTCACCCTCTCAGCAGGAGCCAACGTCCCACCACACGCCAGCAGGACATGGGCTTCACCTCCACAGATCCGACGACCGCTCAACTTCGCACAGCAAGAGCAGCTTGTGAAGAGGCCAAAATTAATGGCGACATTATTACTTGGTCTCCCGTAACTAATGCTGAACAACCTGAGATATTTGAACGGTCAGGTTTCCTTCTCTCTTTTATTACAGACATTAAAACCCCTCCAGTCCCGCCTTCCGAAACAAGCAGGGGATCTTGACTCAGCTTCCTGCGTCGGCGTTCAACAATATTCCCAAGTTTATAGGCCCGCACTGCCCACACGCAATGAATGGATTTCGCCTTGCCAACGATACCGCCATGAAAGTCCGCAATACCAAGAAGAATGGGTGGTTTTTTCAGGCACCTGGGCACAACTGTGAATTTACTAGTGCGTCGTGTCATAAATTGTCTATTTCTTCCTAACCTCTTGCTAGTTAGTATTCCTCGCTTGACCAGCAGCAAGATCAAGCTCAATGGCGACCTGGATTCTGGTATGTCATATTATCTGGCGCATTAATTTATTATTGACTCTGATACAGAGGAGGACAGTGAATGGGGGGATGAGCATCAGGCTGACGACGACAACTATGAGATGGGTAGATTGAGTCCAGAGGCTCAAGCTCAAGTGCAAATGATCAACGAAGCCACCAGCGAAAAAATGGCTGTATACTCTTGTGCGTCTCCAAATTTTGCCTATTTATTTTTCTAATATTTCGTAGTGAGCTGGCCTCAAGTTCCACCCCCCATTTACTCTTCCCCTGTAAAAACTATATCCTCCCCATTTTATCCTTCCTCCGACCCGCCTCCTTATCCTTCCTCTCCCATTGCGTCTTCCTCATCCTCTCCAACAAGGCCCCAACCAAAGCCCACGACAAACCTTGGGTCGCAAAAGTCATTTTTTACGGAGAGAGAGGCTGCCTTGAGTAGAATATCCGGTTCGTTTCTTTTATTTCATTTTGAAGGACTTGGATTTATATAAAGTGCAGATTCCAAATTTTACGCCTCAATCATTGAATCACAGGTGGCTGGTCTATATAAACGTACATTTTATTTTTCTCTCCGCCTGTATACTTTAGCTGATCACATTACAGGTTATCCCGAGCAGCATCCCGCATGGAGGGTTCCCCCTCCGGCTGTTATACGGGAATTTGTTCCTCAAAATGCGAGGGAGCCGTTGATGCAATTCATGACGACCCTCTGTGGTCAAATGATTTGTCAATTGAACTCGGCAATGGGACTGCCCAAGATAACATTTATTAGGCTCCTTGTACAGAATCTCCGGTGCTCCAGCTGCATGCATAATTTTTCTGTGGAGGCATATCATGACCATAGGAGGCAGGGTGTCTGCACCAATACACCTTATCTTGACGAGAGTGCGCCTTCAATTTTATTTTATTTTCAACCTTCTGACGCAACCACAGTCCCCGAACTACACCCGGACATCGAAGGCCTTTACGATATGGCCTTCCGAAGCTATCCAAAAGGCATAACCCTTCCAACGCACACAGATGATATTAATACGACACTTGGCCGAGCTTGGATAGCATGGAATTGTCGTACAGGGGTGACCAAAGACGTATGGGCTGTCCTGTCTACCGCTTACACTCACTGTCGGCATTGCGACTTGGTTCGTACCTTCGACGGAGACAAGTCTCATAGGGATGAAAACCACATATGCCTTGATGTCGGTCAAGGCTCGGTGGGAACCATGTTTAGAGGAACTGGGAAACCAGGCGCCCCCGACGGTACCATGGTCGTCTGGAGGATGTAATTCACCATCTTACTATTTTCTTACCTCAGCTCCAATCAGCAATCTATTATACCTACTTCGTTCTGACCAGTTTCTTACTCAAAATTTGTATTCAACTACAAATACCCATTTTACCTACTACGTACTTGCCAATGTCGAGGACCTTTTTCTCGTCATCTCTCATCCTCGCGTGTCGATCATTACAAGCGCATAATCCAAGCTGACGAGAGCATAAAGCATGTCATATTCAAGCTAGCATAAAGAGATGTGTCTCTACCCTTGCCTCCCAGGCCACCGTCATCAGTACCCCAAGAGTGATCCTCATGTCTATTTCCTAGCCTTGGACACAGTTTTTCAGACCATGTCTCACTGCCTAAGCCCAGGCGACCTTGTCCTGCTTCTCAATTGTAGCTCCTTCTCCAGGTACTTCAATTTGATAGTGCCGAACCAGCCACACAGGGGAGCTTAGTAAAGGTGAGGGAAGTAAGGGTGAGGTACTTATATGGCTATGATTGCCATGTTACACCAGTGGTGGGTCCGTCAATTATTGCCTGGAACACACAGTACCAAGAAACTCTACCGTTTTTACGCCGAAAAAGGAACAATGGCCAACTAACTAATCCCCAGCTCCCTCTACCAAGAAACTCTACCGATTTTACGCCGAAAAAGGAACAATGGCCAACTAACTAATCCCCAGCTCCCTCTACCAAGAAACTCTACCGATTTTACGCCGAAAAAGGAACAATGGCCTACTAATCCCCAGCTCCCTCCTTCTGTACGCCATACTCCCCGGTCCAACCGTTCACTCTGTCACCGTCCAAAGCATTGTCCGTGTGGAAAACGAGAGATGCTCGGATTCCCCGGAAGTGTAAGTTGTAGTGGGTCAAGCGTGCGGACAGGAAGAGTATCATATCTCCAGCATGGAGATCCATTACCATTCCCGCCTCGTGGAGAACCAGGCCACCCCCGACACAATTCTTGGTGAACGGGATAACCACACAATTGTTCTCAGCATCAAGCTCGTCGGCGTGGGCATCCGAACAGCCACCCATATTAACCACGACCCCACCATAAGGTGCAAACGGGCACTTCTCGTTACCTGGCAGAAATCGTATTTTTGCGCTGAGGCTCTTCGCCAAGTCCGGGCGGTGAACAGCAATCTGATGAGGCACCACAATCAGATATGAGAGATAAACTTGATTGAGACTTACATTTTCAGCAACGAAGGCAACAAAGTCCGAGAGATTACGCTTGAGTAGGTCATAGGCCACCGGTTCCCTTACCATTTCCTCGGAGGGGTGAGGAAGGCGTTGGCCGTGATTAACTCGAGTGACCTTCTCTCTAGCCACGTAGTCTGGATGGGCATCCTTTGGGGCCATGGATCCCTGCTGCATGTCAGTACCGATTAGCTCAGAAACAAGGAACACTCACATTCTCAGCATAGCGGTTGTAGATCGATAAATGGATGGCCTCGTACATATAGTCATCGGCTCTAGAATCAGTGTCAACCAGCCCATCGCCTAGGACCGCACACAGCAAGGAAGGGATCGCATCGATCTTGTCTCCCAGGACGTCCCTCATGTGGGTGACCAACAGCGCCAGCTCAATGCCGTCTCCCGATTTGAAGGAAACCGTGTTTCTGGCAACAAAATCAGCAGGTGAACGCCACACTCATGTCAGAAAAGGATACCCTTTACATATATCGGTATCGAACCTCACAAGCTTGCCTTCTGGTTTACTCCCCCCCTCATACATAGACGCCATCTGGATGGAAGGAAAAACTATTGAGAAGGGGAAATACAAATATGAGAAACATACATGGTTTCCCAATTCGGCTAGGTCGTGCATGCGTGGCGCGTTCTCTGCATGTTCCTGAGCCTCCGCCGTCCGTTCCTTCCGGTTAGACTTGCCGACCAGTGGAACGTACTTTTCTGGCAGAATAACATTCGATTGAATGGTTACCACCTGTGCGATCCTCGATACTTTGGGGCTTATGATGGGTGCTGACTTCAGCAGATCCCAATGGGAAGACCGCCTACGTTGTTTGAAGGAACTGAAATTATTAGTATTGATGAAGGTACCACAGGCAAATGCACTCACTTGGTTTCGAGGCGGTCGGTGAGTGCATCATTTATTTCGAGCTCGGAGAACTTGATACGAACATCGTTCAGCTGCAGTGTCCGGGACTGCAACTGACCCAGCTTGTAAGCATTCTTGCCGAAGACCAGCACATCCTGCAGGGCTTTGTTCCAATAAAGGCGTTGGATGACTGGGATGACAAATGCGGTCACAGTTTCGCTCCATGAGTCCCCGGCTGCGACGTTGATCAGCATACTAGCAGATAAGGCGGGGAGCAGTACTCACCTGAAGGATCTCTGAGAGTATTTGCAGCGCTGTCCACATCAGGCCAATGTATCGAACCAGCCGTAATCTTGGTTCGAAGACCCAAAGCCGCAATCACAATGAGGGTATAAAATGTTCCTGGGTTCATAGATCAGTATTAGTATGAATGACCGAAAGAAAAAAAACATACCTCCGCCTGCAAAAGCTAGCAGTCGTGTACCGTGCCGCTTGTATGTGGACAGCGTCGTTGGTGGCATGTCAGCAGCCTTTGCAATTTTGTCATCTGGTATCGTTGATCTAATCTGGAATCAGCATGAAATCGACTTTATCTAAGAAAAACCCACCTGTGCAGAGCTAGGCGCAATTGCACCAGCGACATAATAAGCGTGAACTCGTCCTTGGCATTTTTTGCATGAAGGCGGTGGCAGTTTCGAGCCTCGCGTACACAACAATCTTCATCAGCAATGGAGTCAGAGGCTCCAACAGCGGCGCCGGAGGACGGATCGCACAGCTGAGACACCAGCAGGTCAACACGGGCTTGCCCTTCCTCTGTGTGCGCCGCTGCCAGGTAAGCAAGCAGCTGTCCTCCCTGCGCTGTAGCCTTCCGCGGACGCTTGTTGACTATAAAGTCCCCCCGACTGTATAGCCCATTATTGAGAACAAGAAAAGAGAGGGAAATCGGTTTTGCTTACTCGGCCTTTTTCCGCTTGTTCCCTCCTACTTCAACATACTCACCGTTGTCAGCTGGTTCAGGCGTCGAAGAGCCCTCGGACCCTGCTCCACCCCTCAATCTTGTAGCTCCATTCATCGCCGCCCTGGCCTGCGCACTCGCCTCGACACCCCTGTCACGCAGGTTCTGCTGCCTACCCTTTCTCGACTTTGTCGCCTTTCTTTGGTCACATTTGCCATCCCCTTTACCCCCTCTTTTACCCCCTCCTTTAGCAGCAGTACCAGCAGCAGCAGCAGCAGCAGAGCGAGTAACAGCCCCCCTCGGAGCCGCAGAGCGTTTAGGTCGCCGTTTTGTGATTCCCCGTCATCCCCATCATTGGAATTAGCCTCAACTCCCCTGGTGGACGAGCCTCCAGAGGTTGCAGCCCCACTATTGGCCAGGGTGAGAGAGGTAGACTGGGAGCGAGTTGGAACCAGAATCTTCTTTAGACTATCCAGTGCAGGGAGTTCGTTGGTTCTCCACTGGGGGAATTCATGAAGCAAAGCCTCCAGGAGTGAGGCAGGAACCTCTACACGGGCTCCCGGATCCATAAACGCGTCGACGAGCGAGCCAAGAAACAGCAAGAAACGCGATTGCGGAGGCAAGATTACTGCTCGTCACGCGTGATGCGTGACTACGAGCTCTCGTAGAATAGGCGCCCGTCTCCCTCCTGCCCCACCATCTCGTCTCTGAGGCACAAACGAGCTCAGCGAATCCACCGCACCCACGCCCAACCTCGCCCAGGCGTGCACTCCTTGTCGAGCCGTGCTCCTTTTTATTGGTTTCCTGTCTGATTACAGCTTTTTTGTCTGACAACGGCGCGCGCTATACCGCCGGGGTCACTTTCTTATACTGCACGCTTGATGCCATGGCCTCTATCCTACGCCGCTCACCTTGATGCCGCGGTTCCACCTTACCCGCGCATGCCTCGCGTCCTCGCCCTCGCCACAAGCGCGCCTTGTGTCGCCCAGGCAGCCTCCGGGCACCTTCTTTACGAGTCGTCGGGCGCCTTGTACCACGTTCTCCCGGTCGTCGAATGCCCTACACCTCCGCTCTCGTCCATACGGTGTCGAGAGCTTTGTGTGCTTCGCACCCTCGCTCTCGTCATGAGCGCTCCTTGTGTCGCCCAGGCGGCCTCCGGGCACCTTCTTTACAAGCCGTTGGGTGCCTTGCACCACGCTCTCCCAGGTCGTCGAGCGCTCTGCGCCTCTGCTCCCGTCCATACGGGTCGTTGGTGCTTTGCACCACACTCCCACGAGCCATCGAGTGCCCTATGCTCTCGCTCTCGTACATATAGGCCGTCGGGCGCCTTGCACCACGTTCCTCTCGGATCGTCGAGCGTTCCGCGTTCCCGCTCCCTTCCATCGGGCTCGCCGGGCGTCTTGCGCCCCTGCTCCCTCACGGGTCGACCCCTGCGTCACTCAATGCGGCCTCTGGCCATCTTGCTTTACGGGTCGTCGGGCGCTGTGCACCACGCTCCCTCGGGTCGTCGTGCGCCTTGCGCATCTGCTCCCGCCTATACGGGCCATCGGGTGTTCTGCACCACGCCCCCTCGAGCCATCGAGCGCCCTGCGCTCCCGCTCTCGTACATATAGGTTGTCAGGCGCCTTGCACCATGCTCCTCCCGGGTTGTCGAGTGCTCCGCGTTCTCGCTCCCGTTTATCTGGGTCGCCGGGCGCCTTGCACCCCCGCTCTCTCATGGGTTGACTCTTACTTCACCCGATTCACCCGATGCAGCCCCCAGGCTATCTTTACGGCCTTGACGCGCCGATCTTACTCGCCGTCGAGGTGCCGTATCTTATCTGCCATCAATGCGCCTCGCTGGCCCTTCCTCCTACGGCCTCCGGGCTACCTTACCTACCGCCGATGTGCTGATCTTACCCGCCATTGATACACCTTACTTTATATGCCGCCAAGGCGCCTCCATGTTTCGTTATCCTTAACAGGTCACGAGTACACCTATTGAATATTGATCTTTCATGTTTGCTCATATCCACGGCCCGACGTGTTTCTCCGGCACTCACCATCAATGCGCCGTACCTTACTCACGGTCAAGGCGCCTTCCTCCGGCCCTTACCATCGGCCTCCTGGCACATACCTTACCTGCCATCGATGCGCCGACCTTACTCACCGTCGATGCGCCATACTTACTCGCGGTCAAGGCGCTTTTCCCTGGCCCTTACTGTTGGCCTCCAGGCCCTTAACTTACCTGCCGTCGATCCGCCGATTTTACTCGCTGTCAACGTGCCACATCTTGTCATCAAAGCGCCTCCTCTGGCCCTTACTCTTACGGCCCCCATGCTCGTACCTTACCTACCGCCGTTGCGCTGACCTTACTTGCCATTGATACACCTTACTTTACACGCCGTCAAGGCGTCTTCATGTTTCGTTACCCTTGAAAGGCATGATGCCTCCTCCTTTCTCACTTCGAGGGCGTGCTCGAGAGTCGCCTCCAGGATCGTGTTTGAAAGCCGCCTTCTGTATTCTGAGGCCATGCCCGAATGCACCTATCGCTACTGCTTGTGCCCTGAGGTCGCGCTCGAACGTTTTGCACGCATGCCCAACACCCACATCTCCTGCGGAGCCGGTTGCTGAGTGGGTGCGGCATCCATATCGGCGAGCACGCGAGCACGCGCGTTGGTGCAGGTGGCTGGGCGCACGGGGCGTAGATGGCGAGAGAGTGTCGGCGTGCAGCTCAGCGTGCGGGTGTACCAGCGGCGCGGGTGTCCATTTCGGCGCATGGGGGGGCGCAGGTGCGGATGCGGGTGCGGGTGCGGGGCCTCCAAGTCGATAAACGCGCGCTTTGGCTGCGGGTGGGAGTGGGCGTGCGGCTCAATGTCTGTGCGGGCGTGTACCGGCGGCGCTGGCATCCAGTTTGGCGCCTGGGGGCGTGGGTGCGGGTGCGGGGCGTCCAAGTCGACCAACGCGCGCTTCGGCCGCGGGTGAGCGTGGGCGTGCGGCTCAACGTCCGCGCAGGCGTGTACCGGCAGCACTGGCATCAAGTTCGGTGCCTGGGGGCACGGGTGTGGGTGCGGGGCGTCCAAGTCGACAAGCGCGCGCTTTGGCTGCGGGTGGGCGTGGGCATGCGGCTCAACGTCCGCATGGGCGTGTACCGGCGGTGCTGGCATCCAGTTCGGCGCCTGGGGGCGCGGGTGCGGGTGCGGGTGCGGGGCGTCCAAGTCGACAAATGCGCGCTTTGGCTGCGGGTGGGCATGGGCGTGCGGCTCAACGTCCGCGTGGGCGTGTACCAGCGGCACTGGCATCCAGTTCAGCACCTGGGGGTGCGGGTGCGGGTGCGGGGCATCCAAGTCGACAAACGTGCGCTTCGGCTGCGGGTGGGCGTAGGCATGCAGCTCAACATCCGCGCGGGCGTGTACCGGCTGCGCTGGCATCCAGTTCAGCGCCTGAGGGCACGGGTGCGGGGTGTCCAAGTCGACAAGCGCGCGCTTTGGCTGCGGGTGGGCGTAGGCATGTGGCTCAATGTCCGTGCAGGCGTGTACCAGCGGCGCAGGCATCCAGTTCGGCACCTGGGGCGCAGGTGTGGCTGAGCGTGCGCTTGTACCGGGGTGGGTGTTTCGAGAGGGCGCCTGCGTGGGCGTGTGGCTCCAGCGCGCAGGTGGGTCTTGGTGCGGCGAGTGTGGGTGGGGGTTCGCAGGTGCAGGTGGGCAAGCGCAGATGGGGGCGTTAGCCTGCGTAGGGCGAGCACAGCTTTGTGTCGGCGCCTGGGAGAGCACAGGTGCGGGTGGGGAAGTTCAGATGCACACGCTACGCCTCCGCCTTTGGCGATGCCATAGCTGGATACAAATTTTTGTTGCTTGTAAGTTTCTTCACGAGTCCCTCCCCAAATTGTATGAACTCAAGCTTGTAGCGTGTCTCTAGGCTGCCCAGTATGCACTTCCAGAGAGACCGACCCTGTTATTGTACCTGAGACATGTGTGCTACGCCGTAAAATAGAATTGATGTCATTAGATCATGTTGGCCAGTGAATATACTAGTGGAACTAATCTACTCCCCATCCCCACCGCTACAAGCTCCTTAGCTGCACCCACCTCTTTTGTGTATGCTGCCCTGGCCTTCTCCAATGACTGCCATGCTCTTTCGAGAGTGCTGACTCGTCGGTCATATGTGGATGCGTAAGCGGCAGGGTTTCCCAAAGCCGACTGCGCAGTGACAATTCTTTCCTTCGCCTTGTGGATTTTTTGGTGGGCCCCGTGTATTTTGGAATTGGCATCCTCAATCCGTTGATCATCAGCGCACAAGGTTTTATGATATACATTGACTGCAAAGGTAACTCAGAGTAAGTATGTTACACATCAGAAAATATTCACTTACATTTCCTCTTGAGATTCTTGACCGTGTTTTCGACAGGGTGACCTGTTTTATATGAAGAACGTATACCGGTTTCTTCGAAAGCCTGCTCAAAAATAAATAAGTTGCGACCCTAAATGTGTTCATTCATACCTTCAAAGTCTTCATTTGCAGCGAGTCAAAAAATTCTCCTTTCAACACGCCCCCAACCATCGTGCAGTGAAGGCCCTCACAATTGACATCAGCATGCACTGACTCTATTAGGTTGCTAGTTCGTTCCCCAGAGAGCCAGATGTCTCGGGGAATAAAGCTCTTTGCCCAGCACATACCGGCAAAGGCAAACTTTGAATGCTCTTTGTCAAATATCCAGTCTGGCTGTATATTTAGCACATAATATGTGGACAGTCTCTCGTTGCTAACCTTCTGCAGGCTTCCCACCCAAATTTTTTATCTTGTGAATTGTTCCGTCCCAATCTACATGCTCGATGCAGATCAAACTGCGCATGAGAGCCTTCACCCCGTCAGGGACTTTACATTTGCGAATATTCCGGAAGGCATGAGTCACGCAGAGACGGAATACCCTGTTGAGGTGGTCATAAGGACTCAAGTCCTTGAGCAGACGTGTTTGCTGATACAAGTCAAACACGTCTGGAAGTCGCTGAGCAACATTCTGGAGGTGGAGACCAAGACCTGTGGTGAAGTTTATTTGATTGACAAAGAATAGAGAAGTATGCCTTCACTCACCCTTTGCCTGTCCACCATGTTGGTCTCCTGCCCATTGGAGAATTTTACGACCGTAATCTCCATACGGCTCAGCTCCGTGAAGATGATGCCACTGAACGGCTCTGCCTGTATCAGTCAAAACAATGGTTTCAAGAGCCTCAAATATCCGTGAGTGGGCAATGGCTGTCTGTCGATTCAGGAATATCCGACAAAAGACCACGGCTTTTTTTTTTTCAAACGTCAGTGATAATGCGGCAAGGCATGATTTGAACTCACAGGTTGCTGCATCACGGTCCCATCCCGCAAGCTCAAACTCGTAGAGCCCAACTATCCTTTTGAAGCCTATGTCGCTCTGCACATATTGCGTATTCAACAGTCGTTCACTTCCCTCCCTTCCCATGAGTACGATGAATTTGAGACGTGAAAGCCCCTGAGACTGTTCAACCTCGTCTTCATCATGAACATCAAAGCCAGATGCATCGATATCCACCATAGTTCTAATATACTGTTCAGTCAACGGACGCTCTACAAGATGTTGAGACTGTAGAAGCTCCACTCCTTGGAACAATTGTGAGTGGCATTTTTCGATTAAAAAGGCGACCTACCTTTCCAACCGGTTCCATTTGGAAAAGTAGCCTTGCGAATATCATCGATGAAACACTTGAGATGTGCCCGATTTGATAGCGAAATGTGCACATCACTCATCATGGGATTTGGTAGGCCAGGAAATTTTCGAGCGAGGTGGGCTTTAACCAATGGATGGCGGAGAAATCTCCGGGGCGTCAAGTCAGGCAGATCTTCCTGGAATTGAGAGAGAAGTTCCCCGATCTCGGTTTTCACCGCAGGCGGTGTCTTGACAGGTAAGGGGATGGGATGCTTATGAACACCCTTCACCACAACAAGAACATAAGGGCACTGCATCCTATACTCTTCAAGGGGCTCGTAGATTTTGAATACCACCTTGCACTTCAAATGTATCATCTGAAGCTGCAATAAATCACCATCTTCGTCCCGGTGATCGAAGGCTGAAAGAATTGTTAGATGCAGTTGACTTGACGCTCTCAGCATTGCTTACGGCAAATGGATCGCTGGGTGGAGAAGTTGCAGACTGTAGAGCACTCTATGAGAGGCCCATAACCCAGTTCGACAGCAGACTCTTCTATTTCGTATATTTCCTCTTCATCGTTTATGAAGAGAGCCTCTAGGTATTGGATATCGTAGGAGCCATTCGCAATGGCAGTGTTGATGTAGTGGTCTTTGTTAGTGTTTTTGGAATAGTGCTCGCAGCTGCTGAAATGATTAGGACGTTCATGGCAATTATTCAAGTGACGAACCATATGAAGGGGCTCTGTTTGTAGTCGTAATTAAATTGCAGTCTGCCGTCACATGAGGGAGCTGCGGGCTCATAACCTCGTCGATTCTGACTGCGATATAGGGACAGGTTGTTCTGAGCATCCTCTTCATCGGATTCGAAGGTCGTTTCTTCCTGAAGGGGAGCCGAACACCCCATTCTTTTGAGTGCGGAAAATAAGGCAGCGGTCTTTCGAAACACATCTCTGGATGGAGAAGTTCCCTCCATTCGAGACTCCCGATCGTTCAATAATCTTGTTTGAAGCAGCTGGCGCGATGCCATGGTATGAGGCAGTGAAACGCTCTCGAGGTCAACCTTGGGGCAAATTTTTGAGCCTTGGCCTAGAACACGCATATATATATAATTGCTGCTTAAATAAATCTAAACGTACAGGTTGAGTGCTTCACAACACAAGGCACTGGTTCGTCGTTGGCATCTGTCAGTCTAAGGACGCAAACTTCTTCGCCAGGTTTGCTGTATCCTCTCGGCACTCCTTTTGAATATGTAAAGCTCAAAGTGGGGTTTGGGCAGGTAGCCAGGGGATTGATGGGGAATAAGTGGCCGACGCCAGAGGCACTAGATTCAGGATATTCGACAGATGTGTTGAGAGGGTATATATAAAGCTCTGAGACAGTAGTTTTTTTGGTTATTGGAACATTATATTCTATGGCCACAGCGAGCGGATGCTGGATAGGTGGGATGGGGGATGGGGACCTTGGAGGGGTGGTGGACGTCTGCCCGGCTGGTGCTGAGACAGGCACTAGCCCAGCAAGTGCAGTTTTTATTGTGAGCGAAGCCAGTACAGTCTTCCCAGACCGCAGAAAATTCGCTAGTAAGGTTACTTCCTTGGATATGTCAACCAGATCGACTTCCGGAGGCTCAGGAGAGTTTAGAATGCATCGCAAATCCATAGAGGAATTTGTACGACAAGTGGCTCAGGCCTAAGCTGCTACCAGCCTCTGGTATGTAATCGCGACTCCTCCTTCGCCGCCGCGTAGCTGCCATTCCAAGATGCTCAAACCACAAAGGCCAGCTTCTGTAGTGGGCGCTGTTTATAAACTTTATGCGAGACATTGGCGAGACCAATCCACTCACATTCAGGGGCATTTCGGACAAGAATCGCATTTGGATTTGATGCGCAGGGGCAGAGGAAGCAAGGGGGCTGAGGGGGTGCAGTGACTGAAGTCACTCCATGTATATGTTTGTTTCCGATGACGACGTGCCAGCGGATACAGCCGGATGGCCCAAAAGGTGTTAATGTGAGATATTACCGTAATTTGATGGGATCTAATACTACCAATCGACTCTCCCCTCGTAGAGCGGCCGGCACTTGTGTGACCCCGTACGCCGAGTAACCGACGTGAAACAAACACACCGCCACTGATTCAGACAGGTGACATTTCTTCTTTTGATTCCGAAACATCTTCAAAGAACGGTGTGCGCCCTCGGTCTCAATACAATAAATAGCTCGCTCTAGAGACTAGCTCGCTCTCCTCTTGAGTACTTCAACAATCGTTGATAATGAAAACAGGATGGGCATTGACAATACTTTAGTAGCCACCACTCTTGCTTGACTGAAGTTTTGCTGCGGTTAGGCTACGGTCTCATGGTTCCGCTAGTTCCGCTCAGGTTCCGCTGCCCGCTGCCTGCACGGCGTAAAATTCTCGCCGGAGCAGCGATACGTACTCTGGTGATCGTTGCGATGACTGAATAATGGCCTGAAGCTGCCCAAAGCTGTGAACTTTGAAGAAGTCCCTGAAGCTCCCCACCAACCTCGCTCACTCTGGAAGGTATTTTAATACGTTTTCGTACGAATGGAAGTCAGTTATGCTTATAATAAATAAGGTCTCTTCTAGTCAAGTTGCTTCATGCTCGTTTGCGTCACTCTTATCACTCTCGCACTCTTGGCGTGCCAATTCTGTTCAATTGGTGCGGCAGACTTTTTTCTTACTCAAAGATCTACACCTCTAATTATTGTACTTAAAGGTGTGGTTGCCGTCGCTTCAGGACGCTCCTTGCTTGCAGAGAGAGACGCGCTTTCCGACAGTGGCTTGACTTCGGCATTGTGGATATGGGCGGCTCCCCTTAACCAGTCAATTCCGCCACTGGGGAATGTGGCATTTATGAGGTCTTTTTCTGCCCCCGCTGGGAAAGGAGCATACTCTGCCATAATGACAATAAGTGCCGTTAATAACTTTACAGCTTGGGTCAATGGGAATCCTGTTGGATCTTCCACCAATGGTGCCGGCGACTGGAAAACTGCGCGCGTGCTGACAGCGCCGCTCGAGTTGTCTACGGCGAACATATTCTCTATTTTGGTCTCGACCAACAGCGATAACTTTGGATCCCCCGAGCCTGGGCTTTTAGCCGCTATTAAGATCAAGTACACCGATGGCTCGACCACCACGATCCACACCGACGCCGATTGGGAGGCTACCACTAATATCGCTAACGATTTTCCGACGTCTGCCGCCGCATTGGGTGCTGCGAAAGTCGGTGCAGCGTTTGGGTCTGGATCGTGGGGGAACAGTGTGACACTAGCGTCCACGGATCCTAGCCCTCTCGACCTTTCCGCTGCGTCGTGGATCTGGTCGGACAAGGGCGCCGATCTCGATACCCCGGTGGGGATTCTCGGATTCAGGAAGACGGTGCCTACAGCGAGCGGGAAAACTGCCCAAACTGCTCTCATCCTCGTCACCGTTGACAACGCCTTCAACTTGTACGTCAATGGCGAATTTGTGGGGTCGCCCGCTGTCTCCTGGTCGCGCGCACGGCAGTTCACGGTCGCTTTGAGTCCCGACTCCAACACATTCACAGTCATTGGTCAAAACACGGAATACCCCGGCCAACCCAATCCGGCAGGCTTCATTGCAGCCATTAAAATTACCCACACGGACGGAACCAGCCAAATCATCGGTACAGATGCATCCTGGCTGAGAGGCAACTTTACGAATGTGACCGACAATGCCTTCCCACTGTCCCAATATACCTCGACATTCATGTCGACAGCGGACTCTGGACTCTTCCCCGCGGTCGCGTTGGGCAAATATCCAATGGAACCATGGGGAGCAGGCGTCAACACCTTCGATGCACTCAATGCCGCTCTGATCCCCAGCAGTCCCTTCACCCGACTCATCTCCCCGCCGCCGCGCCCTGGCGGCAGCCCACCTCCGACGCGGACCATCATCGCAATCGTCATACCCGTGGTCGTAGTAATTGCACTGATTCTCGGATTTCTCTTCTGGCTGCGCAGACGCCGGAGTCGGTCCCCAGATTATAGGAAGCAAGGGGCGTCCATTCCATTCCTCACGGCCTCGTCGACGGGGTCCTACGATCCTGTGTACACTCCACTTCAACCGTACCCCTTCACTGTCCCACATCGACCCCCACATCGACCCTCCCTTCCGGGACCTTTTTCGCGTGGCCCCTCAGCCTCGTCCTCGAGGCCCAACGAGAAGCGCACCGCCGCCGCCACCGCTTCGAGTTCATCCTCCTCTGGACCGTCGTTACCCTCCTCAAGGAGTAGCGGGAAGCGTACCGCCGCCGCAGCAGCTCCGAGTCCGTTCTCACCTGGACCGTCGGTCTCTTCCTCATCATCCTCGACGGGAAAACGCAGTGTCCCGAACCCCCCTACTTCGTCAGCGACTTTCCCGACCCCACCCGCCTCGGATCCAGCGACTCCATCCACTCTGCCTCCAAGGTATACGTACATTACACGACGATAGACTGATATATACACGCATGGCATTCTACAGTACTCAATTACACTATAATGTATTTATACTCCCTCTATCACTCGACGCCCTCCGCTACTTTCCGTCTGAGTTTGAACTCGTCTACGACAATCTTCACGATATCCCGCCACTCGGTCATCGCGCCAATCCCTGCGGCGAATTTGGTCAGGATGGCATGAAGCGTAGATTCAGAAGAATTGAGGAGAAAAGCTGACCGATGTCTCCGCACGCGAGGAGCTTGCCGATGGGACCGACGACGTGGTACTTGACGACGTCGCGCACGACGCGCAGATGCTCCGCGGTCAGCGGGTGCTCGTACATCAGCGTGTTCATCGCGGGGAAGACGTACGTCGGCGTAGTCGGCGCCAGCGCGCGCATAAGCGATGTCTAATGAATTTTGCGTGAATGAATAATAAATATACTACGGACCCGACAACGTAGATTAAACACGGGGTGGGGGACGCACGGCGAGGTTATCGCACACCCCATGTGCGATTTTGGAGAGGGTGTTGGCGGAACAAGGCGCGAGGAGGACGATGTCGGCCCAGCGGCGGAGCTCGATGTGGAGGATGGGGTCCCCGATCTTGTACGTCGACTGCATGCTGTGAGTGTGTGCGAGGGAAGAGCCAGAGATGCCGTACAGGCCATTCGTCGTCGTCCGTCCATACGCGTGTGCCGGCTGCTCCGATAGACTGCGCATCGTAGAATACAAGCGACGACTTGGTTGCGATGACCTCGACCTTGACGTTCTCGTACTAGAAGGCATGACCCATGGAGAGGACAGAAGAATTTGCGGCAATACGACGAACGCGGAGCAGCTCCTCGACAATCAGAGGGGCTTTGACGGAGGCAACGCTGCCCGTGGTTATCAGCAGAACATGCGTGCATCCAGGTACCCGTTCGTTCTCTGCTACAAATGGTGCGGAAATCGACATAGGTGAGATGGTCAAAGCCAAGTCAAAGCAGTAAATATGGCCCGGATTACGTAATTTGATAACATCAAGACCTCTTGACTTCGCAATACACCACCACCGTCCAGCCATCGCTACGGCGCCGACGGTTTCACATGTTCGTCTCTATCCTCTTTTTTCCCCCTGCGCTAATTTAATTTATCGTCCGCAGACTTGCCGCAGGCAATGGAGGCAGAACGTACGCGCCGCTCGCACAGGGCCAGCCACAAGCATATTATGGGTCAACCGCGAACTGACTTGATATTGACGTTTAATAACCTGCGTCGTACGACTGGCGAGGAACAATGATGGTCCGTGTACAATCTCGAATCTGAATATATATTCTTTCAGCGTCCTTTCCGACTAATAGAAGGCGCCAATGCCCTAGCCCGAGGTGGCCCGGAAACGGGCAGTCGCGCGTTGTCGATAAATAATTCATTCAGTCTCCTCGCCGCACAATATCGGATCGCCGTGTACTTCCCCCCGAGTCGTTGTGCTTCAAGAGCTTGGAGGCAGCACAGCCTACATACAACTCGATGAATTCCTTGACACGATTATTCAATACCATGTTTGTTCCAGCTAAGCACCCTGAGATATTGAAAGCGTTGCATATGTACTTGATAGATTCAGATTACTTGACTAGGCGAATTTGTTTGTAAGATCATTGAAAAAAATGAGGGCTGGGAAGTCGATGTACCATTCAGACCCAACTGATTTTCTTAGTTCCGACATGGACTTTCATGCCACATTCCGTGGACAGCTGGCGCAGATGAGCGATGACAAGGTCGTCCGGACGCTCCAGGTTAGGGCCCAGGCGAAGTTGGAAAGACACCATTTTGGCACGCCGCGCCGACAGGGCGGGAGGCAATAGTGCGAAGCAGGAAGAGGCGTCGGGCTGCGCATCGTGGTGAGGAGACGACGACCAATCTATCGACACAAGTCGCAGGATGCGGAGCTCCGGAAGGATGTCGGTGAGAAGGAGGCGCAGGAAGGGTGCGCACTCCGTGAGCCAGAACAGATGGAGATCGGTCAAGGTAGGCATGGCGCCGAAAAGCTGGGTCAGGATCGGTGGCTGCCACCAGTGACGCCCCTCCAGGTTGATGCGGAGCGACTGCAACGGCGCTGCCGAGCGCACAAAAAATGTAATGAAATCTTGTGCACTGATGTCGTCAATGGATGAAAGCACGAGGCTCTGAAGTGCGGGGAGGGATAGGTGGCTCAGGACTTTAGCGCTGTGACTGCTGTCTACGGTTGAGTGTCTACCAAGGCGTAGATGTCGCAGCAGAGGGACGGTTAACGGTGGGTGCTCGTCCCATGGGTCGACTTCCGTGTTGTCGATCGTGCAGTCCACGAGGCCTGGGACGGCGCGCAGCACGTCCAAGAGCGAGGGCATCGGGAGGTCGAATAACGTCTCAGATGATGCCTTCAAGGCGCTGCTGATCGTAAGCGTTTTGAGGTTGGAAAATATTGTTGCCTGTGGCCTCATGAGATCGTCCTCGGATCGAAGCTGCAGCTTTAAATCCTTGACCCGAGGAGCATTTCGCCGAATAAGGCGGCAACAGGCGCCATCTGGTGGGCCGGTTAGCGTGATGGAGAGCTCCCGAGTCGCCGAACGTGTGAGGTAGGAACGAAGGACACGATTAAAACCCTTGGCACGGGGAAAGTCGACGTGAATGGTGTCCCAAAGGGCGGGCGTGGAAAGCGCGATGTCGGCCCAGGTGGCGCATATACTGAGAAAAAGAATAGGCACGGTGGATGGGTTGGGATGGCGAAGGCTGGGTAGGCAGAGTACGAAGATGTCGGATGAGATTTCGAAAGGCAATCGAGATATGGGATCTAGGATGGTGTTCAGCTGACGGTAGATGTCCACTCTGGCGCGCTCCAGGTCATCAAGCAGCTTCTTCTGCAGAGATATGGAAGAGGAAATTTCGGCCAGACGATCGCGAAGCTCAGCGACAGACATGGTGGTCTGAGGAAACGCAAATCACGATCAGGTGATTCCCTCACTTCAAGACGCTAGAAAAATATGAGATGTATAATTACTATGCGGACTGAAAATTTAGTCTAGTCGGCAGTCAACTCTATACTTTTAACTTGCTTTTAGCAGTACAGGTTTACGGAGATAGTCTCGCCTAGACAGACGTTCGCGTTGAAAGACATTGAATCGGTGTTACTACATGTACGAGTGCTCGGAATACAATAACAGTTGGTGGCCTCAACCCCACAGGCGTAGCTTCTCTTCAGGAAGGCCCATCTGGCGATCTCCCTTGACGCCATACTTCTCAATAACGTCATTCATCTCCTTCACGTCTGTCGCAGAAAGTTCAACTTCTCCAGCCTCCAGATTTTCCAGCGTGCGCGACGCTTTCCTGTACACCAGTAAGAAAGCAGATACCCACAAGTCCTACGAAACGCACGAAGATCCAGGGAGCGGGATGACATTCGGACCCAAAGCCGCAACCCACGCAATGCAGAGCTGGCCAACGGTGATGCCCTTGGTTTTGGCGATCACCCCCAGCGCATCGACGATAGTGAGGTTGTGCTTCAAGTTCTCCTCCTTGAATCGGGTCATGCGGTTCCGCATGTCGCCCTCTATAATTACGCCATTAGAATTAATCAAGAGTGGCTAGAAAGGAAAACCACCTTCGATGTTGACTTTCCCAGTAAGAATTCCCCTTCCAAGGGGCCTGACGGAATCATGAGATACAACGGCCTTTGGACCGGAGCGTTGAATTCTTACGAATAGGCGACGACGGAAATACCCAACTCCGCAGAGGTGGCGAGGACCCTTTTCGTCTGCTCCTCATAAGAGAAGGGGCTGATCTCAATTTCCACAGCCGTCACGGGGTGGATCTGCCCCCCGCAATGATAAGCAAGCAGCGAATACAACCACAGGGCAATAAACACACTTACTGCATGTGCTCTCCGAAGAGTGTCTGCATTGCACTCAGACAAACCGATGTGCGCAAACTTGCCTTCCTTGACCAGCCCAGACAGGACCTTCATTGTGTCCTCGATGGGATACTTGGGGTCGACGCGGGCGGGTTCGAAGAGATCCATTTTCTTGACTGATCCAAGCGCGCGCTGAATATTCTCAACGCTTTCCCGCAGATTTTCGGGACTGAAACACGTTAGTATGAAGCATCCAAAGGAACGGCTCTGGCCATACGAAGAGTCAGGTGCTAAGACCTTCCTATTTAGAGCTCCCTTCACGGACAGGAAGGTCTTATCTGCGTATTCGGGGTACTTTGCGTAGAATCGGGAAAGCAGCTCAAGATTAAGTGTTCCAAGGTCCATCGCATAAAATTCGGCTGAAGAACTTCACTAAGCGGGGAACGAATAGAGTGTCAGAGATGTATGTCTTACAGCTGTTCAAGAACGCCTTGACGCCTGCGGGTAAAGCATCGATACCGGCTTTGATAGCCTCGAAACACTGTTCCTCGGGTACTGGCTTCGGAATCCACCTAGAAATCCTCAGTTTCATTTCGTAGGGAGCACAGGCCATCACGCACGTCATCATCATCAAACCGTGCTTTGCAGAGAATAAGTTTAGGGGTTCAATCTGGCCAAAAGAAAGGTACTCACCGCAACACGGGCAACAGTGACATTCGACGCGGTCCCACCTAACTTGGTTGATTGCGAGACCTGGACCATGGCAGGGATTCAAGGTATTGGTAAAAGTTGATTGAGGAGACGGTCCCAAAAGTTGCTGCTTTATTATATCTTGGTTGTTAACCAGCCGGCCGAGAAGCTACGCGTCCGCGTCATGCGTCATTTGGGCCACCATGCTTCCACGGATATCAAGATGAGCCAGCTCAGCCACAAGAAAGAACGTCATATGCATGACTCATGACTTCGTATGGATAAACGGGCCGTTTCTAAATTTATGAGGACCGGCTAACGCGCAGACCTTGTAAGCTTGAAGCTTGAATCCTCCAACGCAATTTATCAAAAAAAAATTAACTAGTAAGCATATGAATCTTTCATCCTGTCATAATTAAAATGACGATCGAGATAAAAAAACATCTCTAAACGAGTAGGGAGTGTTATGCCGGCTCGAGCTCAAGTCCAAGCCCGATCTAAGCGCGGCCGACCCAGGCCCAACCCGAGCCCGACTCCAGGTCAGGTTCAGAATTAATATTTGGAACGACCCAGTGCTGGGATGAAGTAGTGTCGAGCGGGTATGAGGATAAGATATGGAAGACGACTTGGGTCATCGGGGACCACGAAGCGCAAGCTTTGAATTTACAAGCGATGTGGAGGAATGAAATTTTGATCAACTACTATATTTTCCTAAATACGAGTCGGAATCAATTCGAAAGAGAAATAGAAAGAAACGTACCCTTAGATAAAATTCAGTTCCTTGACTCCGAAGAGAATCTTCATTCCGCACTCTGCTACAAGGTGTCGGAAACGATCAAGAACATCTGGGCCGGGGCTATTGGTGTCATACGATAGCATAATGCGGGCGGAGTTCAATTGCGCACGATGGGCTGAGAGCGCGGCATAGTGTGAATATCGCCCACATGTGCCGTCGTGATTTCCAAGTTACGAAGCACTGGTAATATTCCATTTGAGGGGCCGTCTAACAGGGAAACGATTTCCACATCTGATTCCGCGAAGAATACGTCCGCTAGGGTGGGCATGAGGCCGAAAATCGGAACGATCGTGGATTCCCAGTAGTCAATGGCGCCGCTGATCGAGTCAGGAATGAAATCAGGTCTTCCGCAGCGATATCGAGATTGGAAACGACGAGGGTTCTCAATGCGGGCAGAGTTACGTGCCTCAGAATGTTGCTGCTGTTGAAGTGTGCCCTCGGGTCTCTTACGAGATAGAGGGATTGTAGTGATGGAAGAGTCAATGCACGGGTGTAGACAATGTGGGCTGTGCACTCGACAAGGCCTGGAGCAGCACCCAACATGCTGAAAAGCGCGTTTACGTCGATCATCGCGGGGTTGGGCTCCCCTACGGCACTAAGCGTCAGCGTTTCGAGGTTCGAGAACAATGCGGCCACCAGGAGATCGGGGTTGGACTGAATCTGCCGCAGGTCTAATTTTTCAGCCGGTGCGCCTGCTGGACAAGGAGTGGGGAGATGGCGGGATCGATTCGGCCACGAAAGGAGAGGCAGAGCTCCCGACTGCGCGTACGAGTGAGATAGGAATCAAAGATGCGTTCGAACTTGAAGCCTTTAGCGCGGGGATAGTCAACGTGGATGGTGACCCAGAGGGCAGGCGTGGAAAGCGCAATCTCTACCCAGGTGGCGCAGACGCGGAGGAGTACCATGGGAGCGATGTCTGCATTGGGCCGACACACTTCGGGGAGGCAGTATAGGAAGATGTCGGAAGTGATTTCAAGTGATAATCGTGCGATTGGGTCGAGGAGGGTGTTCAGCTGGCGCTGAGTATCTGCTCTGGTGCGCTCTAGATCCTTGAGGGCTTTTTTCTGCAAAGCAATAGAAGCGGAAAGTTCATCTAGCCGCGTACGAAAGACGTGTGAAGAGGAAGGAGGTTGGAAGGAGGACAGAAATTGGATCACGGTCACATGCTATGAAAACAAGACCAATGACCGTGACAGGACTTTCTCTCCAAGCACTCAGAAGTAAAACGAGTTGCATATAGTACGCTAAATTTTGTCTGAAGGAAGATTACATCCCGGTCAAGAAAGCTACCACATGGCCAGGTGAATGCCGAAAAAATAAGTGATGAACCCTTGATAAACCCAGTAAACCGCACCATAGCCACCTGATGAGTTCACAAGAACGAATCAACTAGCAGATATATTGGCAGTCTACCGGGAAGGGTTATGGACGAAGCGGACGAGAACTGTCTAGAAGAATTAAGCGATATGATAATATGTGTACATGAAGCTTGAGTGCCAGTGCGGACAAAATAATCAAGAAAGGGATTGTGGTATCAGCACGAGACGTCGTGTTCATGAGTCTGTTAAATCTGCGGCAAACAAAGTCGGCCATAGCCCAGGTGCGGCGTCATGAATTGGGGAGACTCACCGACGTATGCAGGTGGCCACGTCAAAGTGATGCCACGATCAACGCTCTTGATTCGGCGAAGAAAGTCGAGCCCATCTGCAATCATGTCGTTGAGGGCTGACTCGGCGAGGCCCCCGGGAGCCCACAAACGGCTCTCAGCCTCATCCCCTTCGTACCAATCAATGTCAAACAGCATGTGGAATTTGCGCAATTTGAAGGAGTGGTGGGGGTGTGTTCGGCGGCACAGGAGGGAAACCAACGCATCATCGTAGCCCTTATCAATGTTCCAATCACTGATGCAGGGTTCGATGGTTATTTCCGAGAGGCGCGGCATCAAAGAGTTCGAGTCGAGACAATTAATGAAGACGTCGATGTTCATATATTCCCTGAGGTGCAGGACTGAGAGGGACGGGAAGGCCTTCAGCCATATGCGGAGCCGCTCGCCGTTTCCATCTACACCGCACTCTTCCATGGAAAGAGTGAGGCGGTCGATGGTACAGGAGGAACGGGCAAGGAATTGGGTGACATGATCCGGGTTGGAGTAGCTTGGAAGCTCGAGCTCCCGTAGCCCGGGAAGGGTAACAAAACATAGTGCGGCAGTGCTTCCGACGAGGGATACAAGACACGGGAACGCCGGCGCCACGGAACTATCCACCCCATATGTATTTGGCTCCACCAGGTTGTAACTGAAGTGAGAGAGGACCGGAAAGTTGTTTAACACGTCGAGGAACGTGGCGATCGAAATTGCGGTCGATAACTCGAGGCGGTTCAACAACGGGAGGGGAAAGTTGAACGAGTTCCACCTATCATCGACCAATCGGAGCTCCCGGAGGGAGGGAGTATCTTTTAGAAAATCCCCCATTTGTGCCTCTGAAGCGTTGGTTTCTAGATGCTGAAGGAGAGGGAACCGGGTTTGAAATGGGCGATGTTGCCGGAACTGGTCCGAAAAAAGGTGGAGGTCTAGACGCCGAATCTGGCCCGTGAACGAGAAAGCAACACCCAAAAGCGCCGGAGACACCTTAGTCCGGCAATTGAGCCCCAGGGAGAGGGGAGTCGCTTTGGCACGAGAGAACCAGGTTTGAATGAGGGCACGGAGCGCCTGGTCGTGCGGGGAAGGTAGTTCCCGGAGAAAACTATAAGAGATATACGGATGTAAAGAGCTCCACAACTCTCCGGTCGACAGTGCGACCTCTCTCCAATGGTGACAGATCTGTGCGAGGAGAAGCGGCGCCCTCGAAAGAGATGGGATAACGCGTCCATGGCTAGGGAGGCAGTGGAGAAAGATACGGGAGGTAATCTCGACGGGAAGCGTCAGGACTGGGTAAATCACAAGGGAGAGGCCAGCCTCCCACTCCGCCTCCTCCTCCTCGAGTGCGTCGAGGTATTTTTCGTGGAGCACGATCTGCGCCCTGACTTGGGCCAACGCTGCGCGTTGCTCTCGAGTAGATAGATGTCCGTAACTGAGGGTCGGAGAAACCGGCTCCAGTGCTTGGTGACCACAGTTGCTGCAGACCGACATGGTGGTGAAGAACAAGGGACGCGTTGAAAGTGGAGCGGAGTTTGAAGTATTGTTTGTCGCGGACAAATAGATAGATTTATGTGTCTGGAATCTACCTACCGTACAAAGGAGAATTCCACGGAACAATCCCGCTCAATATAACCCCCGAAAAATTTGAGGTCTATGCACTCAGGCGAATGCCAAAAAAGAAAAAAAAGACCAAAGAAAAAGAAGACGAAAAAAAAACAGAGCATGATGTACGTATGTCGTGCGTATGATATGTGTGGGTCGTGGTCGTGTGTATGTGCATAAAAATGAATAAAAAATGTGCATGAGCTTAAGTGCCGGTGCGGAGGAAAATAATCAGAGAGGGATTTTGGTGTCAGCACACGACATCGTGTTCGTGAATCACAAAAACAGTCGCAATGGGTCTTCGTCTGTTGACTCATCTGCGACAAGGAAAGTCAGCTATAGCCCGTGTGCGGTGTTACGAATGGAATGGGAGAGACGGCTCACCGTTGACGTATGTGGGGGGCCACCTCAAAGTATGTAAATCCTCATCAAGATCGGTGCTTTGGATTTCGAGAAAAAAGTCAAGCCCGTCTGCAATGATGTCGTTGAGCGCCGACGCAGTAAGGTCACTTGGAGTCAAGAGATCGGGCCTGTAGACGTAGGCGGGATCCTCTTCGTTCGATTCGTCGTGCACTTCGAACAACACCATGTGAAATTTGCGCAATTTGATGGAGCGGTGAGGGTCCGTTCGGCGGCGCAGGAGGGCAACCAAAGGGCCATAGTCATGGCTGCTGGTCGGTGGGCGGATGGTGGAGTCAATGATTATTTCCGAGAGCCGCGGCATGAGCGATCCTGAGTCGAGACAGTCGATCAAGATGTCGGTGTTAGAATACTCGTCAATTTTCAGGGCTGACAAGGACGGGAAGGCCGTCAACCAAATGAGGAGCTCGCTCCCGTCAACATCCCAATCCAAATTTCCCAAATCAAGAGTGAGGCGTTCGACGGTGCAGGAGGAACGGGTAAGGAATTGTTGGACGTGATCTATCTTGGAGAAACTGGGAAGCTCGAGCTCACACAGGCCCGGAAGAGTAACAAAACATAGGGCGGCGGCGTTTCCGGCAAGGGACGATAGGTGCGGGAACATCTGTGCCATGGACCCGTCCACCCCATTTGTGTCCGGCTCCATTAGGCGGTAGTTGAAGTGAGAGAGGACCGGAAAGTTGTTTAACACCTCGAGAAACGTGGTGATTGAAATTTCGGCAGCTATCTCGAGGCGGTTCAACAATGGGAGGGGAAAGTTGAACGAGGTCCAATGAGTGAAAATGCCGACCAAACGTAGCTCCCGGAGAGACGGGGTATCATTTAGAACATCTCCGATTTCTGCATACGAAGAGTGGGACATCGCTAGATGCTGAAGGAGAGGGAAACGGGTAAGTTGGAAGGGGCGCAGCTCCCGGAACTGCTCCGATTGAAGGTGGATGTCTAGACGCTTGATCTGGCCTGCGAACGAGGAAATAAGCTCCAAAAGTGCCGGAGACACCCTGGTAACTGGGCAGTTGAGTCCCAGGGAGAGGGGAGCAGCTTTGGCACGACAAAACCAGGTTTGCATGAGGGCACAGAGCGGATGCCAGTCGTGCCTTACTTGGGCCTTTATAAGACTGTAAGATGGATATAAAGAGTTCCACAACTCTCCAGTAGACAGTGCGACCTCTCTCCATCGGTGACAGATCTGTGCGAGGAGAAGCGGCGCCCTCAAAGGTGATGGGATAACGTGTCCGTGGCTGGGGAGGCAGTGGAGGAAGATACTGGAGGTAATCTCGACGGGAAGCGTCAGGACTGGGTAAGTCACAAGGGCAAGACCAGCCTGCAATTCGGCCTCCTCCTTCTTGAGCGCGTCAATGTGTTTTTCGTGGAACAAGAGCTGAGCCCGAACTTTGACTAAGGCTGCGCGGCGTTGCTCCCGGGTAGAGAGATAGCCGTCATGGAGGGGCGGAGAGAGTGGCTCCAGTGCCTGGTGACCGCAGTTGCTGCAGACCGACATAGTGGTGAAGAACAAGGGACGCGTTGAAAGCGGAGCGGAGTTTTGAATCATTGTTTGTCCTGGACAAATAGACTCGTATGTCTGGATTGCGAAAGAGTCTCGCTCAATACTTATAAGGGTCCAAAAAATTAAATCTACTGAATGCACCCAGGTGAATGCCAAAGAGGAAAGAAAAAAAATGTAAATGACCAAAGAACAATGATATGACAACGAAGAGAAGAAAAAACGAGCATTATGTATGGATGTATGTTTGCGTGGTCGTGGTCGTGAGTGTGTATGCATAAAAATGAATAAAAATTATAATGTGTGCATGAAATAAAAACGGGAAGGAAAGCGTGCGTGCGGGTCAAAAATCAAAAAAACCCCGCCGATTCTACCAATTCCACTCCTCGCCGTCGTTGACCAGCACATTTGCCTGCGGTATCTGCGCCTGCGGGGTGGCGCGCATCTTGTTGTGAGCGAGCGGTGTGTGCGGCTTGGGCTGCAGCATCAGCGTCGGCGTGGGCTTAGCGTGGGCTTCGCGTTCGCGGGGGTGGGTTTGGCATTCGCATTCGCGGGGGTGGGTGTCAAGGTCTTTGTCGCGGGCTTGAACACCCGCTTCGCCGATGACGCAGGCGTCCACATCGGCAACGTCGGCGTCAGCAGGCGACGCGTACGACGACGACGGCGCGGGCGAGGCGTGCGACGACGAGTGAGATGCAGAGGAATGGCGCGCGCGAAGACCTGACGCGCCCCAAGATGGCGATGACCGTCGGCGCAAGCCCGACCTACAGCGCATACGCAATGTCGGAAAAGAGCAGCGGCGCGCGCTTGCTGTTCTTTGCGAATCTGAAATCGTCGTCGATCAAGTGTGCAGACAGGAATTTAAATAAGAAACTCATGACGGTGCGCGCTGTAGCTCTTCCCCGCGCCGACACGGGCGCGACGCTCTCCACCAACGCCAGCCCCGGAATCCCCCGCCCGTTGGTGCTCAAAACTAGTACTCTCCTTGCCACTGCTTACCCCGTGCGCGTTGACATTCGAGCTGCTGTGTGTACCACCGTGTGCGCTCGAGCTCCCGTTCCCGCTGCTCCGTGCGCGTGTGCGTCCCCGCTCCCATGGACACGCGCCACCCCCACCCCCGCCCCGACTCCGCGCATCCGCAAAGAAAAACACCACCTCCACCTCCGCGCTCGAGTCGCCGGTCCCCAAGCGCGCAGTGTGTGCGTGTGCGTGTGCGTCCGTGGCTGCTCGTCGTCCGTGCCACTACCCACGCCGACGACAGCTGTGCGGGACTGCAGCGCGCCATACTCTCCCTCCGCCCGTGACGACGACGACGGTATGCGCGCCGACGTCTCCGCTCCCCACCCCTGCGCCGCCGCGCGCTCCCTCCTCGCTGTAAACGTCGGATTCGGGCTCATCGTCGGCGTCGCTCCCGTGTCGTGCACCATCAGCACCTGCGCCCTGTCCTCCTCGTCGTGCCCATCTTCACCGTCACCTTCACCATCGAGATGCGCCTGTCGTTCCCCATCCCCGCCCTCCCACTTCGCATCCCAGCCGTCGAGCTCCAGGGAAGACGCAAGGCTGCTCTGCGACAGCCGCGCCCCCGAGATCGCCGTAGCCGTCCCAGTCGTGGTGCTCGCAGTCGTCCCCGAACTCGCGCTGGGCGAGTGCGTCCCCCTCCAAGCACCAGCTGCGTTCTTCCCACTCTTGCGCGACTCCAGTGCGCCGCCGACCGAGTTGCTGCCCGCAAGATGGCCCCGCGGCGTCGGCGGTGCGGTGCCGTTGGTGCTCGCAGTATTACTACCAAAAGAGTCGCCTGTAGCCGTGCGGGTAGCAGGACGTGGGGCACGGGTTGCGGGGTTGTATGTGATTGAGGCGGGCCGGCGCGAGGGCGTCGTGTAGTTCAGCGGGCTCTGCGTGTTTCCTGCTGCTGCGGGCGAGGTCACCGTCGAGTATGCCCCAGTGTAGTGCGCTGCATCGAGCTGCAACAGGCGGTGTCCTGAGGCGTGTGTAATATCTACAAGAGACTAGAGAAATTTGGACATCTTCTCGTTGGATGATCTATTATCTCGAGACCATGCACCGAGCGCAACGCCTTGAACGCGCCAGTACAAAGCTGACCAGGGCGGCGAGAGGAAAGGGCTCCCGTCATGGCGTTTACCAGACTACTTACTAGTAGAATCGGGGCAACTTGCGGGCCGATCAATAATGGCGTCGCCGCACAGACGTAAACAAATTCTGGCTCTTCATCTAGCCATGAGCTGGGCGTTTTCTTTTCGACCTGAGTTTCTTCCCTTGTGAGCTGCTGAGCCAGTCGCGTGTCCTTTTTTTTTTGTAGTGTTTCCTTTTTTTTTTTGGAACTAGCAGGTCGTTCGTGTTGTGTTTTGACTCGGCTCACTAGCCATCTCCACAATCTTGATGGAGCGCGCGCTCTGTCGAGCACGCGCCAACTCTCCTACTACGCGACACCTCTTATATAGGCTACTATTTACATCCGCTCCCTCAGTCGTTTCCCCTCTACGACTGAGGTGAGTTATACTTACTTCCACATTTACTTCCGTTACTTATTGACCCTTGCTAGTCTGATATATACTTAACAGGTAGCGTAGTATTAATGCAGTCGTTTCCCCTCTACGACTGAGTCTGATATATACTTAACAGTTCGACTGTCAACATCTTCAGCTGCGATTCAGGATCGTGCTCCGGGTGGACCGGCGGCGTCCGCGAAGGGGTATATGTTACCAAGGTTGTACCGAATGTGAGCCCTGATAGGTCTGTAAAGTCCATTACCAAGCATTGTTGAATTTTAAAGCGCTCTCGGACCTTGCCGGAGCCACATCAAACGAGTCGAACAAACTCAACGTCCAAATTAGATTTCACCCAAAGAAAGGAAAGGAAATTTTGTGGGAAATCGCCGGGGAAATTTAAACGGGGGAAAACAAACTCCCACAGGATTCTTTCCTCACAACCCAGTGGTTTCTTGAAATAATATTGCAATTTCCACACTACGACCACACTTTGACCAAAGTGTTACATTTAACCATATACCCACAACGTCTCCAGTGGGGTCACTTATTTTGTGCCATACATTTCTTTCGAGTAAGACAACCTGAACAAAATAAATAAGAGGCTGGTATGAGTTTTTAAGCAAGTAGACAATGATGAAAACTTGGAAAATCGGGCAAATTCTATCGCTGGACGAGATCAATTCAAAAAGATGTGGACAAGAAATGAAAATGGAACGTACTCTTCGATAAAATTAACTTGCTCAGTTCCGAAATGAACCTTTATTCCACACTTTGCTCCAAGCTGGCGAAGAGGCTCAATGCACCGGACCCCAGGCCCTCTAAATTGTTCTTCAGTTTTGATGAACATTTGCGTGGCATATCATATTGTCTCTCTCGGCAAAGTTCGGAGTTCATCAGGTTTAAATGTCGAAGTGTCTGTCTAGGAGAGGCTAGACTTAGAGCACCAACTTTCTTCGTTGCTTGAATCTTCCTTTGATTTGCGGAACAAATTCCGTACCTTTTAAAGCTCCAACCATTTCCGTTTACGTTACAGTTTTTATTTACCGTCTTGTTAGACCCCGTAAACAGGTAAACAAACGTTTAGTAAACGGTTTAAACGGTTCTTTGACTGGCGTTCCAGAAACTGTGTGGATAAGGGCCCTGTCCGTGATTCATTCCTCCTATATGCCGCCCTGCAGTTTCAATAAAGTCAGGTTCATTTTTTTTTTAACGGCCTTCACTGAGCTGTGGAATTCGGCACTGACGTGGGAAAGGTTTGATGGCCCATATCCCAGTGTTTCGTCCTATCCAAGGTATGGTGAGCTTCGGTGCTTATATTTGAGCCGTGCTAACTGAATTTAAGCACAAGGTTTAATTTGCTCCCCCTTCCTGCGCGGTTCAAAAGATATTCGAATTAATAACCGTTTTTAAACGTTTAGTAACCGTTTCCGTTTTGAATCCGTAAACGAAAACTAAACCTTATGTAGTACTACTTTTATTAAATAATAAATTGTTTCCGAGTAGTGCATTTTGCAGCACGTGTCCATGTCTGACAGAAGTGAAACTATTGGGAGCGCAGAAGGGCACAGTAGATATCTATTTCCGGATCCACACCAAATGAGTATGTTGCTAAATTTCCGCACTGTGCGAAGGTAAGTCCGAACATTGGGTTCATTCTTTTCTTCTACTCTCTATAAAATAATGCCGTCAAGTAATCATCGTGCATGTTCCACGACTCAGTGCCGTGGCTTGCCGTAGGCGGGGTACCTGACTTTTTTTAGCAAGATCTAGGAGCGTCGAGGCAATATATATGTTGAAATCCCTTTATTAAACTCCGTCCGTCGTAAAATCGGGAAGGACGCAGTCGCCGCTGCAGACCGGATGCTACGAACCTAAGATACACGTTGTGTATGTTCACTTCGTCCGTCCGTCCTGTCATCTGCACTGCTCAGTCGGAGCGCGGAATGAAAATCTACGTCCTAACGAGTACTTTATCTTCTCACTCTCCCATTTGATTTCAGTCAACTAACCACCCTGAAGCAAAACGAGATGCATATAGATTTTTTTCTGAAGTAGGATTACACGCTGGTACGCTCCTGGTCAAGAAAATCAGATCTATGCACCCCATGGCCAAGTGAATGCATAGCCGCTTGATGAGTTCACGAAGAATAAAATAACTACGAGATATATCAGTTTACTGCGGAGGGTTATGGATGAAGCGGATGAGAACTGTGCAGAAGAATGAAGCGATAGAATAATATGTGTATGTGAAAGTTGAGTGCCAGCGCAGAGGGAAATAGTCAAGAACGGAGATTTTGGTTTGTGTTTATGAATCACGAGAAGGAAGGCAACGGGTCTGTTAAATCTGCGGCAGGAAAAGTCAGCTATAGTCCGTGTGCGGCGTCATGAATTGGGGACTTGCCGTTGTATCCAGATGGCCACGTCCAAGTGCCGGAAAGATCACTCTTGTATTGGAGAAGGAAGTCGAGCCCATCTGCAATCATGTCGTTGAACGTCGACTCGACAAAATCGTCGGGATACCTCTCGTAATCCTTTCCGAGATAGAAGGAAAACAGGATGTGGAATTTGCGCAGTTTGAAGGGGCGGCGAGGGTTCGTTCGGCGGCGCAGGAGGGAAACCAAAGCATCATCATAGTCGTTGTTAATGTTCAATGATGTAATGATTGAGTCGATGGTTATTTCCGAGAGGCGCGGCGCGAGCGATCCCGAGACGAGACAATTAAGCACGATGTCGAGGTTGTCATATGCCTTGATGTGCAGGACTGAGAGGGACGGGAAGGCCTTCAGCCAGATGCGGAGGTGGTTCCCGTCACCATCCTCATCCTCACCAGTGAGGCGTTCGATGGTGCAGGAGGAACGGGCAAGGAATTGTTGGACGTGATCTAGCTCGGAGAAGCTGGGAAGCTTGAGCTCACGTAGGCCGGGAAGAGTAACGAAACATAGAGCGGCCGCCTCCCCGGCGAGGGATGAAAGGCGAGGGAAGACCGGCACAATGGACCTGTCCACCTCATCTGTATCCAGCTCCCACAGGTTGTATTTGAAGTGAGAGAGGACCGGAAAGTTGTTTAGCACGTCGAGGAATGTGTTGATCGAAATTGGGGTAGTTAACTCGAGGCGGTTCAACAATGGGAGGGGAAAGTTGAATGAGGTCCACTCATAAAGACCGACCAAACATAGCTCCCGGAGGGAGGGGGTATCTTTTAGAAAATCTCCTCTGAAGCATTGGTCACGAGATGCTGAAGGAGAGGGTAGTGGGTTTGCAATGGGCGATGCTGCCGGAACTGGTGCAAAGTAAGGTGGAGGTCTAGACTCTGGATCTGGCCTGCGAACGAGGAAGCAACTTCCAAAATTGCCGCAGACACTGTTTGAAACGCAAGTCCCAGGAAGAGGGGAGCCGCTTTGGCACGAGAGCACCAGGTTTTAATGAGGGCATGGAGCCCATGGTCGTGCCAGGAATACACATATAAAGAGCTCCACAGTTCTCCGGTAGACAGCGCGACCTCTCGCCACTGGGAGCAGATCTGTGCGAGGAGAAGCGGGGCACTCGAAGGTGATGGGATAACGCGTCCGTGGCTAGGGAGGCAGTGGAGGAAGATGCTGGAGGTAATCTCAACGGGAAGCGTCAGGACTGGGTAAGTCACAAGGGCAAAGCCAGCCTCCAACTCGGCTTCCTCCTTCTTGAGCACGTCAATGTGTTTTTGGTGGAGCAAGATCTGAGCCCTGACTTTCGCCAAGGCTGCGCGTCGCTCTCGAGGTGAGAGATGGCCCCCATGGAGGGTCGGAGACAGCGGTTCCGGTGCTTGGCTACCGTAGTTTCTGCAAACTGACATGGGGTTGAAGAACAGAGCGGAGTTTGAAGTATTGTTTGTCCCAGACAAACATCCTTTTCGGGTAATTCACCCGAAGGAGGACTCGAACTACACGGCACAAGCACAATCCCGCTCAAAATGAGGCAGACTGCCCCAAAACAAAATCTATGCACGCCAGAAAAAAAGAAAAAAGAAAGGCGACCGGATCTGAAAAATGAGGAAGAGGAGGAGCGTCCCCACTGTTTATATATCAATGTACTGGGGAGGGCTGTGGACCAAGCAGACGAGAACTGTCTAGGAGAATGAAGCGAGAGAATACTGTAATATGTGTACATGAAACTTGAGTACCAGCGCGGAGGAATTTAAATAATCAAGAAAGGGATATTGGTGTTCAGCACAAGATGTCGTGTTCGTGAATCACTAATAGAGCCATGTCAATGGGTCTGGGTCTGTTGACTCAAGGAAAGTCAGTGCGCGGCGTCACAAATGGAATGGGAGAGACGACTCGCCGTCGATGTATGCAGGGGGCCACCTCACAATAAGGTCTTTAGGACCGAAGCTTCGGATTTCGAGAAAAAGGTCAAGCCCATCTGCAATGAGGTCGTTGAGGGCCGACTCAGAGAGGCCACTTGGAGTCCACAGGTGGGGCTCGTAGACGTATGCGGGAACACCTTTGTACCAATCATTGTTCAGCACCATGTGGAATTTGCGCAATTTGACGGAGCGGTGAGGGCTCGTTCGGCTGCGCAGAAGCGAAACCAAAGGGCCATAGTCGTAGTTGATGGTCCGTGCGTGGACAGTGGAGGCGATGGTTATTTCCGAGAGGTGCGGCGCGAGCGATCCTGAGTTGAGGTCCAGGCAATCGATCAAGATGTCGACGTTGATATATTTCTTAATGCACAGCACTGATAGGGACGGGAAGGCCGTCAGCCAAAGGCGGAGCCGCTCCCCGTCAACATCCTCATCAGGACCTTCCCAAGTAAGAACGAAGCGGTTGACGGTGCAGGAAGATCGGGTAAGGAATGGTTGGACATGATCTATCTTGGAGAAACTGGGAAGCTCAAGCTCACGTAGGCTGGGAAGAGTAACAAAACATAGGGCGACGGTGCTGCCGGCGAGAGATGAGAGGTGCGGGAACACCGGCAGCATGGACCCGTCCACCCCATTTGTGTCCGGTCCCCTCAGGCTGCATTTGAAGTGAGAGAGGAGCGGAAAGTTGTTTAACGCGTCGAGGAACGTGGTGATTGAAATTATGGTCGATATCTCGAGGCGGTTCAACAATGGGAGGGAAAAGTTGAACAAGGTCCCCTCAGTACCGGGTTGGCCGAACCAACGTAGCTCCCGGAGGGAGGGGGCATTTTTTATAAAATCCCCAATTTCTGGAGCATTGGTCGCTAGATGTTGAAGGAGAGGGAAGTGGGTAAATTGCCAAGGGCGCAGTCCCCGTAATTGGTACCAAGTAAGGTGGAGGTTTAGATGCTGGATCTGGCCTGCGAACAAGGAAACAAGCTCCGCAAGTGCCGGAGACATTGTGGTAGCCAAGGGGAGTCCCAGGGAGATGGGAGCCGCTTTGGCGCGAGAAAACCAGGTTTGAGTGAGGGCACGGAGCGCCTGGTCGCGCTGGGAATACGGATATAAAGAGCTCCACAGCTCTCTGGTAGACAGCGCGACCTCTCGCCACTGGGAGCAGATCTGTGCGAGGAGAAGCGGCGCCCTCGAAGGTGATGGGACAACACGTCCGTGGCTGGGGAGGCAGAGGAGAAAAATACTGGAGGTGATCTCAACGGGAAGCATCAGGACTGGAGACAGGCCAGCCTCCAACTCGGCCGCCTCCTCCTTGAGCGCGTCGATGTGTCTTGGTGGAGCAAGATCCGAGCCCTGACTTTCGCCAAGGCTGCACGTCGGTCTCGAGTTGACAGGGAGGGTCGGAGAGAAGGGCTCCACTGCCTGGTGACCGCAATTTCTGCAAACTGACATGTTTACACGCCTGGTTGAAATGGAGTTTGAATTATTGTTTGTCCCGAACAAAATTGTGGGCCCCACCTACAGCGCCAACGGCTGCGAAGGTCTTGAGCAGGCAGCAAGGTCTATGATGCACCGGCGGAGTGAGGGTAGGTCCGGAATAACGAAAGAAGCTAGCTAACTAAGTCGTTAGGCTAACATTCATCAGTCTGGAGTGAAAGAGAAAGATGGCGCGTGTATGCCGCGCGCTCCGATCTTCGCTTCTCGGTGAGTGAGACTAAGGAAGAGAACGCTTCCCTTTCCGAAATCAAGACTCAAACAAAGAGGTGGGTGGGCTGAAGATTCAAGTGTTGCCTGAGAGTGTGAAAGAGTCAAAGCTGTGCACTCTCTGAGTTAGTGCTGCCGCGGCTCGGCTACGGCTGGCTCAGCTCGGCTTTTGATGGCTCCGAAGCCATCACATCAAAAGCCGAGCCGAGCCGTTTAAAAACGGCTGGCCTCAACGGCTTCGGCTAAGCCGCGGCTTGAGGCTTATTTTTGTGAATCGGTCTGCCCTCCCTCCCTACGCAATAGTGATGGTCTATAAAGTACATAGGCTGTACATAGGGCACACAAACTGCACACAATGACCATAAAACTTAGAAGATGTTGATTAGGAAGCAGAATATGATATGATTAATTCAATAAATAAAATATTACCCGCCCCGTCCGCCATTCTGCTCTGCCCGCGTTCACACAGCGCGTACCGCCGTTCAGACGACAAGCTCACGCTCGTGTACGAGTCAGCTGCCCCCCTCCTCCCGAAAGGACAGTGGCGGCACGTCGAAGACGGTCGTTACAGCGTGCACGCCACACGCCGACCGTCTCGGCGCCGCCGCTGTTGCTCATCCTCGATGCGCAGCATCTGCCACATATGTACCGGCACCTGTGATACAGAGATCAGTAGGGAAAAGAGACAGGTAGTAAAGAGGAACGGACCAGTGTACGGGCGGGGCCGGCGCGCGAGCCCTCCCAGGCGCGTGAGTGTCCTAGGAAGCGTGTTGTACGACCCTGACTCCACCACCGCCACCCATCTCCGAGTCCGGGGGTCTGGTCGTGTCCAGCCATCCCTGGATCATGTCGGCGGGCTGGGCATGACAACGCGCGGAGGCTGCAGCGTCAAAACAAGCAAATGCACAATTCCCTTCCCCACGCGCCCAATGGCCAATTCCATCATCGAAGAAAAAAACACGCACGGCGATGGCAACGGCGACGGCGTACGGCGTTTGGAGCAGAACCGCGTGGTGCTCGTGGAAAATCCCGCGGGGGAAAGGAAAAGGAAAGGAAAAGGAAAGAAAGAAAGAACGGAAAGAACAACGCAACGGCGGAAACCAGGATTGCGTGCTTTTTTCGCGCGCCTAAAAAACGCGGCGTGGCGGTGCGCGCGCGCGTATTTCCGGCGCCTGTGAAAAGCAGCAGCGCGCCTGCGTGCGTAATATTTCCGCGCGAACGGAAACGCAAAGCGCATCGACGATGGGAAAGAAAAGACAAGGGACCAGGCAAGAAAGAAGGAAGTTTGAAAGTGGAAAGGATGAAATAAAAAAGAGGCACACCTCCGTCGTCCTGTCGCAGATGCTAATGCGGACTTCATTGAGGGTGGGGTACCACCAGAAGCGGACGTGCTCGCCCGCGGCCTTAAGGGCGTGGATGGATCCGGGCGGGGTTCTTGAGACTCTGAGGGTGGGACGAGCTCGGCAAAGGGGTCCATCCACTGGCGGTACCTCAGGCGGAAGCGGTCCTCGACCTCGAGGGTGATTGTGAGTATGAAGCCCGTGAGGCCGAGCCCGCAGATGGTGGCTCCGAAGAGGTCAGGCCGGCACTAGTGGAGAATCAGGGTGTGGATGGATGGAATTAGACGTATAAAAAATAACACATGTCTGGGTTGTGCACCTCGTTGGCTGCGGTGAGGAGCGTGAGGGCGCGGACATGGGCGGAGATGATGGGAAAGTGGACGCCGCTGCCGTGGGTGGAGGTTGCAATGATGCCTGCGAGGGTCTGGTCGCTGATGCTTCCGAGGTTGCGCATTGCAAGGCCGTGCTGTGGCTGCGTGGAGGGCGGTGAGGATTATGCCTGCCTCTGCGGCGACTGATTTGTTTTGTGTGTCTACGGCGAGGACGCGGGCGAGGCTTGTTGTGCGCAGCATGATGTCTGTTGTGCAGGCGACATCGGAGGGCGAGTGGCCCACGCCGACTGCGCGCACGACGTGGTGCCACTGCTGGCGGCGGGCGAGCTCGACGATGAGCTGGCAGTCGTGGGTCGTGCGGGGCTCGAAGAGGGCGTGTGGGCGGCAGAGGAAGGTGCGGCCCCAGTTTGCAAAGGTCGGGTCCTTGACCGCGACGGGGGCCATTGAGCCGAACCCGAATATGAGGACGCCATGAGCCCAATCTCGAGGCGGATCTCAGGTGCGACTTCGACGTTGGCGGCCGCGGCGCGAGCATATCGGGGCGCGATGTGATATTCCTGATATAGACAGTATACGGTATACTGCAGACTGTTAGAGACGTGGCCAGATGTCGGAAGAAAAGAAACTCACGGTAATGCCTCCGGAGACCAGGAAGGGCAGGCCGCTCACGCCCTCGGTAAAGTGGTAGATGCCATTAAACACGATTGGGAGGGCTTCAAACCAGAGGTAGAAGATCGCGTCTGGGAGAAATTAGTGCCAATTGGATGCGCAAATGAGGTGCACTTACAAACGAAGCCGAGGTAAGTAGATGTTGGCGAATTCCTGGTTCCGGATTTAGGGACCAGGTCTCACTTGCGTAATTGTCCGTCCGTACGATATACACTGCTTATTAATGATGCCATCAAATATCTCTTTGCTCTGCTCCAATTCAAGTACTCGCATTTAGCTCGATGGAATACGGTAAAGTGTGAATTGGGTGTGTATTTTTCCAACGCTCTGTATTCTAATTCAGGGCATTCTGGTACATCTGTCGCATGGCGTTGAGTTGCGAATCTGCGAAAAGCGGGTTATATAGTGCACGCATCTCCAAGTCAAGAGTGGACGAACCCATGAGCCGACAGTTGGGGGAAAATACATTCATAACGGCGTGGATCTGAAGAGCTTCCTCTTAGTCGTTTCTACCTTCCAGACCACTTCCAGCGGGTTCCAGAGTAATCTTACCGCTCTCAGGGGCTCTTATAAAATAGCTCCTTTCTCTTGAAGCAGGCTTTCAGACTATGGGGTTACAATACCAACGACGTCTACAATCTATGGCAATGGCCGATTGAACCGCTCTCTGTTATATCTGCCTCAAAAATAAAAAGACTCTGGCTCAGAGGGGTGATTACATTTATTCACCCAAATGGAAGTCTGGAACCACTTGCCTACTTGGCCATCTTCCGATATTCACATGTGCCACCTCACTGCTCTTGGTATTTAATCACCTACGTGTTCTTGTCTCTGCTCCCCTTGACCACTAATCCTGTTGAGACCACTAACAGCCAGCGTAGAGCGGCACTCACAGACTCGATGAACAACCAAAACGAAGCTTCGCATCTAAAAATGTTCAATCAAGTATACAATCTCTTCGATTTGTTACGAATCAAGTCCAGAATAATATTGTCAACGAAGAGTATTTAACTGGTAGCCTGAGACTCATAACTCGTCTGGACTCGGTAAATGAATTGCGAAAATATGCGGCAAGCACTTCAGTGCTTCAACGGTGCTTGCCACATTTTTTTATCACTCGTATATGGACTGGTTAGTTTAACAAGTGGAATCTATGACCAGAGGAGGAACCAGGGCTGCCTGGAAGGCTACTGTATGCCAGCACGGGGTCTTTTGCGAGAACGGCCGCACAAGAGCCCCATATACTCCTTCGCACTCTTCGATTCCTCACTGCGCTCCGTTTCCGTCCGCAGCTCGGGGTTGCCAGTCCGCAGACGCTGAGCGCGCTTGAGCAGGATGGTGGGCCCGTAGGTAAAGCGACAGGAACACCACGGCGAAGGAGGTGATCCAAAGCAGCTCCATCATCAGCCACCGCCAGCCCCCTTGGCCTGCGCAGCGAATCCGCAAGGGAGAGGTTACTTGGAGAGAGAGACTCGCAAAAAGCCACGGCTAAGCCGTTAGTGGAGCCGGCTTGAGCCGCAGCCAACGGAGCCGCCGTGTGAACGGCTGGCTAGGCTCGGCTTATTTTTGGCTTGTCCCAACGGCTAGCCGAGCCGAGCCGAGCCGCGGCAACATTACTCTGAGTGATCTGCTCAACTGATCCGTTTCCCGCTGTACGGCAGGGCTCGGCAATACTCACCCAGTTATATACACCCTATACCACATTTTTTCTGGAGATCCCAACCACCTGTCCATCGTCCCTGACTATTTTATTCAAGTTGCGTCTTCCCCGCGTACTTGCTTGTCAGAGGACTTTTGCCGACTCCAGCATTTATGTGGCTTATGTACTTGTAAAATCAGTGGCTATCAAGTCCCAATGTATCGAGCACTATCTGCACCTCCAACCAAGACCCAAACCATTTTTATTCGACTTGCACAAGTCCTTTCTTTCTCTGTCGTCTGTCAAGTTCCGGTGTCCAGATTCTTTTATACGAGCTCTACAAGCCCCGTAAACTAAAGCAAGACGTGTCATAATGCCCCCGGCGAGCCAAACGCGCTTCCTCTCCTTACTAATGTCTGTGAGTTTTAAAATGTAACTTGAAGCGTGTCGGCGGACATGGCTGGGCTGTTACCTCCCTCGGCAAGTCGTGTTTGCTCGCGTTCTCAGGCTGTGCTCCCGAAACTCTGCATTAAAATCTCTCTCGCGCGGCTCTTTCTAAGATGTCCTGTTCTCTACTTCCAAATGAGAGACACACTCCCCGAAACCCGTGGTTCCCATCCAAAATAATGATAAAATTCCATCGAGTCTTGATAGTGATTTAAGATCAAGCGCGTGGAGGAGGCAATACTGGAGAGGGCTGTGGACTAAGCGGACGAGAACTGTCTAGGAGAATGAAGCGAGAGAATACTGTAATATGTGTACATGAAACTTGAGTGCCAGCGCGGAGGAAAATAATCAAGAAGGGATTTTGGTGTCAGCACAAGATGTCGTGTTCGTGAATCACTAAATGAGCCATGTCAATGGGTCTGGGTCTGTTGACTCATCTGCGGCAAGGAAATTCAGTGCGCGGCGTCACGAATGGAATGGGAGAGACGACTCACCGTCGACGTATGCAGGGGGCCACCTCAAAATAAGTGAATCCTCACCAAGATCGATGCTATGGATTTCGAGAAAAAAGTCAAGCCCATCTGCAATGAGGTCGTTGAGGGCCGACTCGGGGAGGCCACTTGGAGTCAACAGGTGGGGTTGGTAGACGTAGGCGGGATCATCTTCGTTACGATTGTTCAGCACCATCTGGAATTTGCGCAATTTGATGGAGCGGTGAGGGTTCGTTCGACGGTGCAGGAGGGAAACCAAAGGGCCATAGTCGTATTTGGTGATCGGTGGGCGGATGGTGGAGCCGATGGTTATTTCCGAGAGGTGCGGCGCGAGCGATCCTGAGTCAAGGTCCAGGCAATCGATCACAATGTCGAGGTTGTCATAATCCCTGATGTGCAGGACTGAGAGGGACGGAAAGCTTTTCAGCCAGATGCGGAGCTGCTCCCCATCAACATCCTCATCAAAACCTTCCCAAGTAAGAGCGAGGCGGTTGACGGTGCAGGAGGAACGGGTAAGGAACTGTTGGACGTGATCTATCTTGGAGAAACTGGGAAGCTCGAGGTCACGTAGGCCCGGAAGAGTAACAAAACATAGGGCGGCGGCGTTGCCGGTGAGGGATGAAAGGTGCGGGAACACCGGCGCCATGGACCCGTACACCCCGTCTGTATTCGGCTCCCACAGGTTGTATTCGAAGTGAGAGAGGACCGGAAAGTTGTTTAATACCTCAAGGAACGTGGTGATTGAAATTTCGGTAATTATCTCGAGGCGGTTCAACAATGGGAGGGGAAAATTGAACGAGGTCCACTGAGTGAAAATGCCGACTAAACGTAGCTCCCGGAGAGACGGGGTATCATATAGGAAATCTCTGATTTCTGCCTCTGGAGCATTGGTCGCGAGACGCTGAAGGAGAGGGTAGCGGGTTTGAAATGGGCGCAGTTTCCGGAACTGGTCCCGGTTAAGGCGGAGATCTAGACTCTGGATCTGGCCTGCGAATGAGGAAGCAACCTCCAAAAGTGCCAGAGACACTATTTGAGAATGGCCGTTGAGTCCCAGAGAGAGGGGAGCCGCTTTGGTGCGAGAAAACCGGGTTTGAACGAGGGCACAGAGCACCTCGTCGCGCTGGGAATACGGATATAAAGAGCTCCACAGCTCTCCGGTAGACAGCGCGACCTCTCGCCACTGGGAACAGATCTGTGCGAGGAGAAGCGGCGCCCTCGAAGGTGATGGGAGAACGTGTCCGTGGCTGGGTAGGCAGTAGAGGAAGATACTGGAGGGGATCTCAACAGGAAGCGTGAGGACTGGGTAAATTACAAGGGCAAGGCTAGCCTTCAACTCAGCCTCCTCCTTCTTGAGCGCGTCGATGTGTTTTTCGTGGAGCAAGATCTGAGCCTTGACTTTCGCCAAGGCTGCGCGTCGCTCTCGAGTTGAGAGATGGCCCTCATGGAGGGTCGGAGACAGAGGCTCCAGTTCCTGGTTACCGCAGTTTCTGCAGACTGACATGTTTGAACGCCTGGCTGAAAACTTATGGAGCGGAGTTTAAATTATTGTTTGTCCCGAACAAAATTGGGGGCCCTACCTATAGCGCCAACGGCTGCGAAGGATTTGAGCAGGCAGCAAGGTCTATGATGCACCGGCGGAGTGAGGTTGGGTCCGGAATAACGAAAGAAGCTAGCTAACTAAGTCGTTAGGCTAGCGTTCATAAGTCTGGAGTGTCAATGAGCGAGAAAGACGGCGCGTGTATGCCGCGCGCTCCGATCTTCGCTTCTCGGTGAGTGAGACTTCGGAAGAGGACGCTTCCCTTTCCGAAATCAAGACTCAAACAAAGAGGTGGGTGGGCTGAAGATTTAAGTGTTGACGGAGAGTGCGAAAGAGTCAAAGCTGTGCACCCGATGTGTTTACTGCGCCAGTGTGATCCGCTCAACTGATCCGTTTCCGGCTGTATTGCCGCAGGGCTCGGCAATACTTACCATACCCGATACCGCATTTTCCCTGGAGATCCCCACCACCTGTCCATCGTCCCACCGTGACGATGCCCCTGACTATTTTATTCAAGTTGCGTCTTCACCGCGTGCTCACTTGTCAGAGGACTTTTGCCGACTCCAGCATTTATGTGGCTTATGTACTTGTAAAATCAGTGGCTATCAAGTCCCAATGTCTCGAGCACTATCTGCACCTCCAACCAAGACCCAAACCATTTTTATTCGACTTGCACAGGTCCATTCTTTCTAGCATTTCCCAATGGGTTGAAATTATATTTCCTTGTGGGCCCGCTTCAACTGGCGTCTGTCAAGCTCCGGTGTCCAGATTCTTTTATACGAGCTCTACAAGCCCCGTAAACTAAAGCAAGACGTGTCATAATGCCCCCGGCGAGCCAAACGCGCTTCCTCTCCTTACTAATGTCTGTGGGTTTTTAAAATGTAACTTCAAGCGTGTCGGCGGACAGGGCTGTTACCTCCCTCGGCAAGTCGTGTTCTGTGCTCCCGAAACTCTGCATTAAAAATCTCACTCGCGCGGCTCTTTCTGAGATTCCTGTCTCTCTATTTCCAAATGAGAGATACATTCCCTGAAACCCGTGGTTCCCATCCAAAATAAAATAAATCCCGTCGAAGTCTTGAATAGTAATTTACATAAGATCAAGCGCCTGGAGGAGGCGCTGTGTGGAGCCAGCCTTCCAGTAAAATCGCGATATGTACACAGGGAGGTTCGGGTTCAAATATTATTACATACCGAATGGGCCTAGAGTTCCAGTCCAAATTGAATGGACGCCGTTTGGACCACTCGGTGGGCAATGCAATGTCGTACGGAGGCTCGTCGGGTGGCATCATCGTATTGGCCACCGTTGCTTCTGTTGTTCCATGAAGACATGTCGTTCGACGTCAGAGCGAACGCATGCGTGCCCTGAAAAATAAATCTTTCCCATTCCCAAGACCACTGGCCGGGGTTGCATTCTACCTTTTTATTATTATTTAAATTATAATATGAGCTTCGGAGATTTTTGGGTGGTCGGTCGAAGGCTTTGCTTGGTCCTCGAGACTCCGACGATGCCGTCTGTCCGTAATTTAAAAAACGCTTTCAGGAATGAGCTTTATCGACGATAGTTTTTTTTTTCTTCAACCACAGATACTTACTTATTCCGGTTAGATTGGGTCCCCGCTAGTAAAGGGGTTGCTGAGGACCGCAGAATCGTCTCCACGGTGATGAAGACCCTACATAGAAAAATATTACCGGCGCCGGCTCACAACCGGCGCGCCTCATGCCTCGGAAATTACGCCTGAGCCAGCGTGTGATGACATAGAAGTAGAGCTCAGTCGACGGTGTCCAGCTGGGAATCGAATTTGAATCGTGCAGGTTCGACAACGATGAAATCTTCTTGGAGGCGGGTGTTGCCCAGGGGAACAAATTAGTTGGCTGCTGCCGCAAATGCGCTCTTGGATCATGATGAACGACCATGGCCACTTGAGTTGGATCGCGATTCGATTCGATTGGGGGGTCAGCAATATATATGCTAACAGGAGGTCCAGGGCCGGCCCAAGCTTGAGGGCGAACTTGTGTAGATGTGCATTGAAAATGTCCCGATGATCCAGCAGAGGCAGCAGCTCAAAGACCCGATTGGTGAGTAGCCCCGGGAAGCTCCACCGAAGCGCTGTCCGGAAAAATCCCAGAATTTCGGGCTCAAAACCTCCAGTCGGACACGACTGTCTTGGTGCGGACAAAATAATGTTGAGAGCGCGGTTTTTTATTTTTTATTTTTCTCAGGTCCCGGGTTTCTAGCTTCAACGAAAGCTGAACGTTGACCTTGTATGTAGGGAGTCACGATCGGAGATTCCGCCTGAAGTTGCTCAAATCCGGAAGCTTTTGGACGCATTTGTGAGCGTGGACGCGTGATAAATTCGAATGTGAGGAGCAGTGGGAGTCTAGTTGTGGGGCACAGATGCTGAAATACTGAATTAATTGCGAGGGAGGGAAGCCAGGGTGAAATTATTTATTGGGAGGGAAAGAAAAAGGATTTGAAATTGCACATGTATTGGCATATTACCCCCGCCCCGCATCGGCGTCTCAGCCAAACTCCCTCCCGAAATACCAAATCACTTAGACTACAGCGCACCATGACCTAGTACGTCGCCGCTCTCCCTGCTGGGGCATGCTAACGAATGGCGGGCCACGCAGCATGATCTTTGGGCGCGCGGTGCGGAAAGAATACCTGTCTATCGCGACGCTGGGGAGCATCGGTGGGATCGCTGCGTGGGCGTCGTCTGGGTCCAAGAAGCAGGCACCCAAGAACGCAGAGGACGCAAAGCTGAGCGTTCCGCTCAACGCAGGGTCCAGGTCCGTTTTGCTCTTCCTCCCAATGAATATCCAATATTGATGATGTTACCAGCGAGGAAGAAGAATTGTGAGTCCCCCCGTGCATGCGCAGCAGAGGCCCAACGGCGAACTAACGCCAGGATGTCCAGTATCCGGAAATTCATCGCCGAGGCGGAGAAGGAGTCTGCGGCTGCGTCGAAGCATTAGCTAGATAAATCATAATAAAAATATGTGATCACCGCACTCAGGAGTGCAACCACCACCATGTCTGCGTACAATTCAAAGCGGCATTCGCTGCCCGTCGGGCCCCGCCCGTTGCAGCTCGACGCAGCGCATTACACCCACTCGACGGTGACCTCGCACGCCGTAGCAGGATACGCCCAGAACCCGCTGAGCCCCACGACGCCCTCGCGCCGGCCCAGCTCAATCACATACAACCCCGCGACTCGTGCCCCACGTCCTGCTACCCCCCGCACCGCTACAGGCGACTCTTTTGCTAGTAACGCTGCCAGCACCAGCGGCACCGCACCGCCGACGCCGCGGGGCCATCTCGCGCGCAGCAACTCCGTCGGCGGTGCACTGGACTCGCGCAGGAATACGCCCCCGCTGACGTTGGCCGAAAAGTGAGTGCTGTGGCGTTGGAGGCGCTTTGCACCCGCCCTCCTATTACAATAAATTGCCTTCACAAACTACTTTTCGATATACCGTTCCCTTGCATTCTGTTTCCTTCACTCCCTAGTTCTTCTGGGTGGCACGGGACGACGTGTGGGCTCGCTGTCGCTCGTACTCGGTCGTTGCGCAGCTCATTCCGTGCGTGCCCGCGCGGTTACGGTGTCGCACGCGATCCCGTTACGCCGTTCCACCTCTTGCGTTCCCCACTCCTTCCTATTTTCACGCACATTGCGCCCTTTCTGGTATAACTCCATTGCATCCACATCCATCCACACCTCCTACTCATCTCCCTTTCCAAACGAATCCCACTCCCTCTCCTCCCTCTACTTTTCTATCCCGTTATCCTGTTCCCCTGCAATCTCTTTCCTTTACTCCCTAGTTCTCCTGGGTGGCATGGGACGGTGTGTGGGTTCGCTGTTGCTCGTCGGTCGTTGCGCAGCTCAATCCGTGCGTGCCCGCACCGTCACGGTGTAACTACCCCGCACACGACCGTTCCCCGCTCCTTCCTATTCCCGTGCACTCCCTTTCTTTGCATTCATATTCACACCTTCCCAATTACTCCCACTCCCTCCCTCTCTCCCTCCGATAAATAAAAAGCACAACAACTAACCCAACCCCCCAGGCACGCCGATCTCCTCCACTTCATCGCGCAGAAAGAGTCAAAGTGCCTCGAGCTGCGCGACCAGCTCGCCGCGCACGAGAAGGAGCTGCTCACGCGTGCGTGCCGTCTTTCCTTAATTTGTTTCCGAGTCTCTGTCTCTCCCTGCCGTTCGTGTGGAGGGGGGGAGGGTCTTTGTGCGTTCCCGCCTTCGAGTTGCACGGGGGGCTTCTTTCGAGTTACACGGGGGCTTCGTCGACTCTTACTCTTCTCTCTTTTATGCATGCATTCTTTACTCTTCTCCAAACTAACCCACCCACTCTTCCCCTTACCTTATAGTAAAACGCAAATGGGAGCGCATCGTCGCGCGCGGCTTCTCCTCCCCGCACAACACGTCTTTCCCCGCCTCTGCCTCTGCCTCCGCCACATCGTCTTTCTCATCGCTTAATGCTAATGGGTCTGCGGGTGCGGGTGTCGGTGGTAAGCATCCTTTTCCTCTCTTCTCGTTCTCTTACATTATACTCACTACTACTCTACTATTTCTTCTTTTTCGTTATTGTTACTTTATTTATTAATGCGCGCACACAGCAATCGACGACCCCGACGCGCCGGGCACGCCGGGCACGGTGCTCGACGGCATCCGCGAGGTGGGGCGGTTCATCGCGGCCGCGGCGTACGAGGGCACGCGCTCGTTATGGGGGGTATGGGGGGTACTCGAAGGAGCGGCTCGGGAGGCCGCTAAGCGCGAGTGCGGCGGGTTTAGCGGGTGAGGCTGCCGGTGAAGGTGCAGCACATGGGGGGAGTGGGGTGGGCACAGGCACAGGGAAGGGAGGGAACGGTGCCATGATGAGGAGAGGGACGCACTCGCCTAGCGCGAGCTCGGGGACGACTGCGACGACTGCTTCTACTGGGACGGGTACGACGGCGGGGTCGGGGGCGAGGCTGTCGCAGAGCAGCCTTGCGTCGTCGCTGGAGCTGGAGGGCGAGGGGGGGTGGGGTGCGAAGTGGGAAGGCGACGGGGAAGGTGACGCCAATGCGGACGCCGACAACGCGGACGCGGAGGACGCAGAGGAGGAGGATGGGGGGCAGGTGCTGATGGTGCACGACACGGGGGCGACGCCGACGATGAGCCCGAATCCGGCGTTTGCGGCGAGGAGGGAGCGTGCGGGGAGGGGGAAGGGGGGAGGAGAGGCGCGCACGCCGTTGGCATCGGCGTCGGAGCGCACGTCGGGGGAGGCGGAACACGACGCGCTGCAGTCGCGCGCAGCTGTCGTCGTCGGCGTGGGTAGTAGCACGGACGACGAGCAGACGCGGACGCACGCGCATACACGTGCGCGCTCGGGGACGGGCGACTCGAGTGCGGAGGCGGAGGCGGAGTTTTTCTTTGCGGATGCGCGGAGTCGGGCGGGGGTGGGGATGGGGATGGGGGGGACTGCGCGGGGGGCGGCGAGTGGTGGGTCTATGGCGGGGAACGGGAACGGGGTAAGCAGTGGCAAGGAGAGTGGCGGGCGCGGGATCCCGGGGCTGGCGCTGGTGGAGAGCGTCGCGCCCGTGTCGGCGTGGGTGGGGAGCGTGGGGAAGAAGTGGGAGGAGCTGCAGCGCGCGCCGTCGTGAGTTTCCTCTTTTAAATTTCCCCGTCTGCAGACTTTATTAACGATGATTTCAGGTTCGCAAAGAACAGCAAGCGCGCGTCGTTGCTCTTCTCCGACATTGCGTATGCGCTGCAGGTTGGGCCGGCGCCCACCTCGTCGACGCGCGGCTCGCCATCGCCGTCAGCCTCGCCTGCGCCACTGTCGTCGTCGCCGGCACTGTCGTCGTCGTCACCGGCGCTATCGTCGTCGTCACCCGCACTGTCGTCGTCTTGGGCCTCGCTGTCGTCGTCGCACGCCTCGCCCGTGCCGTCGTCCTCGTCGTACGCGTCGCTGCTGGACGACGACGAGGTGGGCGGCGGGCTCGACGCGCCGTTGCTGACGCCCACGCCGCTGACTTCGACGCCTGCGTCCGCGGCGAAGCGGGCGTTCAAGCCCGCGATGACGACCTTGACGCCCACCCCCGCGAAGCCCACGAATGCGAATGCGAATGCGAATGGGAAGCCCGCGCCCACGCTGACGCTGCAGCCCAAGTCGCACTCCCCGCTCTCGCTCAACAAGGCGCGCGCCACCCCGCAGGCGCAGGCAAAGACGCTGGACGACGACGGGGAGGAGTGGAATTGGTAGAGTGGGGGGTTGGGGGAGTAGGGCGAGCATGTCAGCATGTTGGGCTCGATATGGCGCCGCTCCATACATGTGATTGGTTGGTTATTCCCTCCCTCCACTCCGCTGCAGTGTTTATTCCGCTGTTTATTGATTTTTGACACGCACGCACGCTTTGGCTTTCCTTCACGTTTTTTATTTCATGCACACATTTTTATTCATTTTTTATGCATATACACACCCACGACGACCACGACCCACGCATATCATACGCACGACATACATACAATACATACATCACGCTCTGTTTTCTTTTTCTTCTTCTCTTCGTCTTCTTTGGTCTTTTTGCATTTAGTTATTCTTTTTTTTTTTTCCTTTTTTTTGGCATTCATAGATTTCAATTTCGAGGGCCGCCGAACGCTGATGAATCAGCGTGTATCATCTCGTTTGACTTGTGGGTTGGTTGAACTTGTTAAAGAGGAAAGGTGATAAAAGGGACTCTGAGACATTGAAAAATTATGAACAGAAGACGGGGAGGGGTGTAAACGCCGCGACTCGCGAGGGAATTTTCATTCCACGCTCCAGTGTAGGGGCGCTCTCCTTCAAGTTCAAACCACCTTTGGCGGTCCGACGGAGATACGCTGGGTTGGGACGGACCAGGAGAAGGCCCCAGGAAGCTCCACCCCAAAAGTTGCACGTCGGATTCGACGAAAGTTGAAGTTTCCGAGGCAGAACTCGTGTGGGAGGAGCTTCAAGTTGGAAGGAGCGTCACCCAAACGGCCCGGGAATGTTTGTCCGGGACAAACAAGAATTCAAACTCCACTCCGTTTTGAACTACCATGTCAGTCTGCAGCAACTGCGGTCACCAGGCAGTGGAGCTGTCCTCTCCGACCCTCCATGAGGGCCATCTCTCTACTCGAGAGCGACGCGCAGCCTTGGCGAAAGTCAGGGCTCGGATCTTGCTCCACGAAATACACATCGACGCGCTCAAGAAGGAGGAGGCGGAGTTGAGGGCTGGCCTTGCCCTTGTGACTTACCCAGTCCTGACGCTTCCCGTTGAGATTACCTCTCATATCTTCCTCGATTGCCTTCCTAGCCATAGACGCGTTATCCCATCGCCTTCGAGGGCGCCGCTTCTCCTTGCACAGATCTGCTCCCAGTGGCGAGAGGTCGCGCTGTCTACCGGAGAGCTGTGGAGTTCTTTATATCCATCTCGCCATCTTATAGATGCCCAAGCATGGTGCGACTGGCATCCGCTCCGTGCCCTCATGCAGACCTGGTTTTGTCGCGCCAAAGTGGCTCCCCTCTCCCTGGGACTCAACTGCCAGGCATCTCTGGAAATTATGAAAGTTGTTTCCCCGTTCGCAGGCCAGATTCAGCGTCTAGACCTCCTCCTTGATTCGAACCACCGGCAATATCGCCCATTTCAAACCCGGTTCCCTGTCCTTCAGCATCTAGCGACCAACTCTTCGGAGGCAGAAATGGGGGATTTTCTAAAAGATACACCCTCCCTCCGGGAGCTGTGTTTGGTCGATGATAACTGGACCTCGTTCAATTTCCCCCTCCCATTGTTGAGCCGCCTCGAGTTATGGACCATAATTTCGATCGCCACGTTCCTTGACGTGTTAAACAACTTTCCGGCCCTCTCTCACTTTAAATACAACCTGTGGGAGCCGGATACGGATGAGGTCGACAGGTCCATGGTGCCGGTTTTCCCGCGCCTTGCATCCCTCGCCGGAAGCACCAGAGCCCTAGGTTTTATCACTCTTCCGGGCCTACGTGAGCTCGAGCTTTCCAGCTCGGAGGAGCCGGATCACGTTCCACAGTTCCTTGCCCGTTCCTCCTGCACTGTCGACCGCCTCACTCTTTCTTTCGAAGAGTGGGATGACGACGTAGACGTACTCCGCATCTGGTTGACGGTTTTCCCATCCCTCTCAGTCCTGCACATCAGGGAATATGAGAAACTCGACATCGTGCTTGATTGTCTCGACTCGGAATCGCTCGCGCCGCGCCTCTCGGAAATAACCATCGACTTCACCGTTACATCATCGGACATTGTCAACAACTACGATGATACATTGGTTGCCTTCCTGCGCCGCCGAACGGACCCTCACCGCTCCTTCAAATTGCGCAAATTCCACATCTTGTGTTGCCTTGCGAACTACGACAGTTGTGTGTGGACTCCCGGCGACCTCGCCGAGTCCGCGCTTAACGACATGATTGCAGATGGGCTTGACTTTCTTCTCCAAATCGAGAGCTATTGCGCCGGCACTCGGACGTGGTCGCCTGCATACATTGGTGAGTCCCCCATTCATGGCGCCGCACGTGGGCTATAGCCGACTTTTTTTGCCACATATTTAACAGACCCGTTGCCACTCTTCCCGTGATTCACGAACACGATCGCGACATCTTGTGCTGACACTAAAATCCCTTTCTTGATCTTGATTATTTTCACCGCACTGGCCGTTGAGTTTCATGTATCCATATGGTTCTATTACTTCATTCTTCTAGATAGTTCTCGTCTGCTTCGTCCACACGACATACATACAATACATACATCACGCTCTGTTTTCTTTTTCTTCTTCTCTTCGTCTTCTTTGGTCTTTTTGCATTTAGTTATACTTTTCTTTTTCTTTTTTGGCATTCATAGATTTCAATTTTGGGGGTCGCAGAAGGCTGATGAATCAGCGTGTATCATCTCGTTTGATTTCTGGGTTGGTTGAACTTGTTAAAGAGGAAAGTTGATAAAAGGGACTCTGAGACATTGAAAAATTATGAACAGAAGACGGGGAGGGGTGTAAACGCCGCGACTCGCGAGGGAATTTTCATTCCACGCTCCAGTGTAGGGGCGCTCTCCTTCAAGTTCAACCCACCTTTGGCGGTCCGACGGAGATACGCTGGGTTGGGACGGACCAGGAGAAGGCCCCAGGAAGCTCCACCCTCAAAATTGTACGGATTCGACGAAAGTTGAGATTTCCTAGGCATCGTTGTGTGGCAGCTTGGGAGGAGCATGAATGTTTGTCCGCGACAAACAAAGAATTCCGAGTCAGCCCCGCTTTTCAACTGCAACCATGTCAGTCTGCAGAAACTGCGGTAACCAAGAACTGGAGCCGCTGTCTCCGACCCTCCATGAGGGCCATCTCTCTACTCGAGAGCGACGCGCAGCCTTGGCGAAAGTCAGGGCTCAGATCTTGCTCCACGAAAAACACGTCGACGCGCTCAGGAAGGAGGAGGCGGAGTTGAGGGCTGGCCTTGCCCTTGTGACTTACCCAGTCCTGACACTTCCCGTTGAGATTACCTCTCATATCTTCCTCCACTGCCTCCCTAGCCACGGACGCGTTATCCCATCACCTTCGAGGGCGCCGCTTGTCCTCGCCCAGATCTGTCACCATTGGCGAGAGGTCGCGCTGTCGACCGGAGAGTTGTGGAGCTCTTTATATCCGTCTTTTGGTTTTGCCTACACAAGGTCTCCGGCACGCGACCATACGCTCCGTCCCCTCATCCGAACCTGGTTTTCTCGCGCCAATGCTACTCCCCTCTCCTTGGGACTCAACTGCCTTTTTACCAAGGTGTCTCCGGCACTTTTGAAGCTTATTTACTCGTTCGCAGGCCAGATCGAGCGTCTAGACATCCACTTTGGTTCGCACCACCAGTTCCAACACCATCGCCCATTTCAAACCCGCTACCCTCTCCTTCAGCGTCTCGCGACCAACGCTCCAGAGGCAGAAATCGGAGATTTTCTAAAGGATACCCCCTCCCTCCGGGAGCTGCGTTTGCGCGATCAGAACTGGACCTCGTTCAATTTCCCCCTCCCATTGTTGAACCGCCTTGAGATATCTGCCGAAATTTCGATCACCACGTTCCTGGACATGTTAAACAACTTCCCGGTCCTCTCTCACTTTAAATACAACCTGCGGGAGCCGGATACAAATGGGGTGGACGGGTCCATGGCGCCGGTGTTTCCACGCCTTTCATCCCTCGCCGGAAGCACCACCGCCCTATGTTTTATCACCCTTCCCGGCCTCCGGGAGCTCGAGCTTGAGCCCGAGCTTGAGCCTCATAGCTCCGAGGAACCGGATTATGTTCGACAGTTCCTTGCCCGCTCCTCCTGCACCGTCGACCGCCTCACTTTTTCTTTCAAAGGGTGGTATGACGACGTAGACGAGCTCCGCATCTGGCTGACGGTCTTCCCGTCCCTCTCAGTCCTGCACATCAGAGCATATGACCAACTCGACATCGTGCTTCATAGTCTCGACTCGGAATCGCTTGCGCCGCGCCTCTCGGAAATAACCATCGACTTCACTATTACATCATCAAACATTGACAACGACTACGATGATGCTCTGGTTTCCCTCCTGCGCCACCGAACGAGCCCTCGCCGCCCCTTCAAACTGCGCAAATTCCACATCCTATTTTCCTTCGACCTTGAAGAGGATTACGAGAGGTATCCTGGTGACTTCGCCGAGTCGGCGCTCAACAACATGATTGCAGATGGGCTCGACTTTCTTCTCCGATTCAAGAGCAATCACATTGGCACTCGGACGTGGCCACCTGCATACATCGGTGAGTCCCCCATTCATGACGCCGCACACAGGCTATAGCCGACTTTTCTTGCCGCAAATTTAACAGACCCGTTGCCATTCTTCCCGTTGGAGTGGTAGGATCTGGCTCTACGACGTTCACTGGTGGACGTTATTGCTCTTACATCCCGTCGAACGGCGCTGGACTCTGGGCCATACACTCGAAGGACAAGCAAGTAAATCCACCTCTTTCTGAATCCGCAAGGATTTTTTGTTCAGCACTGCCCTTTTTTTTTTTTTTTTTTGAGCGTTTGGATAATACAACTCAGTCTGCAATGCATTCCAAGCATATCTGCTGGTTTAATTGGTAGTTTCCAATAAAGCCGGGAATTTTGTCCTGGAGGAAATGCTGTTACGCACAGGTTTCAAGCCTTTGTGTGGGACTCTGATGCCGCACTCATTTCAAGTTGTCTTGCCAGCCTTTGGCCAACTCAGATATCGACATTTTCTGCGGTAGCATGTCCGAAGGCGTCGCCGCACTTCATAAACGTCTCGGCAAACTCACCTTTTCTATCGCTTTCCATTGAATGGCCCTTGATGATCTAGAGCGCACCAGGGCAGATACTCAGCGCCAGCTGAACACCATCCTCGATCTAATCGCGCAATTGCCTCTTGAGGCCGCCTCCGACATCTTCGTGCGTTGTCTCCCAAAAATTTGCCGCCCCAACGCAAACACTGCCCGTATGCTCTTCCTCAATGTCTGCGCCACATGGGTAGAGATTGCGCTCTCCACGCCTTCGCTCTGGGCCACAATCGATGTTGAATTTCCGCGCACCAAAGGTTTCGCCGCCGCTCTTCAATCATATATCACTCGTGCACACAGTCGCGAGCTCTCCCTCGCCCTCTGCGGCCCATTCGATCGTTCCATATCCCGACTCCTTGTTCACCATGCGCATCGGGTGAAACATTTGACCCTGGGAAGGAAGGAAGGAAGGAAGGAAGTTGTATAACCGCGGTGGTCCCATTGAGGAACATACGGGTACTGTACCTACATACACTTTGCCTCTACAGTGTATGCTACAGTCATCTACGTCTCAAGTCGGTTTGAAGGAAATGCAATTAAATCATCTCATGACCCTCGAAAGCAGACGGGAATAGAGACAGTACTGGCCACTGGCATAGCTGTTCATATAATCAGTTGTGGCTCCAGTGGGCTCGGCTTCAGAGGCTCTACGCGCGGATCACGTAGGATGGGAATAAATTGATGCTCCTAACATGGCAAAGCCCCTCATAATCAGGGGCTCCCGATGGCTTCCGAGACATCCTTTGCCGCCGTTCGAAGCAGCCCAAAGGCCATCTTCAAGGCAAGGCGCTCTGTGCGTCGGAGCAAGACCTGGGAGTACGGACACGGTGAAGTTCATTCAATCCGGCCGATCCGTTGTTTGCGTGTGCAAGGCATTCACAGTCTTCATTGACTGTATCGTGGTTCTGTGCCGAATCGCTATCTTGCACGGTGGATTGGCCTGATTGGGAGAATATCTTCCCTGCAGTCGAGTTGTATCTCGCTGCACCACACTGCAAATCCTATACCAATGGATCTCCCGACATCGAGGAAAGTCTCTCGTGCGGTGAACATGATGGTCAGGAGAGAGTCAGGTGATCTAGCTGCAACTACGAGTTCATTAGAGGACCAAGACAAGTATGTGGGGGAACCAAAATGAAGGGAATATGCAGGAGAATCGATTGGTACACGATTTAGGCCAATATAAGTGTGCGGTGAGGAAGGGAGAGGAAGTCAGAATGTCGATCTCCTGCAGACTCCGAGGGCATCGTTCTCGAACCTCGAAACACTAACACTTAGCGCCTTACCGTCGCAGGTCGTGACGGTTAAAATAAGCGCGCTTTTGATCATGTTGCGTTCTTCCTCATGCTTTGTTGAACTCACAATCGACGTCTACACGGTTTACGATCTTCTTCCTAGTGTGGCGTCAATACCGATGATCACTGGCACTCCTACATCACTCCGACGCCTCGATCTTGGTAGTAGAGACCCATCCTGCCGCAGCTGCATTCTGAGGCACATAACGCTTCCCGCATTGACAGCCATTGTCATTCCCAGTTTAGGTTACGAGCCGAAAGGCCTCATTTCATTCCTAACTCGATCAGCAGCCCCACCGGAGTCACTGACCCTCGCTTAGGGCGCGGCATTTACGACCACCACCGTGACTAGGAAGACCCTCCCGCTCACCGAGATTTTCGGTCTCATGCCCACCCTAGCGAACGTGACGATATTCGACATAGAACCAGATTCTGAAATCTTTTCTCTGTTGGACAGCCCCTCGAACAGAAGTCTCCCGAAGCTTCGTACCATGGAAATCTGGAGTAACACGCGCTATATGTCCGATGCTCGCTTATGGGTTCCCACAATGTGTCGCACCCTCTCAGCCCGTCGCTCGCAATTGGACTCTGCCCACATCGTCCTTCCATTAGACGACGGCAAGCCTACCCTGGCCGTCCTCGATCCTCTCCGGCAGCTTGTAGCAGAGGGCGAAAGAAAAGTTCAGTTTGGAACTGATCAAGTTAATTTTATCGAAGAGTACGTTCTGTTTTCATTTCTTGTTCACAACTTTTTGAGTTGATCCCGACCGGCGATAGAATTTAAATCATCAAGAACGGTCATTCATCCGCAGCGGAGCGGTGATTCGCGGACTTCCCCCATTTTCCAAGTTTTCATCATTGTCTGCTTGCTTAAAAACTCATACCAGCCTCTTATTTATTTTGTCCAGGTTGTCTTACTTGAAAGAAATGTATGGCACAAAATAGGTGACTCCACTGGAGACATTGTGGGTATGTGGTTAAATGTAACACTTTCGTCAAAGTGTGATCGTAGTGTGAAAACTGCAATGTTGTTTCAAGAAACCAGGTTATGAGGAGAGGAGTTTGTTTTCCCCCGTTTAATTTTCCACGACAATTTCCCACAAATTTCCCTTTCTTTTCTTTGGGTGAAATCTAATTTGGACGTTGAGTTTGTTCGACTTTGATCTGGCTCCGGCAAAGTCCGAGAGCGCTTTAAAATTCAATAGCGCTTGGCAATGGACTTTATAGACCCATCAGGGCTCGTAGGCGGCACAAGCTTTGTAACATATACTCCCGCCGTCTGTCCACCCGGAGCACGATCCTGAATCGCAGCTGAAGATGTTGACAGTTGAACGACCTGCTGGTTCCAAAAAAAAAGAGACACTACCAAAAAAAAAAAACAGGACACGCGACTGGTCCAGCATCAGAAAATTCAGGTCGAAAAGAAAACGTCCAGCTCGTGGCTAGATGAAGAGCCAGAATTTGTTTACGTCTGTGCGGCGACATCGGCCCGTCGCCCGATCCTAGTTTCGTAAATTGCTCGAAACGCCATGACCATGTTCACCCAGGTTCAAGCGACCAAGTATGTATGTCGTCGGCCTTTAAAAATTAGGAACCCACCTGCGTATATACTTAACACCATCCTCTAACTGTTATGCCTGACACCCATTGTAGTGTCGACGTTACGGGTAACAACTGTGGAAGTTTTCGACAGTAGAACCGTCTGAAATAGACTCCGAGTCGTAACCAGTCCGTAAAACAACTTTCCAAAAAAATGCGGCGAGCGCTTCAGGTGACGTCCGAAACCCGCTGCTCTGACTGCCTCTAATTATTTCTCTGGCTTTGACGAACTCGCGGTGTCAAGCAGTGCGCAAGACTTTTTTTTTCATTTTTTTCTCTGCTTAAAAGGTCCTACAAAGGCGTCATAGGATTTTACACGATTCCCTGGATAAAATTATCGCAGGAGCTCGAACAAAGTGTCGTCACTGATCTCGTTATACTAACCTCCGAAGCGTATTCACGGCCCAACGCACAACCATGGTACATTCGCTTAAAGCTCAGAAATAACAAAATAATTATACTACTTGTGGTAGGGCAGGACTTCTGCGATCCCCCCAATAAAAATATGCACCCCTTGGGTCATGCTAACATGAGTGTTAGTACTGGTCTTGAACCAGACTTTTTGAACCTCTCTCAACTAGGCATCAATCTAAATTCTTGTTTGGCATGTTTGTGGTGGCCGGCAAAGTCCAAGCACCCTTTCTTTTGACGTTGTGCAACGCAACCGGTGCCCACATATAGGACCAGTTTTTTCCAGGAATTGTTCTCGCCATGTCTGACACCGTCGCCGCACTTCGTAAACGTCTAGGCGAACTTTCCTCTTCTATCGTTTTCCAGAGAAAAGTCCTCGACGATCTAGAGCACAGCAGAGCAGATTAGACTCATTACCAGTCTGTAACCAGAATCCAAAAAATGTGGCAAGCACTTGGTAAATAAGAGCAGATACTCAGCACCAGCTGAACACCATCCTCGGCCCAATCGCATAATTTCCCCTCGAAATATCATCCGACATCTTCATGCGTTGCCTCCCCGCGGTGTTTCGGCCCACTGCGCGCACCGCCCCCATGCTCTTCCTCAACGTCTGCAGCTGCACCACATGGGCAGAGATCGCACTTTTCACACCAGCTCTTTAATTCGCACCACCTGGAGGTTTTATTTCATAGTTCAGGATACTATTCCAAGTCTTCATCCCTCAACTTGCGCGACTCAGTCTGGAACGCTGTGGGCACGATATTATTGTTTCTTTGTGCACTGATCGGAGTTGGTCAGATTTTGGATCGGATGAAGAATGAGGAAGATGTATAAAACCAGAGAGTCGACTTCCATATCCCCGAGCCATATTTATAGCGAGTCAAATCGAAGCGTGTCTCTCAACACTGTAAGCGGATGGATAAAATGCCAGTGGTTCACGACATAATCCGGGAGTCGACTGTCGCCAAATAATCGATCCTCCCTTACCACTAGACTGGTTACGAGTCTAAGTTATACGCTATAACGGAGATTCTGATCCGGAAAATCCAAGCTTCGTCGGTCTAAATACTGTTCATCAGTGGATCCTACAGAAATCGGTCGTTTCCGAAATGTGTCTTTGTAGCTTTAATATCGGCTTCCTGACATTCAGCGTCCAGAAATATACACCTCGTCCATCCCGGAGTGATGACGGAATTCAGCGTCTCGCTGACAACTTGCAGCCACCCAAGGGGGCCTGAATCTTAAAATTTTTCAAACCAGGTCGATTTAGGGGGTTTATCCCGCCCCGAATTCGAAAATCTTTGGTTTCAAGCTGCCAGGTTGAATAATCGTTGAGATAGAGGGGGGGTACATTATTACCGCATTGGGCGAAATTTAGTGTACTGCCACTGTACAGCCCTTCCCAAAAAGGGAATTTTTGACGTGCATCAAATTTTGGAGAAACTTGTTCGTCTCCTAGCAAATGGCCTGGGAGCGGAAAAAAATGATACAAAGCGCCAAAACACTCTCATTCATTCCCTGAAAAGGCCCACAAGATATGGGGGGGTAGCACCCACTATTGGGCGAGATTTGGGGGGGGGTGGCCTCCGGACCCCCCTGAAAAAAAATTTGTAGGTGATATATATATTTCGCATATTTGGGCCCCCTTGCAGCCACCCTTCGCCAACCACTTTGCAGTCCTTTGAAAATTTTAACGAGCCGCAACGGTTTCTAACCTCGTAAACAGCATATAGCATCGGCCCGATGTTATGGTCTCCCCTTCAGGAGCTTCCCGCCCTCGGCCGTAACCCAGTGCCATACATAATGGGGACGCTCAAGGGACGCTCCTCCACTTCTTCGTTTTTCAGATCCCGGTCAGATCACCGTTGCCTTTTTTTGTGTGCATAGATTTTAATTTTTTGGGTGCCCTGCCTTGTTTTGAGCAGGATTGCTTGTGTCGTGTAGTCCGAGTCCTCCTTTGGATTAATTACATACCCAAAAAGGATGTTTGTCTGGGACAAACAAAAATTTAAACTCCGCTCTGTTCTTCAACCACATGTCAGTTTGCAAAAACTGCGGTAGCCAAGCACCGGAACCGCTATCTCCGACCCTCTATGGGGGCCATCTCTCACCTCGAGAGCGACGTGCAGCCTTGGCGAAAGTCAGCGCTCGGATCTTGCTCCACCAAAAACACATCGACGCGCTCAAGAAGGAGGAGGCGGAGTTGAAGGCTGGCCTTGCCCTTGTGACTTACCCAGTCCTGACACTTCCTGTCGAGATTACCTCCAGCATCTTTCTCCACTGCCTCCCTAGCCACGGACGCGTTATCCCATCACCTTCGAGTGCGCCGCTTCTCCTCGCGCAGATCTGTCACCATTGGCGAGAGGTCGCGCTGTCAACCGGAGAGTTGTGGAGCTCTTTATATCCGTCTACATCTTTTGATCTTGCCTACACAATGCCTCCGGCACGCGACCATGCGCTCCGTACCCTCATTCAAACCTGGTTTTCTCGCACCAAAAAGGCTCCCCTCTCCCTGGGACTCGACTGCCCAGTTACCAGGGTGTCTCCGGCCCTTTTGGAGCTTGTTTCCTCGCTCGCAGGCCAGATTGAGCGTCTAGACCTCCACCTTCAATCGGAGCAGTTCCAGGAACTGCGCCCTTTTCAACTTACCCGCTTCCCTCTCCTTCAGCATCTAGCGACCAATGCTCCAGAAATCGGGGATTTTCTAAAAGATGCCCCCTCCCTCCGGGAGCTGTGTTTGTTCGATAATAACTGGACTTCATTCAATTTCCCCCTCCCATTGTTGAACCGCCTCGAGTTATCGACCGTAATTTCGATCATCACGTTCCTCGACATGCTACACAGTTTTCCGGTCCTCTCTCACTTCAAATACCGCCTAAGTGAGCTGGATACAAATGGGGTGGACGGGTCCATGGCGCCAGTGTTCCCGCACCTTTCGTCCCTCGCCGGGGAGGCCGCCCGCCCTATGTTTTGTTACCCTTCCCGGCCTACGTGAGCTCAAACTTCCCAGCTTCTCCAAGCTAGATCACATCCAACAATTCCTTACCCGTTCCTCCTGCACCGTCGAGCGCCTCGCTCTTAATTGGGAAGGTTTTGATGAAGATGTTGACGGGGAGCAGCTCCGCCTTTGGCTGACAGCCTTCCCGTCCCTATCAGTCCTGCGCATTAAGGAATATATCAACGCCAACATCTTGATCAAATGCCTGGACCTCGACTCAGGATCGCTCGCGCCGCACCTCTCGGAAATAACCATCGACTCCACCATCCGCGCACCGACCATCAACTACGACTATGGCCCTTTGGTTTCGCTCCTGCGCAGCCGAACGAGCCCTCACCGCTCCATCAAATTGCGCAAATTCCACATGGTGCTGTGCGAAGTGTACGAAGGCGATCCCGCCTACGTCTACAAACCCCACCTGTTGACTCCAAGTGGCCTCTCCGAGTCGGCCCTCAACGACCTCATTGCAGATGGCCTTGACCTTTTTCTCGAAATTCAAAGCTTGGATCTTGATGATAGTTTACATATTTTGAGGTGGCCCCCTGCATACGTCGACGGTGAGTCGTCTCTTGCATTCCATTCGTGACGCCGCGCACTGACTTTCCTTACTGCAGATAAGTCAACAGACCCAGACCCATTGAGATGGTTCTTCAAGTGATTCATGAACACAGCATCTTGTGCTGAACACCAAAATCCCTTTCTTGATTATTTAAATTCCTCCGCACTGGTACTCAAATTCATGCATACGTATTATTCTACCTCTTCATTATCCTAGACAACCCTCATCCGCTTCGTCCACAACCCTCCCCCGTAGCCAGATACATCCTGTAGTTCTTAGTCAACTCATCAGCACCATTCACTTCATCCCTTTTTTTTCCGCATTCGCCTGGTCATGGCATGTATGGATAGATATGTATAGTTTTCTTGATCGACCGTGCCGTGTAATCTTCCGTCGGACAAAATTGCGCGTTATCTGTACCTCTCTTGGTAGTCGGTTGGCTGAATTAGATGTCACATGGTCTCTTGTTTTCAATCCTTCTTTCCTCTCATTACATGTCTGTCGCTGCACGTCGTACGCGGATAGACGATTCCGGATCACGTTCCACAGTTCCTTGCCCATTCCTCCTGCACTGTCGACCGTCTCACTCTTTCTTTCGAAGAGTGAGATGACGACGTAGACGTACTCCGCATCTGGTTGACGGGTTTCCCATCCCTCTCAGTCCTGCACATCAGAGAATATGAGAAACTCGACATCGTGCTTGATTGTCTCGAGTCCTCTCGACTCGGAATCGCTCGCGCCACGCCTCTCGGAAATAACCATCGACTTGACCGTTACATCATTGGACATTGTCAACAACTACGATGATACTTGTGCAGTAGGCCATTGCTTCGCATGGCAAATACGAGTCCGTCTAGGGAGTCCTCAATATACAGCTTGATAAATGGAAGAATATGAAACTAATGGATACGGCACAGCCTAGACCCTAGGCACTCGATTTCACATGTGCAGCCTTTTGAATATGCCGGAGTATTCTCAAGCCACAGTAGCTTCGGTATTATCAATGCACAATGTAAGACTACACAGTAGTGGGGTATCCGACAAAGAACAGCATGGCAGTAGCAAAAAACTATATTTCTTTTATTTTAAAGAAACCAACAAAGAACACAGAGGCTTGTTGAACTTCCAGTGAGCTTTCGAAATTACTTTAAATCACGGGCAGAAGAAGTTGACCTCTATAGGAGACAGGTGGTTCCCACCCACCCTTCGCTCGGTCGCTGCTTTGCGTCGACCAGCTCAGATTGGGCGGAACAAAGCATGGCCTTTGGCCATGCCCAGCAATATTTTTTCTGTGGCTCCAGGCAAAAACAAATATGGTGCAGAGCTGTAAACATGGGATCAATGGATATTGGGATACTTCCTGGCCGCGACACGCAGTAATTCCATTTGGAATCCCAATAGTGCGCTCATCAATTCTTCGCCCGTGGGTTTATTTGCTCAAAACAAATAGAATTGTGCCTTCGTTCCGTGGATTCTATTTGTCTTGAACAAATAAACCCACGGGATAAGGATTGAGCACCCCTAGTTTCACTCCAAATGGTATTTCCATCACTAATGCTGGAGAGTCCTTTCGCAAAACCGCATTTTTCGATGTAATTTGGGAGTTTAGCCTATTTTGTGACCATCAGCCAGTTTGCGCTGCAGCCATTCAAGCCATCCAGTGGCTTTTTTGTGTTGCGCAAACTGGTGGCTAATCGCTGATTGATGGCTGATAAAATGAAGTCAATGGAAGTCTTTTCGGGCCAGATTGAGAGGGATTGGATATTTTTATACCTGGTTACCTCAATGAATGACCCCAACTGCATGAAAGCCCTAAATCCAAAGAAACAAATATTTTTGGGTTCCAATCGGGCTGTAGGCAGCTGTGGAGTGTCTTAGCATCCAACCATGGTGTTTATGACTCGTAAGCGTCTGAATTGCACCAACAACAAGCATAAGTTCCCAAGCCATCAGATCATTTTGTGCAATGCAAAACAGCCACCAGATGGCTCGAGTGGCTGCTGCACAAACTCTCTATCTATAAATTTTGGTGGTTTTTTTCTGGTAGGAAATAGACAGCATGGAACTGATCAATGCAATTTGAATGCCAAAATTGAAAATTTGTGTCTGAAGCAAATATAATGTCAGGGATATTCGTTATAATGGCAGGCAACACTCATTAGATTCTCCTTTGTGCAGCAGAATAGCCTGAGAATACTTTAATACATTGGGCGAGCGTAGTAAACATGCCGAGGCATGTTGAACTTGTTTTGATTCCATCAACTATTGTTTTCATACGCACGTTGCCATAACAGGCATCCAATATTCAGCAGCAGGCCGAAACATTCCAAGCAGATTTATATACGCATTATATTTTTTTTCGGCCTGGCAGATGGAATACAAAGGGGCCCCTTTTAATTATAAAGTACAGTGGTGTTGCCCAATTTGGAGGGCTTTCTCGGAAACCACATTTCCACATAGACTCCCCCCGGCCTGTCTCGGTAACCCAGTTGTTGAGGTAGTGTTGCCGTCGAGTCGAGTCGGGTCGAGTCGAGTTAGGCAGGTGAAAGTCCCACGCTTAGATGCGCCAGTGTGTTAGGTTCCCCTTGGCTTGCATTCATTGCAATTCAATAGATTACATGAGTATAAAGATGACCGGGTATTAATATGGTACAGGCCCTTGTTCTGCTGTCATATTTTCCAGCAAATCTGTGAGTTCCTCAGTTTTTCCATCCAAAACTTGAATTCCCAAATGGCGGCCTCCGTTAGAGGGTGAAAGTCGAGGCCAGCGTGAGATTGCACATCTACGGCCCTCTGGAGCGCAACAGAGGCATAGAATTGACTTGTCCATTGTCGAAAACGCGATGGTAGTAGGCTGATACGAGATCACGCGATCGTGAGTACTGATATTTGGTAATGTCCCATTGGGTCGCACTTGCGAATATATTGAGTTTTTATTCACCACGGGCCATTTTTGCTCGTTCAAAGTCTCAATCTGATAGATACACATTGTAGTATCTGAACGAGAGGAGATTGAGTGCCATTTGAGGCGGATTTGCACATTTTGGCCATTTTGGGACACCAACTTGACCAAACTCGAGTCCGACTCGACTCGACGGCAACACTACGTTGAGGAATGATCGGCCCGATCGGAGTTTGAAGAAATATGAGAAAAATATGATCTTTTTCTTCTATTTATTCAAACTCCGCCAGATCATTCCGAAACGTCTGGGTAGCCCCGGCAGGCCACAGCGGGAATGTGCCTTGTGATGCTAGATACCTGGTGATTCAGCCTGAGGATTAGTGAGCAAAACTTTAAACCTGGCTTATGCACCACCTTAATCAGCGGCGAATAACGATGAGTAATACTTGAATCCATAAATTAGTAAACACATGCCTCATTGCTTGTGTGTCGTCACCGCGCAGACCGGCTACCGGCTGAAGATTAGTTGAAGTTCAAGTTGCGGCCTCAATGAAGAGAGTATGGACCCACTCAGAATCACAGGCATAGTGCGGCACTTATCTTGTGGAGTAGCCTTCTTTTTCTAGACTTCTTAAAAGCAGGTTGGAGCAGAAAGGCAAAATGTAGTCAAAACGTGGTACTGTGAAATCCTTGGCATCAACACAATCAAATTCCCATCCCACGCAAAGTCAAAGTCATCAGCTACTGAGTTTTTTTCAAAAAGTGGCCTAGGAAAATGACTAAAAACGATTACCTAAACAAGTTTAGGACTCGTAACATTCACTGCGTTTTCGGGAAAATATCCAAGGTCGGAATTCCATTGGGATTTCTATGTTGTCCGAGTAGCCAGAGGGTATTTCTTAAAATCCTGAGGATCTAGAGAAAATTTTGATTAATTTCAACTAATTTCGAGGTTGGCAAAGGAGGAATGGACAACATCTGGATATAATCAAAGTCAACTCTGGCTACTCGGCGTGTACTCGCGCTTTTTAATGATCTTACTGGGGATTTTTTGTGAATTATGTGAAATTTCACTTTCAGCGGGATATTTAGAAATCCCGAGTCTGGATACTGGATAGCTTGACGGCGACTTCTCTGTGAATAGTCGGGATTCTGGAAAAGCCTCTGGGAATTCTGGAAATATCTTCACATCAAGCGGACAGCCTATATAAGTTGATGCTGTTGTCAATGTTCGCTTGCCTAGTACTCTATGTGATTCTCTCCCTCCCATCGGCGTGCTCTTCAGGCCCAACTCTTTGCCAATTGGATCCTTACTCCTTCTTCTGATTGATAACCAAGTTCTTCATCTTCAAGCTCCTGCCTGCTCTCTTGAGTCTTGACCCTCCGGATCCGCAACCTCTCGCCTACCCGTCTATGCGTATATTACTTAGGCGCACATGCTAGCAATTCCTATCCATATTGTACTAGATTTCTGTTGCACCTCTTAGCACCCCAGCCCTCCACGACTCCCTTGTCATTTCTTTCCTGACGAAGTACTTATGCGCTAACGGGAACGACAGAAAATTACTCTACAAGCTCCGGTCGGCTAATAAAATCCTGTACACATATATATTTACCCACTTTTAGAAAATGTGAAATATACTCCACTGGATAATCTTATATCCATACCATAATCCCCAGAGACACATAAATATCCAGAATAAATCCCGAAGAGGATACTAAAAGTGTCGAGTGTTGCCTCAAGGTAGGTAGGAAGGAATTTTGCATAATCCCTGAATTGACAGCTAGATTTTCACATATCCGTCAAAAATTCCCATTGAGAAATTTAACGACGGCAGAGAGAATCCCGGGGTATCTTTCCACATATCTCATGAAAAGCCTCTCTGGAAATCTTTCGGAAAACGCAGTGATTGGTTGCCTTCCTGCGCCGCCGAACGGACCCTCACCGCTCCTTCAAATTGCGCAAATTCCACATCTTGTGTTGCCTTGACAGTCGTGTGTGGACTCCCGGCGACCTCGCCAAGGTCCGCGCTTAACGACATGGTCACATGATTGCAGATGGCTTGATTTTCTTCTCCAAATCGAGAGCTATCGCGCCGGCACTCGGACAGACTCGGACGTGGTCGCCTGCATACATCGGTGAGTCCTCCATTCATGGCGCCGCACGTGGGCTATAGCCGACTTTTTTGCCACATTTTTAACAGACCCGTTGCCATTCTTCCCGTGATTCACACTAAAATCCCTTTCTTGATCTTGATTATTTTCTCTGCGCTGGCCGTTGAGTTTCATGTATCCATATGGTTCTATTACTTCATTTTTCTAGATAGTTCTCGTGCTTCGTCCACAACCCCTCTCCGGTAATAATATCTTCTAGTTAGTTCTTAGGGAACTCATCAGGCGGCTATGGTGCGGTTTACTTTATCATTTTATTTTTTCATTCACCTGGCCATGGGGTGCATAGAGTTCATTTTATTGACCGGGATTGTGTCGTGTAGTCCTTCAGGCAAAATTCTATATCAGGGTGGTTGGTTGTTTGAAACCAAATGAGAATTTTGAGAAAATAAGTACTCGCAGGACGTGGATGTTCGTCCCAGGCTCCGACCGAGCAGTGCAGATGGCAGGAGGAAGGAGGCGAACATACCCGATGTTCGTATCAGAAAGATTTGACTTGCGGGCCCAGGCTGAAAGAAAGATAAACTGAAGCTCGCAATTCTAGATCATCGTGGCATCAGGTCTGCGGCTGCGACTGCGTTCTTCCCGATTTTACGACGGGCGGAGTTTAATAGAGGGTTTAAAACATATTAATATTGCTTTGACTCTCCTCGATCTTGCTAAAAAAAGTCAGGTACCCCGCCTCCGCCAAGCCACGGTACTGATCGTTGAACATGGCTGACGATTGCCTGACGGCGTCATTTTATAGAGAGAAGAAAAGGAATGAACCAAATGTTCGAATTTAAACTTACCTTCGCAAGCGAAAACTTAGTAACATGCAGTCTGGTGTGCAGCTCGCGATAAATATCCACTCCACCCTTCTGTGATCCCGATACCTTCACTTCTGTCAGACGTGGCCACGGTTTCGGACATGCTGCAAAATGCACGACTCAGAAACAATTTATTAATAAAGGTACAGAAATTGTTCCGCAAGATTCACGCGACGTGCTGCTCCAAGTCTAGCCTCCCCTAGACAGACACTTCGACATTAAACCTGTTGAACTCCGGACTGGGACAAATATGCCACGCAAATGTTCATCAAAACTGAAGAACAATTTAGAGGGCCGGGGCCCGGTGTCAGTGAGGCTCTCCGCCAGCTTGTAGCAGAGTGTGAAATAAAGATTCATTTCGGAATTGACCAAGTTGATTTTATCGAAGAGTACGTTCCATTTTCATTTCTTGTCCACATCTTTTTCAATTGATCCCAACCGGCGATAGAATTTGAATCATCAAAAACCGTCATTTATCCGCAGCGCTTGTAGACCCACGGAGCGGAGCGGTGTTTCGCAGATTTTCTCGATTTTCCAAAGTTTTCATCATTGTCTGCTTGCTTAGAAACTCATACCAGCCTCTTATTTATTTTGTCCAGGTTGTCTTACCTGAAAAAAATGTATGGCACAAAATAAGTGACCCTACTGGAGATGTTGTGGGTATATGGCTAAATGTAACACTTTGGTCAAAGTGTGGTCGTAAGATTACAATGTTATTTCAAGAAACCAGGTTGTGAAGAGAGAATCCTGTGGGAGTTTGTTTTCCCCCGTTTAATTTTCTCCGGCGATTTCCTACAAAATTTCCTTTCTTTTCTTTGGGTGAAATCTAATTGGGACGTTGAGTTTGTTCGATTTTGATGTGGCTCCGGCAAAGTCCGAAAGCGCTTTAAAATTCAACAGCGCCTTGCAATCGATTTTACAGACTCGTATGCGGCACAAGCTTGGCAATATCTACCCCTTCGCGGACGCCGTCGGTCCACCCGGAGCACGATCCTGAGTCCCAGCTGAAGATGTTGACAGTTGAACGACCTGCTGCCAGTGGTTCCAAAAAAAAAGGGGACAGTAAAATAAATAAAAAAGACACGCGACTGGTCCAGCATCTCACAAGGAAAAAAAAATCAGGTCGAAAAGGAAACACCCAGCTCATGGCTAGATGAAGAGCCAGAATTTGTTTACGTCTGTGCGACGACGCGATTATTGATCGGCCCGTTGCCCCGATCCTAGTTTCGTAAACGCCATGACGGACATTGGTCTCACCGCCCTGGTCAGCTTTGTACTGGCGCGTTCAAGGCGTTGCGCTCGGCGCATGGTCTCGGGGTAATAGATCATCCAACGAGGAGAAGATGTCCAAATTTCTCTAGTCTCTTGTAGATATTACACACGCCTCAGGATAAGTATCGCCCGTAGCAGCTCGATGCAGCGCACTACACTGGGGATACTCGACGGTGACCTCACCCGCAGCAGCAGGATACACCCAGAGCCCGCTGAGCCCCACGACGCCCTCACGCCGGCCCAGCTCAATCACATACAACCCTGCGATCCGTGCCTCACGTCCTGCTACCCCCTGCACCGCTACAGGCGACTCTTTTGCTAGTAATACTGTGAGGAGTATATACAGAAGTAGTGGAAGTGGAAGTCAGTAAGTACTAGTAGAGGTGGAGTTGGTCAGTGGAAGTGGAAGTGGTCCGCCGGCGGAAGTGTGACAGTTTGATGCGCCGCGGCCATTGTTTGGTGTCACCGCGTTTTGCCTCTTTCTTTCACTCCACAATGTCTTAGTGTGCAGGCTGCTCATCGCGAAGGCCGCGGCAGCAGCATAGGGGGGTTTTCTTTTGGCCGGGTGAGCCGCATCATCTTCCCTCCTCATCCGTCCTCTTCTTTGCCTTAAGTCTGCTTTAAAAGTCGTAGAAAATTCTGACGCGTGTCCAAGCTCTTCGGATCCCTCGTGCCAGCTCCGCAAGCCTCTGCGCACCCCGGCGCCTCCAGGAGGAAGCACTAATGCTGCTAGAGAGACACATCCGACAGGTGCAGGTATGTTTTCCTTTCGAACAGGTAGGTATATTTATTTAAGCCTGAGTGCCACCCAAAATCTTCGTCATGCCACCTACGCCATTGCCACCGCAATTACCTTTGCTGTTTCTTTTAGCATATTACTACGTCTGTCATATAATTCTCAATGTGTAGTACCTTTCAAATTAACAGAATATATAGTCGAACATACATAGCCAGTGTACTACTCAGATACTGTTTTAATACAACAGGAGCTCTTGGATATTTATTGTACTCATACCTTTCATGTGTTGCCCAAGTGCCTGAAAAAAAATACGGGGAGCGGAGCGGGACGGCGGCAGCGTGATATTCACTAGAGGAGGTGGAAGTGGGCGAGTGGAAGTAAGACGCCAGTGGAAGTGACTTCTACTTCCACTGGGAGGCGGTGGTGGAAGTGGAAGTCACTTCCACTTCCACTACTTTGGTCATTCCTCTACTGTGAGCACCAGCGGCACCGCACCGCTGGCGCCGCGGGGCCATCTCGCGCGCAGCAACTCGGTCGGCGGCGCACTGGACTCGCGCAAGAGTGGGAAGAACGCAACTGGTGCTCGGAGGGGGACGCACTCGCCCAGCGCGAGTTCGGAGACGACTGCGAGCACCACGACTGGACGGCTATGGCGAGCTCGGGGGCGTGGCTGTCGCAGAGCAGCCTTGCGTCTTCCCTGGAGCTCGACGGCTGAGATGCGAAGTGGGAGGGCGGGGATGGGGAACGACGGGCGCATCTCGATGGTGAAGGTGAAGGTGAAGATGGGCACGACGAGGAGGACGGGATGCAGGTGCTGATGGTGCACGACACGGGGGCGACGCCGACGATGAGCCCGAATCCGGCGTTTGCGGCACGGAGGGAGCGTGCGGCGGGGGGCAGCGGGGGAGAGGGGAGGGGTAATCGGCGCACTCACCGCCGTCGTCATCACGCACACCATCGTCGTTCCGGGTGGAGGGGGAGCACGGCGCTGTGCAGGCCCGCGCTGTTGTCGGCGTGGGTAGTAGCACGGACGACGAGCAGACACGGACGCACCCGCACACACGTGCGCGCTCGGGCACGGGCGACTCGAGCGCGGAGGCGGAGACGCAGTTTTTCTTTGCGGATACGAGGAGCCGGGGGCGGGGGTGAGGATAAGGGGTGCCGGGTTCCGGGTCTGCGGTGGGGGGCGACAGATCGAACGCGCATGGGAACGACAACGCGAACGCGCACGAGAACGGCGGCGACGGGAATGGTGTAAGAGGGAATGACAATCGTCAAGGAAGGAGAGTGGTTCTAACAGGCGGGGGATCCCGGGGCTGGCGCTGATGGAGAGCGTTATGCCCGTGTCGGCGTGGGTGGGGAGTGTGGGGAAGAAGTGGGAGGAGCCGCAGCGCGCGCCATCGTGAGTTTCTTCTTTAAATTCCTGTCTACACACTTTATTAACTGGCTGACCGACGATTTCAGGTACGCAAAGAACAGCAAGCGCGCGTCGCTGCTCTTATCCGACATTGCGTATGCGCTGCAGGTCGGGCCGGCGCCGACGTCGCCGTCGCTTGCGCTACTATCATCATCGCTATCTTGGGGCGCGTCGCTGTCGTCTTCGCACGCGCCATCCTCTGCGTCTCACTCGTCGTCGCACGCCTCGCCCGCGCCGTCGTCGTCGTACGCGTCGCGGCTGGACGCTCGACGCACCGCTGCTGACGCCTGCGTCATCGGTGAAGCGGGTGTTCAAGCCCGCGACAACGACCTTGACACCCACCCCCGCGAATCTGAATGCCAAACCCACGCCCGCGGACGCGAAGCCCAGGCCGACACTGATGCTACAGCCCAAGTCACACGCCCCGCTCGCGCTCAACAAGGCGCGCGCCACCCCGCAGGCGCAGGCAAAGACGCTGGACGACGACGGGGAGGAGTGGAATTGGTAGAGTGGGGGGGGTTGGGGAGAATGGTGGTTGGGCGAGCATGTCAGCATGTTGGGCTCGATATGGCGCCGCTCCATACGTGTGGTTGGTTGGTTATTCCCTCCCTCTACTCCGCTGCAGGGTTTATTCGTTCCACTCGAATCCCCCGCCGCTGTTTATTGATTTTTGACACGCACGTATGCTTTGGCTTTCCTTCACGTTTTTTATCTCATGCACACATTTTTATTCATTTTGTATGCATATACACACCCACCACGACCACGACCCACGCATATCATACGCACGACATACATACAATACATACATCACGCTCTGTCTTCTTTTTTTCTTCTCTTCGTCTTCTTTGGTCTTTTTGCATTTAGTTATACTTTTCTTTTTCTTTTTTGGCATTCATAGATTTCAATTTTGGGGGCCGCCTCAGGCTGATGAATCAGCGTGTATCATCTCGTTTGACTTGTGGGTTGGTTGAACTTGTTAAAGAGGAAAGGTGATAAAAGGGACTCCGAGACATTCACTGCGTATTCTCAAAGTTATCCCATGCAGGGATACCTATCCGATAGCTCAAGTAGTCTGTAGTATCCGAACTCCAAGATAGTCAATCTATTTACCTTGTATTTACCTATGAATACTGCAAATATAGGTCTAGAATATTTGCTCAGATACCTCAAGACTCAGAGATATTCGCGTGTTGGATATTTCTGGCGTCTTGCCTATCTCAAGTGGTCAAGGCCAACTATCCCTCACCGAATAGTTTGATTCACGAGCTGATAAGATTTAGATTCATGTACCTGATAAGATTGGAGATACGATTAGATTATAGACGGTCCGATTTTTCCGCCGTCCCGCTCCTCCGCAGCTATTCGTCCCGCGCAAACAACTCGCCCAAGTTATTGAATTTCAAGTTATCGAGAACTCATTTCGAACATGCTATTAATTTTAAACCACAGATTCAACACATATTTATTCTTCCTTCAAAATAACAGAACCATTGGAAAGTTAGTTGTGAGTCGCCCTCAAGGTAGCTCCTCGGACCCAGCGGGTTCGATCCTGCTGACCCACGACGTAGCAGGAAACACGACGTCCCGGTCGCAGTTTCTCGCATTGTGTTCGCACGGAGTCTTCGGCATCTGTCCCAATCTGCGAGTGGGGTTTAATTAAGAAATGTTTGGACATGCGGACACACAACTCACCGAAATTGTGTTAGCCCAGCTGAGCATATGAGACGATATAGCTTTCTAAGGTATAATTAGAACATTCTGGATGCAAGACGAAGGATTAAGTACTCACATCCAAGGCACAGCCAATCCACAGGTCAGACAATCCACAGAATAGGCTCGCAATAAAAGCACGCCGAGCGGGGAAACGGAACCTCTCTCCCGGCTTCATGCGACGGGTCCAGGGTGGAGCATCTTCGTCCTCGTTGCAGCCCTGAACATGGCCCAAGACAACCAGAGGGCTGCTGCAGGACGGCGGATCGATGCCAGATTTCACGGGTACTTCGACATGCAGCCACAACAAGTAAATATCCGGATTTTGAAAGATAATCGAGTCCTCTGAGCCCTTCTTGTACAGAAATTAACGGATGGACGAGCAGTGGAAAGGGAGCAGTGCCTGCCTTCATATACGAGACATTGACAGTGCAGAGAACCTCGCTGACGGCTAGCTAAGGATCGAGAAAAGTAAAATAGCCCGTAGAGTCAATACTGTCCAGCAGCCATTTGTCGAGGCGTTCGTGAACTGCATAGCCAGCGGCCCGGAGTCGCTGTGCATATTTAGAGCCGCTGATTCGGTGGACAAGAGGAAGGCGGGCAGAGCCGAAGGTGACCGCGTGGCATGGTGGACCTAGCAGAAATTTGAAGACATAGGCCCCGTGAAACTCCTGCCAAGGATTGTCCGGAAAGTGGCTTTTTTAGGCGGAAATTTTCGTGTTTTCCTTGTCCAGGAAGTGGCTCTTTGAGGGCAAAAATCTCGAAGGGCTGTCCGGAAAGTGGCTTTTTGGGGCCGGAGATTTGAAAATTTGGACTAAAAAAACACGCAAGATGTGATTCAAACGACACCCCAGGCATTACAAGCTTTTGAAACCAGAGAACACTAGCCAATTGCACAGTTGAGCGCAAAATGAGCCTGCGAATTGGAAGCTCAACACAGGCTGACTAAGAGAGTGCTCAGGAATGATCGATCAGTGATCGAATCACTTGCTTCCCGCACTCTCGTCGCTGTTTTGCTGTCTTGAACTTCGTTGTCTGTTCTTTGCTTCCCTGCTTCAAATCTCAGAGAATTTAGTCCCCTATTGACCACTGGACTATTGGCCGTCAACCCTCGGGGCTCTGGTCACAATTCGTACCTTACTATAAGATAGGAGTATTTACTCTTTCGACGACTTGACGACTCACCGTGTTCTTCAGCTTGAAGTTTCCACAATTTCTTACTGGTTTTGTCATTGGTATTCATCCCAAGGGTTCTTGACTCCATGAACTGGCTTTGGACTTACTAGACTGGCTCCTGAAGGCTCCGCTCAAGCTCCGTCGCTCTAGGCTGCTCCGCCTACGCGTCTACTGGGAACCTCCAAGCTCCAATAGCCGGTTTGTTCTCATTCTTTCAGGCCACGTTGCAACTACATCCACCGGTTGTTCCTGAATACTGCCGTGTCTTTCTGGAATGCCGTCCTGGTCATATGCTTCTCATTAATTGGCTTGCCTGGGACTCCGTCGCCGCTTTTTCCACTCGTTTGTCTTGCCTGTGGGAGATCATCTTCTAGACTTGCAGTCGCTCTCAACTCACATGGTTCTACGCTCGTTCTCTGCTATTTATTTAATGCTGCTTTGGCGCATTAAACTTTTGGTCACTGCACTGTATCCTTGTTCATCGCCGATGGGCCACTAAACCTTCGCCTCACATGCTCGCCTCACATGCCCTCGGGCCCATGCCTTCGTCCAATACATGCCGTCCGCGGCCTCTGTCTTCGTCCTTCGTCATACATGCCTTCCGGGGCCTCTGTCTTCGCCATACATGCCATCCATGGCCTCTGTCTTTGTCCTTCGTCATACATGCCTTTCGGGGCCTCTGTCTTCGTCATACATGCCTTCCAGGGCCTCTGTCTTCGCCATACATGCCGTCCGCGGCCTCTGTCTTCGTCCTTCGTCATACATGCCTTTCGGGGCCTCTGTCTTCGTCATACATGCCTTCCAGGGCCTCTGTCTTCGCCATACATGCCGTCCGCGGCCTCTGTCTTCGTCCTTCGTCATACATGCCTTTCAGGGCCTCTGTCTTCGTCATACATGCCTTCCGGGGCCTCTGTCTTCGCCATACATGCCGTCCACGGCCGCTGTCTTCGTCCTTCGTCATACATGCCTTTCAGGGCCTCTGTCTTCGTCATACATGCCTTCCGGGGCCTCTGTCTTCGCCATACATGCTGTCCGCGGCCTCTGTCTTTGCCATACATGCCGTCCGCGGCCTCTGTCTTCGCCATACATGCCGTCCGCGGCCTCTGTCTTAGTCCTTCATCATACATGCCTTTCGGGGCCTCTGTCTTTTGCCATACATGCCGTCCGCGGCCTCCGTCTTCGTCCTTTGTCATACATGCCTTCTGGGGCCTCTGTCTTCGTCCTTCATCATACATGCCTTCCGGCGCCTGTCTTCACCATACATGCCGTTCATGGCATCTATCTACATCCTTCATCTTACATTGCCGTTGGGAGGCTCTGTCTTCGCCTTTTACATGCCCTTGTGGCCTCTATCCTCATCTTTTGTCATACAAGCCTTCTGAAGTATCTGTCTTTATCTTCCATACCATTTCTGCCTGCCTTGTCCTCCATGCCTTCCGGGGCTGCTGTCCCCGCCATATATGCCTTCCGAGGGCTCCATCTTCATCTTGAATGCTTCAAAGTGTGGTGGCAGTATTCATCATGTTCCCTGCCTTCGCCTTACTCACTACTATTGTATTGGGTCACTGGGGTCAGTCCTTCTCCTCAGTATTATTCTTCAGGATGCCCTTTGGATGTTTCCAAAGCTGATCCTGTCAATGTTCTTCATGCTGTCTGCTATAGACCTGTTTGTGCCCTCAAGATTTCATTCCTTTGACACGTTTCTATTCACTATGCAATTTTCGTCACCAAATGTTTACTTCACAGCTTGCATCTTGCACATATTTGTGATTGTGTGTCGATCTAGCCTTGCCATCATTGATATTTTTCTTCTTCTCTGTGTTACCTACTGCTGACATGGACTCAGCCTTTCCAATTGGGCATGCGAGATCATTGAGTTGGTCCAATGTCCAACTTTGAACCTCTCATTGCCTACTTGAGCTAACGGGTTTAATCATTTGCTTCATTCTTTGACCTCTTCATTATCTCGCGCACAGCCCAATCATGAAGAACTTTTGCTTTCTGTATTCTTTCAGACACTCTGCATTAATGCTGGTGGTGTCCTGCACCGAACACTCGAGCTCGAAACTTACTTTGCTGCAATGGTCTCTGCTCTACCGGCCATTTGCACATTCCAAATTGAACTTGTAGATTATCTGACTCCCGAGGTTCACAGCCCCTAGCCCTTTATTGTTTCTTATGCTTTGTTACTTCCATTCCGTCAACTTCTCGCACTAGCCTTTCAAATTTCTTCCGCTATAAATCATCCTGTTAACCTACTCGTTTGCAATAATTTCTTCGCCGGAAATTTAATTTGTTTTCGCAATTGAGAACTTCTGTAGTCATTCACACTGGCCACTGCTCGTTCGGATTCATTGCTAGAATATGCTATCTTCGACATCGCGGCCAGAGGCTTTGCCTTGTTGCTTCCTGATTCATTTTCGTACAATGCATATCTGCTTCTCAACATTTAAACATTTCGCTTCAACTTTTGCAATTTGTACCGCATGCTGACTTGGGTGGTTCATGTGGCCAGCAGGTTTCATGACATGAAACTCTTCCGTGCATACTTCCATATCAATCTTTCAGGGACTTTTTATTCATTGGCCATTGTATGCACTTGGGACTACATGTAGCTTGTCTTCCTTGTGATTGTTGAATTTTCCTCAGCGTTGATAGCTTCCTCGCTTCTTTCGGAACCGAATTATTGCAGCTATTTCGGTCGTCTCACATTTCCTTGTGGTTTAACTGCTCCACTTGATGCACACATTTACTTTATCATTACCTGTTACTCGGAATCAATGTGTGGACCATCTCACCATTATGGTCAAGTGCTGAATTCGTATCCATTGTTCATATGTTTTCTTTCCTTCATTGTTCCTCTGTTTAGTTTCTTTGAAATCTGTTCTTTTTCTCATTGTCAGAACGGGTGGGATTTATTCTGTCCCTCAATCTTTCCTTCCTTTCTGCTCCCACTGAGAGCTGAAACTATAGGATTCCTGTGCCATGGGCTCACCGCTGCTAGCTCATCAGAATGATCTCACAGAATGAATTCTGACCTTCATTGACGCATGATCTTACTGACTCTTCTTGGGGGAGTCGGCTTCTTTGGATTCCGCCTGTTCGGTCTCTGCGTTCCCTGTTGTTGTGGGATAGTGCTCATCCGGAAGCCTCACTCACAGAGAACTCAGAAACCGCAGGTTTCCGGGCTCCTCTTCCCCAACAATTCATTTATTACATTCCTAACGTCTTAGTTAGCTGCACAGTTGAGCGCAAAATGAGCCTGCGAATTGGAAGCTCAACACAGGCTGACTAAGAGAGTGCTCAGGAATGATCGATCAGTGATCGAATCACTTGCTTCCCGCACTCTCGTCGCTGTTTTGCTGCCCACCCACCATCCCCTTTGAACACCTGAGTCTTGGCTTCTGTTTGACACTAGGATAGTGCTCATCCGGAAGCCTCACTCACAGAGAACTCAGAAACCGCAGGTTTCCGGGCTCCTCTTCCCCAACAATTCATTTATTACATTCCTAACGTCTTAGTTAGCTGGTGATAAGGACATGCAGAGAAACTGAGAAAATTTTTGATATTAGGAGCAGTGAAGTCCACGTGACAAGCCCTGTCCGAGAGTGGCTTTTTGAGGTCCAAAACCTCGCCGCCGAGTGGCTTTTTGAGGCAGAAATCTGGGATTTTTCCGGACAATCCTTGGCAGGAGTTTCACGGGGCCTGAAGACATGCCAGTTTTAAGTGAATACAGGCAGGAAAGTCCCCTGTCAGGATAGCTGAGCAAGCCGGGGTATCTCACTTAGACAATTCAAGGGCGAACCAAATGAGCGGAGGTCGGGACTGGTTGAGAGATATTTGGAGTAGTTTGCCCAAGGGGCGACCACCGGCGATCTCGGTCAGATCAACCCTTCCCTTAGGGTCGTGGGAAGGTGGCAGTGCTGCACCCTACGGGAATTCACGGTCATTCACGGTTCACGTGTATTGTCCACATAAAAAAAAATTTAAAAGGCACAGATTGGAGGAAGTGATACTCAAAACTCTGCGAGTTTTTTTCTGTATTTTTTTGGTCTCGAGATGAGGCCAGAGTCATAAAACTACCAGATCCCTTAGGGTCGTGGGACTGTGGCGGTGCTGTATGGAAACCGGGACGGGACAGCTTCGTTTTGATCAATTTTGATCAGATGCCGCCTGATGCCGGCTCGGTTAGAAGTGCAGGACCCCAGACACTGACCTGCCTGCCATCACCGAACCTACTTAAATTGCTTGCTGAGATGAAATTCAAGGTGTGAGTCACCGACTCGCTCATTCGTGAGCATGCCGGAATTAGAAGAGTGCAAAAAAAGAAATTGTCTGCCAGTGCAATGCCAGCGATAGTATGTACTATGATACGGGAGAGCAGCTCATTGCTCTCATTTTTGGAGCAAGAAATAGTATGTGAGGCACCTATATCTAGTTACTCTCGCGCAAACAGCATATGCAAGATGCTAATAAGACACCGGCGGCGGCTGCAGGAACATTCCGCCCTCATCGTGACACGTGATCAAGTCACGTCGACGCGTTTCTCGCCGTTTCGGCTGATTCAGCATGTTTTTTTGTCGTATATGAAGCTCTAACGCGTGTATGTATGTAAGAAACCGTTCAAGACAATTTATTCACCAGCTTGAGCCCATAAGAAAAAGTCCGGTGAGTTCAGACAAAGTATCCGCAAATTGACGAGATAATCCGAATTCACCATTTGTCCTCTATGGCCCAGAAGATGTGTGGGGCACAAATTATATATTTAAATATATTTCGACCAATATTTCAAGATCACTCTGATGCCGTAGCATCTGAGACAGTTCCTGGAGGAATAGACACATTAATCAGAGCACGTCACCAATTCCAAGTCCTCTCCAGGCTCTCTCCTACCAGTACACAACATTAATCCACTTCAGAGCAAACTTCCCTGGTGACAATTTCCAACCAAATTTGAAATTAAAACGGCCCACATGAACTGGCCAGATGCATCTGAGAGGAGACATTATACTTTCCAGCCATAAAAGAATTGCGGGAATAATTTGTGATTGAACACGCACAAGGTCACTTGGTGGCTGGCAACACGGCATCATTTGTAAATCTTCTGGCCTAAATGAGACATTTGGACATTCGTGATCACATAGCAGGCCTAATATACTTTGACATGCACGCAACGGGAGTGTGTTGCTGCCGTACCTTAAGATCTAGAGACTGTGTCCCGCTGAGGCTCATCTGGCAGAGACCACTCAGGGACTTTGAGACCGGAGATGAGCCAACAGGGCTCACAGCAAGATGGGGGAAAGCAGAAAAGACCCAATGGTTGCTGATCTATGAACATCCGAGCGTAATACGACCAAACTATAGCTACGCGCTGCCAACGACGTCACACCGGTACCTTCCAATTCATTAATCGACCAGGTTAAACAATAGTACCCAGTGATTCGAGGTTTAGGGAATTAATCTATACATTACTAGTACATTCATATAACACAGTTACAACTGTTCCATCAATGCCGACACTTCGTGGACTCCCTATTTGAAACTCGACTGTCCCAGAGAATCATGACTCTCGCAGAACTCCCATATGAAATATCTGCGGCTACTTCCATCCTCGTTTGTCCGTTCCCACGGTTCCCATTCCACTCACAGTTAATTTTCGTACTGTAATGCAAAAATTGATGTGTGTGACTCTGGTTCAACATCAGATCCTTTCGTCTACTTACAAAATAAGAATCAGTACGAAAACAATCTATTCCAAAGCCCCTGGTTAAGTGGCAGATGCGGAAGAACATTGTACTCAGATGCGAGGCGGCGAAAGTTTGACTTGCCCCAAGAATATTCCATTACATCGTAGAAGGCGCTCCTCAGAGTTTTCCCTGTGTTACAATTGGATCCTGGTCGTCCCTTTGAAATTTTTGAGATAGATGGAAGACTATTTTCAGTACCTAATCCTCATTGGACAGCTAAATGAGTGCACAGAAAGTCTTCCAAGTCCGTATTTCTGGAGTTTTCCGTAGAAAACAATATAATATTCCATAGCGCTCTCGACAGAGCTAGTGTAAAATATTCTGAACAGGCCATTTCCTCCTGAAAAACGAAGCCACTCCGGGAACACAATTTTTATGCATGTACATTTAGAATTGAGCACGCCACGAGCGTTCTCGCGGATGCGATCAAAGACTGCCCCAAATAGAGTGACTAAAAAGGTCGCACCCGATGCTCCACGAAGTACTGTCATGATGAAAATCTCTTTATCATCCTTGAAGATCCTTAAGGAGCAGGAGGATATGGCATGCATCGTGAATTGATGAAGTTTGTTCGAGCATGTTTTGTATGCCTCTGACGGCCCGTAAAATATTATTAGTATTTAATTCTCAGAGCTGGAAGGCATATTCTTACCTTACGAAAAGTCTCCCATAGGTCAATTTCGGGAGCAACTGCAGGTCTCCGTACGTAGAAACAACATAATATTGGGTACCACAAGCTATGGAACCAACATAAATATTTGAAAGAGCCTATTCCCTCAGGACAGACGAGGCAATTCCAATGATGTAATTTCCACATCTGTACGAATTGGGCGTTCAATGAGCGTTCTCGCGGATGCGATCAAAACCGCCCAAAAGACAGAGACAAATTGGAGGAAAGGCCGCGCACTGTGATCCACGAAGAGCTGTCATGATGAACAACAAGCGAGCTCAAGGTGGACATTAGGATGAGATATATGTCCATAGCTGCATGCTCAATACGAGCCCCCACATACTTCGTCACTACGTAGGATGAGGATCTTCGTCGTTTGATGGGGCAAGTTCGTCGGGTGGCTGATGCCAACAGTTCCGTATCCACCTGTAACCCCATTTCGAGCAGTTAGGGTAAGCGCAGCGCACCCTAACTGCGGGTATTCACCGGTTAGGGTTTGGGGTAAGGTTCGGGTTCGGGTTCGGGTTGGTTAGAGTTTAGGGTTGGGAACAGAAATTTCCGCGTGAACGAGGCTTTAGTGTGCCAACCTGAGATGCCCCGGCTTGGGGGACCCCCCGAGCACAGCAAGGGAGGGGAGGGGCATCAAATGGTTGGTTCTCTTCACGCAAATGAAGGAAAAGAGTGCTCACACAGCTTCGGGAGCACATCCGACGAACTTTCCTTCGCTTATTCTGATCTCACGAACTTGCTTAGACACCTGATCAACTTTTCCCATCAAGTGATGAAGATCCTCATCCTACGTAGTGACGAAGTATGCTACGACTCGCTCAGTACCGAGGTGGTGTCTGGGGTCATGCATTCCGGACCATTTCGGCATGTGATGCAATCACTCGCTAACCACTCGCTAATCAATAAACGTAAGCTGTCCCGTCCCGGTTTCCATAGTGCTTGACCCTAAGGGAGCTGTCAATCTGTCGGCAAACGCCAGTGGTCGCCCCTTGAGTTTGCCGATCTCGGGCCGGATACTGATCTGATACCTCAAATATCCGTCGCTTTGTCTACCCAAACTTGCTCCGTTATCCCAAGAAGTGATACCTACGATACTACAAAAATAGCTGGGATACTCGAGCCCCCTCGGCCTATCTCGCGCGAGGAAACTTTTGAGAATACGCAGTGATTGAAAAATTATGAACAGAAGACGGAGGAGGGGCGTAAACGCCGGGACTCGCGAGGAAATTTTTATTCCACGCTCCAGTGTAGGGGCGCTCTCCTTCAAAGGTTCATGACGGCGCGGTTGTAAATACGGTACTACGACGGAGATACGCTGAGTTGAGACGGACCAGGAGAAGGCCCCAGGAAGCTCCACCCCAAAAGTTGCACGGATTCGACGAAAGTTGAGATTTCCTAGGCATCGTTGTGTGGGTAGCTTGGGAGGAGCATGAATGTTTGTCCGCGACAAACAATCACTCAAACTCCGCTCCGTTTTTCAACTGCAACCATGTCAGTCTGCAGAAACTGCGGTAACCAAGAACTGGAGCCGCTGTCTCCGACCCTCCATGAGGGCCATCTCTCTCCTCGAGAGCGACGCGCAGCCTTGGCGAAAGTCAGGGCTCAGATCTTGCTCCACGAAAAATACATCGACGCGCTCAAGCAGGAGGAGGCCGAGTTGCAGGCAGGCCTTGCCCTTGTGACTTACCCAGTCCTGACGCTTCCCGTTGAGATTACCTCCAGTATCTTCCTCCACCGCCTCCCCAGCCACGGACGCGTTATCCCATCACCTTCGAGGGCGCCGCTTGTCCTCGCGCAGATCTGTCACCATTGGCGAGAGGTCGCGCTGTCGACTGGAGAGCTGTGGAGCTCTTTATATCTGTCTACATCTTTTTATCTTGCCTACACAATGCCTCCAGCACGCGACCATGCGCTCCGTTCCCTCATCCAAACCTGGTTTTCTCGCGCCAAAACTACTCCCCTCTCCTTGGGACTCAACTTCCAGATTTCCAAGGTGTCTCCGGCACTTTTGGAGCTTGTTTCATCGTTCGCAGGCCAGATCCGGCGTCTAGACCTCCACCTTTATAAGGGCCAATTCTTGCAACTGCGCAATATTCAGACCCGGTTCCCTCTTCTTCAGCATCTAGCGATGTCAAGTGCTTCGAAGGAAGAAATCGGGGATTTTATAAAAAATACCCCCACACTCCAGGAGCTACGGTTGACCGACTTCACTAGGACGACCTCGCTCAACTTCCCCCTCCCGTTGTTGAACCGCCTCGAGATATCTGCCCATATTTCGCTCACCACGTTCCTGGGCATATTAAACAACTTCCCGGTCCTCTCTCACTTTAAATACAACCTGTGCGGGCCGAATACAAATGGGGTGGATGGGTCCATATTGCCGGTGTTTCCATGCCTTTCATCCCTCGCCGGAGACACCATCGCCCTATGTTTTATCACCCTTCCTGGCCTCCGGGAGCTCGAGCTTCACGGCTCTGACGAGCCGGATCATGTTCGACAGCTCCTTGCTCGTTCTTCCTGCATCGTCGACCGCCTCACTCTTTCTTTCGAAGAGTTAGATGACGTAGACGGCGAACTCCGCAGCTGGCTGACGGTCTTCCCGTCCCTCACAGTCCTGCACATCAGGGGATATGACAACCTCGACATTGTGCTTGATTGTCTCAACTCGCAATCGCTCGCGCCGCGGCTCTCAGAAATAACCATCAACTCCAGCATCACGTCATTGAACATTGACAACAAATACCACGATACGTTGGTTGCTCTCCTGGGCCACCGAACGAACCCTCGCCACCCCTTCAAATTGAGCAAATTCCACATGCGGTTTTCCTTCTTTTACAGTAACCACGAGACCCGCGTGTGGACTCCAGGCGACATCGCCGAGTCTGCGCTTAATAATAACGACATGATTGCAGATGGGCTCGACTTTCTTCTCCAAATCGAGAGCAATCGCGCCGGCGCTTGGACGTGGCCACCTGCATACATCGGTGAGTCCCTCATTCATGACGCCGCACACGGGCTATAACTGACTTTGCGTGCCGCAGATTCAACCGACCTATTGGCATCCTTCCCGTGATTTGCGAACACGAGCCTTCTTGTGCCGGGACTAAAATTGCTCTCTTGGTTCTTTGCCTCCGTTCTGGCCCTTCAAGGGTTTCATGTACATATATTATCATGTCGCTTCATTCTTCTAGATAGTTCTCGTCTGCTTCATCCACAACCCCTCTCCGGTAAATTGATATATCTAATATCTTCTAGTTAGTTTGGTCTTAGTGAATTCGTCAGGCGGCTATGGTGCGGTTTACTTTATCGATTTGATTTTTTTTCATTCACCTGGCCATGTGGTGCATAGGGTTCATTTTATTGGCCGGGATTGCATCGTGTAATCCTTCTTTGGGCAAAATTCTATATCAGGGTGGTTGGTTGTTTGAAACCAAATAAGAAATTTGAGAAAATAAGTACTTGCAGGACGTGGATGCTCGTCCCGGGCTCTGACTGAGCAGTGCAGATGACAGGAGGAAGGAGGTGAGCATACGCAATATTCGTATCAGAAAGATTTGATTTGCGGGCCCAGGCTGAAAGAAAGATAAACCAAAACTCGCAACTCTAGATCATCGTGGCATCAGGTCTGCGGCTGCGAGTGCGTTCTTCCCGATTTTACGACGGGCGGAGTTTAATAGAGGGTTTTAAACATATTAATATTGCCTTGACTCTCCTCGATCTTGCTAAAAATGTCAGGTACCCCGCCTCCGCCAAGCCACGGTACTGATCGTTGAACATGGCCGACAATTGCCTGACGGCGTCATTTTTCATTTTATAGAGAGTAGAAGCAAAGGAATGAAGTGAATGTTCGAATTTAAACGATGGTTCACAAAGTAACTTGTGCAAATTAACTTACCCATACAAAATTAACTTTACTTTGCTTTTGGCTGGGTAAGTTAATTTGTCAAGTAAAGCTAAGCGAAAGTACAAGGAAAGTTAACGGCACGCTCGGATCAACCATCATAAGTAAGTATGGTTGTGTTTGACTCAAACTAACTTTCTGTTAACTTGAGGTGATTATGCGCATGGGAGACCCTAGTCTGGCTGAAGAAAATGCTCATGGAGCTCAAATTAATCATCTTACCCAGTTTCTGCCCCACCAGTTGCATGGAAAGGAATGTTGTCCTTAACTGAGATCTTGGCTGCGAAGCACGCAACTTCTTTACTGTGAAATTTCTCAGTTTGGCCCCTCTGTCGCTGTATTCCCGACTCCACTCAGGTTAATGAGTTTGAATAAGTGTATATTGTTGGCCACAACAGCTCGAGGCATCATCATTGCGGCTCTGTTGACATTTTGCGCTGCCACTTCAATATGACTGAAACCTGCGAGTAAAGGCATCAATTTCGCGGGTGATGACAAAACTGAGCTCTATTACAGTGGGGGAGCCCGATTTACTTATTTCTCTGCGAGATTTGCTTTAATTAGTGGTCTTAATGCACCTAACTTGCCCAACTGATGGCATAAGTAAGTTTGTTCCTGTTTGATTGATGAACTTGGGCAGCCAAGTTCGCTCCAGCGACGGCTCAGTCGAAAGTGAATTTTACTCAATTGGAAAATCTGATACCTGTTAGGCATTGTCTATATCAGTCTTGTGTTCAATGCCACTCAAACACGATGTGCCAATCAGAAGCTCCCAAAGACCTGGAAGATCAATTTCAGAAATTGCACCGGTACAAGGTGAAACGAGATTGACAAGGTAAACATAGTTCTTGAGGAGATGAGCGAACAAATTTTGAAGACGAAACCGTCACTTTCGACGGACCTACATTAGGTTAAGCTCCTAGAACGACTGCGGGATCAAAACCCATTTTTGATGTGCCACAAATGCACGAACTTATTCCCAATTCTCTCATGGGGCGCAAATTTGGTCAAGGAGCGCTCTTTTAGGGCTACAATAAGCGCCTGGTTGAGGGAATCTGTGAACTCCCAGAAATTTACTGTCAGTGGTAAGGCATTTCTAGCCCATGACTCCAAACATCCCCACAATCGGGTCCACCAAGTAAATGCGGGTGTAAATCATGTTTGATTAACATTCAATGTGATACAGACCTAATATCTTCGCTTGGACGCCGACAAAATGGTCACGAAAAAACTTACTTTGAACCGTGCAAGTAAAGTTAACTGGGACCACCCGTGAGAAAAGTTAAGCGAAGTAAAGCAAAGTTAGCCGCGCCAAAATTAGGCGGTAAGTAAAGTTCCAAGTTAGGAAATAAGTTACTTTATTCGCCCTCGAATTTAAACTTACTTTCGCATGCGGAAACCTAGCAACATGCAGTCTGGTGTGCAGCTCGCGATATACACACCCACGACGACCACGACCCACGCAGATCATGCGCAGGACATACATACAATACATACATCACGCTCTGTCTTCTTTTTTTCTTCTTCGTGGTTGTTTGGTCTTTTGCATTTGGTTATACTTTTTTTTGGCATTCGCCTGGGTGCATAGATTTTAATTTTGGGGGAGAAATATAGAATACAGTACGATATGGAGCTGTTTCTTACTGAACTAAACTGAACTAAACTGAAGCTCTTTTACTATATACTGAGAAGTAATATTTGTCCAGGACAAATAAGAAATTAAACTCCGCTCCGTTTTTCCCACAGCCATGTTGGACCCAGTCGGGGAGCTTCCGCCCGAGATTACCTCCAGTATTTTCCTTCACTGCCTCCCTAGCCACGGACACGTTCTCCCATCACCTTCCAGGGCGCCGCTTCTCCTCGCACAGATCTGCCGCCATTGGCGAGAGGTCGCGCTGCTGACTGGAGAGCTGTGGAACTCTTTATATCTGGAGTCTATCCATATTATAGTTGCCCAAGCAAGGAACAACTGGCATGTGCTCCTTGCCCTCATCCAAACCTGGTTTTCTCGTGCAAAAGCGGCTCCCCTCTCCCTGGGACTGAATTGTCGGTTTGTCGAGGTGTCTCCGGCACTTATGGAAGTTGTTTCCTCGTTCGCAGGCCAAATCCAGCGTCTAGACCTCCACCTCGATTTGGACCAGCTCCGGCACCATCGCCCCTTCCAAACCCGCCGGTTCCCTCTCCTCCAGCATCTAGCCACCAACGCTCCAGAGGCAGAAATCGGGGTTGTTCTAAAAGACACCCCCTCCCTCCGCGAGCTCCGTTTGGTCGCTAGTGTGCGGACCTCGGTCATCTTTCTCCTCCCATTGTTGAGTTGGCTCGAGATATCTGCCCAAATTTCAATCACCACGTTCCTCAGCGTGTTAAACAACTTTCCGGTCCTCTCTCACTTCAAATACAACCTGTCGGAGCCAGATACAAATGGGGTGGATGGGTTCATGACGCAGGTGTTTCCGCGCCTTTCATCCCTCGCCGGAAGCGCCGCCGCCCCATGTTTTATCACCCTTCCCGGCCTCCAGGCGCTCGAGCTCCCCAACTTCTCCGACCCAGACCACGTCCCCCAGTTCCTCGCCCGTTCTTCCTGCACCGTCGACCACCTCACTCTTTCCATGGAAGAGTACTATGAAGACGCAGACGGCGAGCAGCTCCGCACCTGGCTGACGGCCTTCCCGGCGCTCTCAGTCCTGCGTCTTAGGGGATACATGCGCGTCGATGTCCTGATCGCTTGTCTCGCCTCCGAGACCTCCCTCATGCCGCGCCTGGCGGAAATAACCATTGACTCCAGCATCCGTGAATCAAACATCGACAACAACTACGACGATGCATTAGTTTCCCTCCTGCGCCACCCCCGCCGCTCCCCCAAACTGCGCAAATTCCACATGCTGTTCAACACTGATTTGTACATAGGGTATGGTGACATCGAGCGCCGCGTGTGGACTCCGGGCGCCCTCGTCGAGACGGCGCTCAACAACATGATCGCAGATGGGCTCGACTTTCTCCTCCGAACCAAGAGCGTTGATCGTGGCATCACTTTGACCTGGCCACCCACATACATTGGTGCGTCGTCTCCCTATTCTATCCATGACTATTACCTCACATGGGCTATAATAACTGACTTTGCGTACGGCAGATTTAACAGACCCCTTACCATCCTTCCTGTGATTCACGAACGACATAAAATACCTTTCTTGATTGTTTTCTCCGCACTGGCCGTTGAGTTTCACACATATGGTTCTATTACTTCATTCTTCTAGATAGTTCTCGTCTGCTTTGTCCACAACCCTCTCCGGTAAACTGATATATCTTTTAGTTAGTTCATTCTTGGTGAGCCCACCAGGCGGCTATGATTCGGTTTACTTTATCGCTTTGATTTTTTGCATTCACCTGGCCGTGGGGTGCGTAGGGTATACTTTATAGCTCGGGACCGTGTCGTGTAATCCTTCTTCACGCAAAATTCTATATACATCTTGTTGTGCTTCAGATAGATTTACAGAAAATGTTTGCGGGCCTGAGCCGAGAGACAGACAATCTGAGAGTCGGAATGCTAGATCGTCGTAGTAATATCGCCTTGACCCTTCTCGATCTTGCTCAAAATTTTAAATACCATGCCTCTAGCAACCACGACTCTGAACCGTCGAACAGGCGCGGTAATTGCTTGACGGTGTCATTTTATAGGAAGGAGAAAAAGAATGAACTGAATGTTCGAACTTACCGAAACTTAGCAACATACCCACTGACTTGCGCTTGGTTGTGCATCTGGAAATATATATCCATTCTGCGATACCGATACCTTCACTCCTGTTAGCCGTGGCCACAGTATCGGAGGTGCTGCAAATGCCGACTCAAAAACAGTTTATTAAATAAATAATCACGGATTGATCAACTGTCATCAACCTTGACAAAAACGCTACTGTACAGTACTAGCTAACACTGTGCGGCGATTAGCCGTCCATTATCCATGTCAATGACATTGTCATTCCTCTCCCACAACCATGTCAGTCTGCAGAAACTGCGGGAGCCAAGCACCGGAACCGCTGTCTCCGACCCTCCATGGGGGCCATCTCTCACCTCGAGAGCGACGCGCAGCCTTGGCGAAAGTCAGGGCTCGGATCTTACTCCATCAAAAACACATCGACGCGCTCAAGAAGGAGGAGGCGGAGTTGAAGGCTGGCCTTGCCCTTGTGACTTACCCAGTCCTGGCGCTTCCCGCTGAGATTACCTCCAGTATCTTCCTCCACTGCCTCCCTAGCCACGGACGCGTTATCCCATCACGTTCGAGTGCGCCGCTTCTCCTCGCACAGATCTGCTCCCAGTGGCGAGAGGTCGCGCTCTCTACCGGAGAGTTGTGGAGCTCTTCATATCCATCTCACCGTTTTATACATGCCACAGCAATGGTCTCCCATCCGCTCCATGCCCTCATTCGAACCTGGTTTTCTCGCGCCAAAGCGGCTCCCCTCTCCCTGGGACTCAACTGCCGGTATATCCTGGTGTCTCTGGCACTTATGGAAGTTGTTTCCTCGTTCGCAGGCCAGATCCAGCGTCTAGACCTCCAGCTTGATTCGGACCAGTTCCGGCAATATCGCCCATTTCAAACCCGGTTCCCTGTCCTTCAGCATCTAACGACCAACTCTTCGGAGGCAGAAATGGGAGATTTTCTAAAAGATACACCCTCCCTCCGGGAGCTGTGTATCGATAATGATAATAACTGGACCTCGTTCAACTTCCCCCTCCCATTGTTGAACCGCCTCGAGTTGTCTATCGCAATTTCGATCGACACGTTCCTCGACGTGCTAAACAACTTTCCGGTCCTCTCTCACTTCAAATACAACCTGTGGGAGCCGGATACAGATGAGGTGGACGGGTCCATGGTGCCGGTCTTCCCGCACCTTTCATCCCTCGTCGGAAGTGCCACCGCCCTATGTTTTATCATCCTTCCCGGCCTCCGGGAGCTCGAGCTTACCAGGTGCTCCCACCAATATCATGTCCAACAATTCCTTGCTCGTTCCTCCTGCACCGTCGAACGCCTCACTGTCAATTTGCGAGGTTACGGTAAGGGGGATGATGACAGGGAGCACCTCTGCATCTGGCTGAAGGCCTTCCCGTCCCTCTCAGTCCTGCACATCGGAGCATATGACAGCCTCGACATCACGCTTGATTGTCTCGACTCGGGATCGCTCGCGCCGCGCCTCTCGGAAATAACCATCGACTCCCGCATTACATCATCGAACATTAACAACGACTACGACGATGCTTTGGTCTCCCTCCTGCGCCGCCGAACGAACCCTCGCCGCCCCTTCAAACTGCGCAAATTCCACATCCTGTTTTCCTTCGATCTCGATGAGGATTACGAGAGATATCCCGGTGACTTCGCCGAGTCGGCGCTCAACGACATGAGTGCAGATGGGCTCGACTTTCTTCTCCGATACAAGAGCGATCTTTGCGGCACCTGGACGTGGCCACATGCATACATCGGTGAGTCCCCCATTCATAACGCCGCACAAGGGCTATAGCCGACTTTTCTTGCCGCAGATTTAACAGACCCGTTGCCATTCTTGCCATGATTCATGAACATCGTGCTGACACCAAAATCCCTTTCTTGATTATTTTCTTCGCACTGGCCCTTGAGTTTCATGTATACATATGGTTCTATTGCTTCATTCTTCTAGATAGTTCTCGTCTGCTTCGTCCACGGCCCCTCTCCGGTAAACTGATATATCTAATATCTTCTAGTTAGTTTGTTCTTAGTGAACTCATCAGGTGGCTATGGTTCGGTTTACTTTCTCGATGTAATTTTTTGCATTCACCTGGCCATGTGGTGCATAGGGTTCATTTTATTGACTGGGATTGTGTAGTGTAATCCTTCCTAGGGCAAAATTCTATATGCATCTCGTTCTGCTTCAGGGTGGTTAGTTGTTTGAAACCAAATGAGAAATTTGAGAAAATAAGTACTCGCAGGATGTGGATGTTCGTCCCGGACTCTCCGACTGAGCAATGCAGATGAGAGGAGGAAGGAGGTGAACATACGCGATGTTCGTATCAGAAAGATTTGATTTGCGGGCCCAGGCTGAGAGAAAGATAAACTGAAACTCGCAATTCTAGATCATCGTGGTATTATGTCTGCGGCTGCGACTGCGTTCTTCCCGATTTTACGACGGGCAAAGTTTAATAGAGGGTTTTAAACATATTGATATTGCCTTGACTCTCCTCGATCTTGATAAAAAAAAATCAGATACCCCGCCTCCGCCAAGCCACGGCACTGATTGTTGAACATGGCCGACGATTGCCTGACAGCGTCATTTTATAGAGAGTAGAAGAAAAGGAATGAACCGAATGTTCAAATTTAAACTTACCTTCGCATGCGGAAACTTAGCAACGTGCAGTCTAGTGTGCAGTTCGCGATAAATATCCACCCCACCCTTCTGTGATCCCGATACCTTCACTTCTGGCCACGGTTTCGGACATGCTACAAAATGCACGACTCCCGGAGACAATTTATTAATAAAGGTACAGAATTTGTTCCGCAAGATTCACGCAACGTGCTGCTCCAAGTCTAGCCTCTCCTAGACAGACACTTGAACATTTAAACTCTGTCTATTGGACTCCGGACTTTGCCGAGCGGGACAAATATGCCACGCAAATGTTCATCAAAACTGAATACGTACACGATAACAACCTTCTCTACGACGTTCACTGGTGGACGTTATTGCTCTTACATCCTGTCGAACGGCGCTGGACTCTGTGCCATACACTCGAAGGACCAGCAAGTAAATCCACCTCTTTCCGAATCCGCTAAGATTTTTTGTTCAACGCCACTCGTTTGTCTTAGCAGACTTTGGCCATCGACGTCACATTTTCTGAGGTAGCATGTCCGAAACCGTTGCCGCACTTCGCAAACGTCTTGGCGAACTTGCCTCTTCTATCGCTTTGCAGAAAAAGGCCCTCGACGCTCTTGAGCGCACCAGGGCAGATACTCAGCGCCAGCTGAACACCATCCTGGACCCAATCGCGCGATTCCCTCTCGAAGTCGCCTCCGACATCTTCGTGCGTTGTCTCCCAAAAAATTGCCGCCCCAATGCAAACACCGCCCCTATGATTTTCCTCAATGTCTGCGCCACATGGGCAGAGATTACGCTCTCCACGCCTTCGCTCTGGGCCACAATCGATATTGAATTTCCGCGCGCCGAAGGTTTCGACGCCTTCCTTCAATCATATATCACTCGTGCATGCAATCGAGAGCTCTCCCTTGCCCTCGGCGGCCCATTCGATCGTTCCATCTCCCGACTCCTTGTCCACCATGCGCATCGGGTGAAACATTTAACCCTGCGGCAGAGCGTCGATCTCCTGAAGGGCGCATCGTTCTCGAACCTCGAAACTCTAACACTCTCACGGTCGCTCGACTCGAAGTCCGTGACGATTGTGGCAAGCGCGCTTTTGACCATGTTGGATTCTACCCCACGCCTTGTCGAGTTCGCAATCGACAATGTCTACACATTTTACGATCATGCTGTGGAGACGATACCGATACTCACTCTTACATCACTCCGACGCCTCGATCTTGGTAGAAACTCATTCTGCAGCGGCGGCATCCTGAGGCACATAACACTTCCCGCATTGACAACCATTGTCATTCCCAATCTCGATTTCGAGCCGGAAGAGCTGATTTCATTCCTAACTCGATCTTCAGCCCCACTGGAGTCACTGACCCTCCCTGGCATTGATGACTACTGGGAAGCCCCCCCCACTCACCGAGATTTTCGGTCTCATGCCCACCCTAGCGGACGTGACGATATTCGTCGTGGAACCAGATTCTGAAATCTTTTCTCTGTTGGACAGCCCCTCGAACAGAATTCTCCCGAACCTTCGTACCATGGAGATCTGGGGTAACACGCCTTATGTGACCAACGCTCGCTTATGGGTTTCCACAATATGTCGCACCCTCTCAGCCCGTCGCTCACAATTGGACACTGCCCGCATCATCCTTCCATTCCACGACGGCAAGCCTGCCCCGGCCGTCCTCGATCCTCTCCGGCAGCTTGTAGCAGAGTGTGGAATGAAGGTTCATTTCGGAACTGAGCACGTTAATTTTATCTAAGAGTACGTTCCATTTTCATTTTTTGTCCACATCTTATGAATTGATCCTCACTAGAAATGGCATTTAAATGATCAAGAACCGTAATTTATCCACATACCACAGCGCCTGTAGATCCACGGAGCGGTGTTTCGCAGCCTTCCCCGGTTTTCCAAGCTTTCTTCCAAGTTTTCATCATTGTCGTGACTGCTTGCCTAGTAACTCATACCAACTAGTACTATCAATCCTCCTATTTAGGCTGTCTTATAATTACTTGTAAGAATTGTATGGCACAAAATAAGTGACTCCACTGGAGACGTTGTGGTTAAAGGTAACACTTTGGTCAAAGCGTCGTCGTCTGTTAAGTGTCAAGATTACAATGTTAGTTCAAGGTTGTAAGGAGAGAACCTTGTGAGAGATTGTTCCCCAGCGTTTAATTGGCCCCGGGGATTTTTATTTTATTTTCTTTGGGTGAAATCTAATTTGGACGCTGAGTTTGTTCATGTGGCTGCGCCGGCAAAGTCCGAAAGCGCTTTAAAATTCAACAGCACTGTCACTGGGGACCGGCACCGCCCTTGATCAAGGCGGCATGTTTGTCATTGTTTATTCCCTTTGAATATTGATTCTCGCATGTTCCCTCGTGTACTCGCTTCCTCACGCACCGGGTGGACTCGTTTTGGCGAGACTAAATGTTCCCATAGGCAAAATGTCTCTAGCCCTCCAAAAATATCCTCAAGAATTCCAACCTTTCCCGTGCTTTCAATAGTCTGGGACATTGAAACCGATATTTATGTCAGCTCTTGGTCCGTAATTTCCAATCAAAAGACGGAAACAGATCTCAAGTGTAGAAATTGCCAGATGAACGGTTCCGAGAAGACTGACCTTGGCGGTCCTCTGAAAACTCAGTCCCAAATGGTGTTTTCAGTAGATTCAGCTATTATAAATATGATATCGCAACTCTAAGTGCACAGACCCGTTCATAATGAGTGAATTCCACTTCAGTATTTTTTTAGAGATGAGAAATTCGGCTATAGCTGGCGATTTTGGTTGAACGAATGAAGCTGTCACAAAGTGTGACATCCGTCACAGTTCAGGTCCTTCACCTCGTTTCAGACCCGTGGACATACTTATATGCATGTTCGTGAAATACAACGTTTTTATTAGTATACCAGGAGCCATATCTGAAAAAAAATCAACCACTTTCTTCTTTCCCTGCCCGTATTTACTGATTTTACAGGAATTGTGTAAAAATCCTAAGGCTTTTTCAATTCAATGTCAATTAGGTAGCTTCAGTGTATAAAATTGTAGCTGAGGGCTCCATTCGCAGGCCTACGAGGCCGAATTTTCTATTTTGGTCTTTGTCCCTGATATATTCCTCAGCATGCGCAAGAAGGCGTTCATATGTGATATACGGGGCAAAAATGGAAAATCCGCTCTCATAGGACTATTCTAATGCTAATTTCATTGTCACTTTGTCTTTTATTCAAAAGGCTAAAGTGACGAGGTGAAAAGCCTTAGGGTTTGCGAAACTGGAACCAAGTGCCCCTGCCAACCAAACAGGAACAAACATGCCGGTCTCTAATTGCGTATTGCCGGTCCCCACTGTCACCCGCAGCGCAATGGACTTTACAGACCCAGAAAGCCTCGTTGTCAGCACCGGCTTTGCAACATGCACCTCTTCGCGGACTCCGTCGGTACACCCGGAGCACGATTCTGAATCGCAGTTGAATTCGAAGACGTTGAACGATCTGCTCGTTCGAAAGAAAGAGGAAACACTGCAGAAACAGCAGGAGACGCGACTGGTCCAGCATGTGCTGCAGCTCACAAGCGAAAACACCCGGCTCATGGCTCGGATCGAGGCAGATTCAATCAAGATTTTAAGCTTGGAGATAGAGGTGGTGCGGATCCAGCAAGGTATCCGGGATAGAGACGATAAGGTGCGTGGATTCGGGTTGGATATGGATTGAGTCAGATGATATTGCACAGTATATGGCCAAGGCCATCGAGCTAGAGGCTGAAGTTGCTCGGAGGCTAGAGGTCGAAGCGAATAACGAGCGCGTGAGTTTTCTGCGGTTCAGTCGATCTACACCTTCTTACCTACCCTAGAACATGGCCAGGATTGGCGCGGATGAAGTTAAAATCGCCTCTCTGGAGGCAGAAATTGAAACTGTAAAAAATGCCGCGACGAACAACCAGCGGGTTTGTCATTTATGTACCTTCACTTGGTCCAGGCTTCAATGTCTATCTATATAGAATACGGCTATGAAAATCGCAGCCAAACTTGCGGCAGTGGAGAACCAGCTTGCGCTCATGAAAAATGTCATAGCTAATCCGCCGTCCACTGATTCCGAGTCGGACTTCGGCCATGTCCAGGGTACAGCAGCCCATTCGACCCTCGCACTGAACCATCCCCAGGCGCATCAACGCCAGTACAAAGAGCCACAGCCCACAAACTGCCCTGTGAACGGGGCCGAGACCTCTCTTTCAGCTGTTATTAACAAGCCCCCTTCGTGTCATATTTGCAGAAAAAGAACTAGACTGGATGATTTGCTCACTTGCCATGCCCGCAATTGTAATAAAAGTGGTACGTCCTTTATTCTGACCCTCAAAGATGTTCTGAGGCACGCTGTAGCGCATGTCTCATGTTGGGGATTGCCACCCGGGCCCGATGTTTTTGCGGCTGTTAAGAAATATGAGTGGTTGTGTTGCGACTGTAAAGTTTGCGAGATGTGCGATGGTGCGGAAGGGGTGAATACTTTCTGCTCAGAGCCGATGCCCGTGTATCTCACACAGCATTACATAGGAAGGAATGTTGATGTGTGATGCCTGTGACAGAGGTGGGTGCTGTTGACATCGAAGACATTAATTCTGTGGCCCTAAATAACTTTGCCAGGCTGGCATATGCACTGCCTAGCTCCACCGGTCGAGGAAGAGCCTCCTGGTGAATGGTTCTGTCCTATTTGCTCGACACGGGAGCCCGAGACGATCACAAAACCACGTCTCCGTGGTCGGCCCCGAAGGAACAAGGCAACCGAGGAGAACTTGGATTCGAACAGTAGGCGCAAACGTGCTGAACCTGACACTCCAGCTGCTGTGTAAGTTTTGTGTCTTGAGCCTTATTACCCTGATGCTATGAATACGTACCTAGGTCGCGGACGGGTTTGGCAGGCGGCGAACGGCAGATAAAGCGCGCGAAGGGAGAGGCAAGTTCTGTGTGCATTCTACATACTTGCCATTCTGAATGATCTCTAGGTGTAACGATTCCGAAATGGCCAGCCTGTATGCACTTCAACTGTCATTCTAGAGTTCATGTAAAATGCTCACTGTTGGTGTATAGTCGCCTATCTCTATAGGGTCAAATGTTGATGCTCAAATGTAAAACCGCCTCGTAAAACTCCAGATTTAGTTCGAATAATCTGTGCGTCCTCACTTCTGCACTTGATCGGGACGGACGGGAGGCTGTAATGAAGCACAATCAACACACAATCGCATTGACACTATGCAGGCCTGAAAAGTCGAATGGCTTGCACGTAGTTGGGGACGGTCATGGAGGATTCAAGACCGAATTGTAAGAAAAGCCCGACTCAGCAGCCAAGGTTAGGCAGAGACTTCTACCCGCAAGAAATCAGGGACACGTTCCTGCTCCGGGACCCAGAACGCAAAAGAGGCTGTCCAGTCTCAGAGGGATCAAGGATTTGAAGATGAAAGTTTGGAGACGGAAGGGTACCAGAAGGGGATAAGACCCGGGAGCTTTTCGCTATGCCCAAGCTCAACAAAACAACACTTGCTCAACACATCCACTGTGTCCTGTCGACTTGTCGGGCCTATAGATCGACCTTCGCCGGAAGTTGGTAGCGCCACCGCCGCATGCCAGAGGTTTCCAGAAGAGCCAAAGTTCAAGACCAAAGTCGCAGCGGCCTTGGATTTTAAGCAGATGCTGAAGTGGGCTAGTGGTTGCTAGTGGAGATCCCGACGGCGCCAGACACCCTGGAGATATGTATATGCTAGGGATCCAGTCAACCGCCCGAGCTCACAAGACCCCAGCTACGGGGATTGCGAATTGAGGTATGTATCTTCTAGCTTGCCACTGTTTTCGGGGACCTTGAGCCAATCTCTCCCAACTTTTGAAGCAATATTGCCTTGGTTCTTGAAAGCCTTGAAGGATCTTTCCCGTCAATGTACCGCTTCTGCATATACTGAAAAACTGTCGAAATCTGAATGACTGTAGGCATCGCATATTCATTGCCTCTGAGATCTCTTGCGCTTGAAGACCTGGATCTACTTGGAAAGAATGGGGCGCCCACAAGTCCGCGCCACGGATCAGCCACGGAAGCGGGATAATACGTACTTACAGGCATACCGGATCGACCTGGGTTTCTGTTCTTCTTTGCCTGGACTGAAATGTTCTCGTTTCTGGTCGTCGTTGTCGCCGATGGATGGTCCGTGCGTTCACGCGTTTTTGTTTGGAACCAAACAAAGGCGAGTATATAAGCCAGGCCCTCGGTTTTATCCTTCCTTCGACTTTACCGTCACCACGGAGAAAGTCATTATTGCTTGAGCTTGCTCGCAACGTTCCTGCTACGCTTTACAGCCCTATAGCACTTCAAAATGACCCTTCGACTCGAATACACCATCGTTTTCTCCGCCGTTGCGCTCCTCCTCGCCCACCTCCAGACCTTCCACCCTCAGTTTGGCCCTCTTACCTTCGAGCAGAGCGTGGCGCGCAACATCTACGACGCGTCGGCTGTCGCCAACGCGGTCGACGCGCTGCAGGGGCTCGTACGGCCCGAGTACACAGTCGTCCTGCTCCCCGACGCGACGGTGGACGAGTTCGACGCGTATGACGAAGAGTTCGAGAACGAATCTTTTGTAGTTCTAAACGCCTCCCCCGACGTCGACGCACCCCTTCCTTTGGACGCGGCTATAGTCATCGCCGACATCCCTTTCGCATTGCAGATGACGATGGAGTTCGACGCGTCGATTGACGGCCAACGGCTCGCAGCACCTTCAGCCTCCCGGCATGTCGCGTGCGCGTTGTGGCGCCTTTACTCCAGCTTCAGCGTCGCCCTCTTCTCCCTGTTCCTAGCGTGCATGACTTGGCGTCACCTATTCGGCTCGGTGCGAGTATTCGAACTGTTCAAAGGTCTTCTAGGATCTACGGTACGTTTATATTCAATATTGTTCGTTCACTTGCTGAGTCCTCGTCTTCAGGCCCCTGCTCCTCCACCTCCCATCTTCGCACCTCAGCTCGACATCGATCCTCCTGTCGACCCAGAGACCGCTTCCCCGCCTCCCTGCGAGAACGACCTCGCCATCGCCATTCTCCTTCTATACGTGTTCTGTGCTACCATTAACCTCAATGTGGCCGCAAAAAACATTGCTCCGCCCGAAACGAGTCCCCTACAGGTACGCCACTTTCTACACCATCTTACCTTGTACTCAATACGCTCTGCAGCCTTCTCCAACGCTCCTCGAATGCTCCGCGGCGCGCCCTCCTCGTGTACGCTCCGTGACGGACCCCACTGCATTGAATCCAGCTGCCACGGTTCGTTGCTCGCTCTGTTATAATTGTGTTTGTACTCACACTATTTCGCAGACTCCGCTCTCTCCGATCGCCGCACGTCTTCCTCGCTCGCGTACTCGAACCGCACCCGGTCACCTTCCTGCCGCTATTCCCAACGACGCCATCACGTCGCTTCCGCCATCTCTGGCCCCGGCCTTGGCTCCACTCCCGTCTTCTCCCAGCCGGTCGATCAACCCGCTACGGCCTCGCGCCAATGACTCTCCTCCTCTCGCTCAAACTCCTCCGGCCAAGACGCCTGCAACATCCTCGATATTATACGAAACACAGAGCCCGACCCCTGTCATCTACCAGACCTCCGCACCGAGAAATATGGTGCCAGCACATCCAACGCACCACCCTGTCGCAACTAACGACGCGGGCCGTCTGACGCGGCGAGTCCCGTCTAGGATCGTCTATCACGCGCGGCCCGCTCCGCCACCTCTTTATCCCCCAGTTCCTCAGCAAGGCTACCTCTCTACCTTGCTCTATCACGGCTCCGCTTTCTATCCGAGCCATGTCGCCCACTTCGGAGCCGCGCCAGTGCGGCCGCTCCTCGTGCAGTAGACGCAGCAGCATCAAGAACCCATCGTCCCGAGCTCCGGAATCCTCAAACCTATCCGTCATTCATCACCTTCGCCCCTTCCAAGTCACCAAGTCGTCATCTTCGGTCCGTCGGTGCGCTGGCCGACCAGTCGATCTCCCGCAGAGCGTGGCGGGGAGGTGGGAGCGCCGGGGTTAACGTGCCCCCGACGCTTCCACCTCCCTTTCGCGCCCGCCCAGATCAGCAGAGCAGACGTGCCCTTCTGGTCTGGGATCGTGGAGGGGAGGCGGGAGAGTCGGGGGCAGACGTGTCCCCGGCGCTCCCGCCTCTCCTCCGCGCGCCTGGAGCTGAGGAGCAGACGTGCTTCTCTGTTCTGAGCATGGGAGGTTGGTTGGTTGGTTGGCGTGCGGATTGGTTGGAGATGACGACGCGGGAACGCGAGAGGACGCCACTCGACGACGGGTCTCGGAGGTTCTGGATATCCGATGGGCTTCTTGTATCTGCGTGCATTTCGTGGTTTTGTGTCTATAATTCAAGTCGTCTCGGTTGCTTCGTCTTGGCGGTTCTGGTTCCATCTTCAAGTCTCTCGATTCGGTCTTGTATCAGCATCTGCATCATGAAGCTCGTCGTGGACCTTCCTCAATATATTCCCTGCGGACCATCAATTATTTTTGTATCATTCCCTCCTTCGATCGCACTGGGGCTTCACTGCTCGATCTCGTCCTTGTAGCATTATCTACTCTGCTCCATTTATCTCTCTCGGATTTGGGTTTCATATCAACGGAATTGTACTTGTATTTTATTTATTCTGCTTCTTCTGCTCAATCTTACACATTTTCCGGTTGTATTTCATGCAGTTCCTTGTACAATATATTGTTCCTCCGGCGAGCTGCAGTTCTGAAAATTCTTCGCGGAGCAAAGGATAAGTTTTTTCTCTGTTACTGGGCCTGGTATGTTTGGTATTGTTTGTTCTACGCTACGTAATGTGTTTCCTTCCTACTTAGAGGCGTCTCCCACACTGGCTCGCGTTCGCACGGCACTGCGTAGCAATTCCTGGGAACAAACCGATGAGAGCTGATCCTCCGAGCTTAAGCCCAAGTCTCACCGATCGACGATTCCGACTTCTTCAAGTTCACTGAATCATTCGGAACGCTCGGGCCAAAGCGTCTAAAAAACCACCGCGAAAATGCCTCAATGTTCCTTGAATACTCCGGAGGCTTTAAAGCTATTCTGGGTCTGTTATATCAACCGGACCACAGCAGAACACTGGCAGAACACCGGTCATAATTCTTTGATTTCATTTCATTGCCCAAACTTAACCTTCTCCAGCTATCTTTGCCCTTGTGCCCTGTAACTTGACCACTCCCGCAGTAGGTAGCGCCAGCTGAAAGCGCTGAACCCGGATCCAACAGCCCCTGGCTGTTGATTGACATTAGCGTGTATCAAGCGTGTATGTACAGGCGCACGTTCGTCGCCAAAAAATACCTTTTTGGTGGGGGCGATACAGCCTCTCGTGACTCCTCTTGTATTCTTATTTAGTGCCCAAAGCTTCCACTGGGGAAGCCTTCCCGCCTTTTCCGACCACTTGAAATTAGTGCTCCCCTCTGCCAGGATGCCAGGCATGTTCAAAAACTTTATGTCCAATGTACGCATTGCACATAGGCGCTTGAAGTTACTCACACGACCAACAGAAGGGCAAGTTTGAAGCGCCCTGGGAGAAAGCAATGAACCAGTTTGTTGCGGAACATAATGCACTAACCGACCCCGTGCAAATCCAACTCCGAGTTGCCACGAAACACGCTAAAGATTTAGAGAGGCGTGCCAGTATGAGCGGCGAAGCGCCTCGTGAGCGCCTTATCTGTGACGCGCCAATTCTAAATTAACTTCCTTCAAGCTGCCCCGCCCAAACCTAAGGGCCCTAAATGCTCTGTCTGCTTCGACCACTGTCAGATTTCGATTAATCCATGGCAGTTCACGAAGAGGTAGGACGGGTGGATGCTATATCCGCAGCCACATGTTGATCCCTGCGCCCTTTAGTCGCCTCATGGTCGCCGAGATCTTGGACGACGACGAGGATGAGAATGGCATCACCGAGATACCCGCCGATGGGCAGGCCAGGCCCGGGCGCACGCCACGTAGGGCTGTACCGTATGGAATTCAGCTACAGGCATGTAAGCACTACTTCTGCGGGGTGAGCCACTTGTTTCAAGCCCGAGCTGTGGATACTTATTGTCTTCGGTTAGGCGTGCTTAACTGCTGCGATATATCATAGTCTCAACATCGCTTTCGACCCCACAACATACGGAACCAAAGTCCCATCTTTCCCCGCTGCTCAGGGACGACGCGCTGAGTTTCCGATATCCTGTCCGGTTCGCTTTCCGTTCTATTCCCGTTTGTTTGTTTCATCTGAATTCGGAGAGCAGACATGCCAGGTAAAGACGGGAGAGCAGCCCGTGGAAATCAGCGACATGACGGCGAAGTTGGTGCTCGGTGAATCGAACATGGACGAGGTCAGCCAGCCACAAACCTTGTGGCCACGTTTGCTGACATCTTCTACCTCCAGTGGAACCACGCCCGGTTCTTATCAACCCTCAATCTCCTCTATTGGTGTGTTAATTTATTTTTCGCAGGCCGATCCGAATTAATCTCGTACAGTCCACATAAAGGATGTAATGAGGCTTTTGACGCTGACGATGTCACGCCTGCTCCACGCGGCATTGAACATGCAGAGACACTCGTGCAGGTACAAGTTGATTTTTGTGTTCTCCGCACGTTCTTTGTTTCAACTGGATGCAGTGTCCGCGGTGTAGAGGGTCGCTCTGCAAGACATGCAAGGTTGTATGGCATGAACGTCCGTCGATTTACCTCTTCGAGAGCTTCCGTATCTGACCTGGTTGGTTCCAGACTTGACTTGCGAGGCGTACCAAGCGCTGCCGATCACTGAACGTGCTCCGGAGGACGTAGCGTTCGCTATTCTTGCGAAGCAGGAGAAATGGAGGCGATGTCCGAAGGTACGCTCCTACTTTCTCGTTCTGTAACCCTGAATTTATTTGTGTGCCAGTGCTCTGCGATGGTCGAGCTGAAGGTAAGGTTTCTTGACATTCCCTATACTCATTACTAATCGGCCGTTTTTTAAAAAAAAAAGTTTGGATGCAAGTGAGTGTTATACGATTTTGTTTCATACCGTCATCTAATTATTCTCAGCCACATCACCTGTACTTGCAAACACCACGTACGCTCTTTTGGTTCCTCTGCACCGCCTCCTTTGCTTATTATCACTTTCCCATAGTTCTGCTACACCTGTGGAGCCGACTTTGAGCACAAGGGCGGAAAGTATCGGTGTAAAGGAGGTGCGTCCTGGTTCATATAATTCAACGCTAACGGCTAAATCTTCCATCAGGAATGGGATGCAAGGTCTGGGAGGAGCAGAATCTCCTTGCTCGCGAATGAGGGGAGAGTTCGACTTGTATTAGAATCTATTCCGGCATCTATCGATAATACATACCACTACTGACTCTGTACGACTGTGCTTTAGCTTCAACTATTGACTCACTGTACCATATGCAATCCATTCACAGACTTTCCGCAGGACTTAATCCTGCTTGACGCTTATCCGTGACTGATTTTAAATTAATGATGACCGGTGCGAGATCAAAAATATTTCACATAAACCAACTCTCGGCCCGTACCAAGCCCGTTCTAAAGAAAAATAAACAGACCTAAGCGATAAATTCATCACATTCATGTCATCGCTCGACAAGAAGTTGGTTGAAGTTGAACTTCAACAACACCAGCCTGAGTGACGAGGAACTGAAAATTGAAAACTATTTCCCGACGCAGGTAAATTCATACTGTTTGGCGCTTATCCCTCACAGATTTAGGTCTTGTCAGTTTGTGATGACCGGTACCGGTGGTAGATTACAAAAATATTGCACACAACCCAACTCTTGGCTAATGCGCTTGGTCTGTTGCAACATATACACACCATACTAGTCCAATATACATTATTCATGTCACCGCGGAAATGCCGCTTTCGTCGCGGAAGAATGAGAACGATTTTCAACAGTCCAGATCACGGGAAGTCTCGAAATTTGAACGCGAATTGAAAATTATTTTCCGGCACAGCTACGATCAGCTATTCCACATAAATAACATAGATGGCAAACGCAACGTCACTCAGAAAATCCAGCTTATGCGAGCAACGTTAACCATGCCATTATTTCATTGAACAAACGTTCTCGTAGACCCAAGCTACCACTAGCCGCCGTCACAGAACCCTCCAGCGCCGAGAGCCTGGCACCGACCTATCGAAGAAGAAGAAAAAATTGTCAATGTTTGACTCGGAGTAGGGAATTGAAATTGACTGGCCTCCAGAGCAAGCGCCTTGTTCTATGCATGATCCAATACCAGCACCTTGACCTGGGCCAAAGGCCTTGAGGGAGAACTAAGTCTGAGAGTGCGCTTCCTGGGCAAAGAAGTGTGCACTTACCAGACCAGTGCAGCACACTTGAGAGCCGGGGCAACCGAAGTCGTCTTGGCATGAGGCCTGCCGAGCGACGACTACTCGCCCGAGCCGGCGCAGTCGTTGTTCACCGAGAGGTTCTGAAGCCACGAGTCCCGCGACGGCGAGGACCGAAATGATAGTAAGGTTAAAGTTAAAAAGCATCGAAAAAATCTGGTAGTCAGAATGTCAATTGGTGCAATAGCAGAGGCGATGGGGACCTACTAGAGAGGATCAACCTGCTGAACTCCTACTTTGCAGAGGTTCTTATACTCTTCCCGGAGCGAAATCCAAATATCCTGGTGACTGGCCCACATATCTGGCAACGCCGAAAACCATAGGCATTAGCAGAGCTGAAACGCATAGAAGGGTCATCGCGGGCAACTGCTCCTCCCGAACAGACCGAATATCCGCAACGAATTTAGGTTGAAGCCTGAGTTGAGACCTAAAGGCCGTTGGGTCCAATACCTCACCGGACATGCGAGTAATCCGGGGAAGGTGAACTTGAGGCGAACGGTGGCGTAACAACGCGACAAGCGCTGGCGCTAGGTCTTCCATTGGAGATAGCACATACAGGTATATTTACCAAAAAAAGGGCGAGTTAAAGGCTGTTGAAAATCGATACCATAGCAGTATGATGCGAATCTAGTCTGAAATCAGCTCCACCGGTTTATTGGATTCTGACTCACGATTAGGTTGCTTCAATTGAGGCGGTGTTCTGCCCAATGGGGAAGACAAATGGGAGTTGGTACATTTGATGCACACACCACTGGCGTGGATATAGTAGTACATAGATACATACCAGGCTGGTTGGCTGGTTATCATTCTCGAGGTTCCGTTTCCAGGCTCACAGCTTTTTCGTCAAAACCTCATCTTCCCCATAGGCCGTAATCCAGGCCCTGATCCCGCCTTCAAGCACGAGAGCCTGACTTGTGCTGATGCCCTTTGCATCGATTGCATCCTGATACCACCCGGCTGCGCGCGGCCCTCGCCCCCCGGGCTTACAGCTGTTGCACTGGAATATGACCAGCGGCACCGGAGACAGCAATGCGACAATTGCCGGAAGACTCTGAAAGAAAGACTGTGCAGGGAGATTCAAGGCGTTTACAATCGAGGCTTCCTAGAAATATGCGGCATGGGCGACGGGGCGCATTGGAGGGGCGGCGAGCCGGGTGCCTACCTCGAAATCTGTCCGTCGGACATCGATGACAAGGTAGTCTTTTATAATATCCTTTTCGCGCATCAATGTGGGGAGCTCCGCAGGGGTTATGGAGCCCGGCTGAGCAGTCGGGTTTGGAAAAGCAGCAAACCAGTCAGTCATCGTGGCAGAGATTCTAAGTAGCGTGGGGTCGAAACACACGCAAACAACGCCCGAATCCATTTATGGTAATAGTCCGGCTAAAATATTTGTGAGGTCTATTTGGCGCTGTGGTATATTTCATCGTGCAAGGTTAATGTGCTGACGTCTCACGCCATCTCCAGGTGTGACGAACACACTGTCAAGAATGAAACGGGTGATTTTCATCAAAAGACAGGCGGCAGCTCGGACTTCGTCGCCATCCATCTTCAAGTCTCTCGATTCGGTCTTATCTCATCATCTGCATCATGAAGCTCGCCGTGGACCTTCCTCAATATATTCCCTGCGGATCATCAATTATGTATTTCTGTATCATTCCCGGGCCCTCCTTGGATCGCACTGGGACTTCACTGCTCGATCTCGTCCTTGTAGCATTATCTACTCTGCTCCATTTATCTCTCTCGGATTTGGGTTCCATATCAACGGAATTGTACTTGTATTTTATTTAATCTGCTTCCATTTATTCTGCTCGATCTTACACATCTTCCGGTTGTATTTCATGCAGTTCTTTGTACAAATATATTGTTCCTCTGGCGAGCTGCAGTTCTGAAAATTCTTCGCCTCGTATGTTTGGTATTGTTTGTCACAGGGTACGTAATGTGTTTCCCTCCGCTCCTTAGTACTCGGTACTTTGAGGCGTCCCACACTGGCTCGCGTTCGCACGGCACTGCGTAGAAATTCCTGGGGACAAAGCTGATCCTCCGAGCTTAAGCCCAAGTCTCACCGATCAACAACTCCGACTTCTTCAAGTTCACTGAATCATTCGGAAGACTCGGGCCAAAGCGTCTAAAACCACCGCGAAAATGCCTCAATGTTCCTTGAATACCCCGGAAGCTTTAAAGCTATTCTGGGTCTGTCATATCAACCGGACCACAGCAGAACATAGGCAGAACACCGGTCATAATTCTTTGATTTCATTTCAGTGAACCTCATTGCCCAAATTGAACCTTCTCCGGCTATCTTTGTCTTGCTAGTGTCTTTGTCGACGTTCTCGTGCTTTTGCAACTTGTGTAATGCGCCGCCATGCCTGTTGATCGACATTACTGTGTATAGAAAGGCACGTTCGTCGCCAAAAAATAGCGGGGCGATGATTGCCACTTCGCACAGCCTCTCGTGACTCCTCTTGTACTATGTCCAAAGCTTCCACTGGGGAAGCCTTCCCGCCTTTTCCGACCACTTGAAGAACAAACTAGTGCTCGTCATTCATCCTCTCTGCCAGGATGGGCAAGTTCAAAAACTTCATGTCCAATGTACGCATTGCACGTAGGCGCTTGAAGTTACTCACACGACCAACAGAAGGGCAAGTTTAAAGAGCCCTGGGCGGACGCAGTGAACCAGTTTGTTGCGGAGCATGCTGCACTAACCGACCCCGTACAAATCCAACTCCGGGATGCCAAGAAACACGCTATCGATTTAGAGAAGCGTTTGAGCGGCGGAGCTCCTCGTGAGCGCCTTATCTGTGACGCACTAATTCTAAATTAACTTCCTTCAAGCCTCGCCTAAGGGCCCCAAATGCTCTGTCTGCTTCAAACACTGTCAGATTTCGATTAATCCATGGCAATTCACGAAGAAGTAGGAAGATACTATATCACGCAGCTAGATATTGATCCCTGCGCCGTTTAGTGACTTTACGGTCGCCGAGATCTCGGACGACGAGGATGAGGATGACATCATCGAGATACCCGCCGATGAGCAGGCCAGGCCCGAGCACGCGCCACGTAGGGCTGTAACGCACGGAATTCAGCTGCAGGCATGTAAGCACTGCTTCTGCGGGGTGAGCCACTTGCTTCGAGCCCGAGTTGTGGGTGCTTATTGCCTTCGGTTAGGCGTGCTTAGCTGCTGCGATATACCATAATCTCAACATCGCTTTCGACCGCACAATATACGGAACCAAAGTCCCCTCTGTCCCCGCTGCTCAGGGACGACGCGCTGAGTTTCCGATATCCTGTCCGGTTCGCTTTCCGTCCTATTCCCGTTTGTTCGTTTCATCTGATGTCGGAGAGCAGACATGCCAGGTAAAGCCAGGAGAGGAACCGGTGGAGATCAGCGACATGACGGCGAGGGTGGTGCTCGGCGAATCGAACATGGACGAGGCCAGTCAGCCATGAACCTCGTGGCCAGGTTTGCTGACATCTTCCACCTCCAGTGGAACCACGCCCGGTTCTTATCAACACTCAACCTCCTCTATTGGTGTGTTAATTTCTTTTTCGGCTCACCGATCCGAATTAATCTCGTAAGTACAGTCCACATAAAGGATGCAATGAGCCCTTTGACGCTGACGATGTCGCGCCTGCTTCAAGCGGCATTGCAAAGACACTCGTGCAGGTACATGTAGGTTGATTTCTATGTTGTCTGCGCGTTCTTTATTTCAACTAGATACAGTGTCCGAGGTGTAGGGGGTCACTCTGCAAGACCTGCAAGGTTGTATGGCATGAACGTTCGTCCAGTTCCCTCTTCGAGAGCTCCCGTATTTGACCAAATTGGTTCCAGACCTGACTTGCGAGGAGTACCAAGCGCAGCCGATCACTGAACGTGCCCCGGAGGACGTAGCGTTCGCTATGCTTGCGAAGCAGCAGAAATGGAAGCGATGTCCGAAGGTACCCCCCTATTTCCTCGTTCTGTGGCCCTCGATTTATTTATGTGCCAGTGCTCTGTGATGGTCGAGCTGAAGGTAAGGCTTCTCGTTACTCGCTGTAGCCATTGCTAAGCGGCCGTTTTTTTTAGTTTGGATGCAAGTGAGTTGCTATGCGATTTTACGCCACGCAATCCTCTAATTATTCTCAGCCACATCGCCTGTTCTTGCAAACACCACGTACGCTCCTTTGGTTCTTCTGCACCGCCTCCTTTGCTCATTATCACTTTTCCATAGTTCTGCTACACCTGCGGAGCCGACTTTGAGTACAAGGGCGGAAAGTATCGGTGTAAAGGAGGTGCGTCATGGTTCATATAATTCAACGCCAACTGCTGAACCTTCCTTTAGAGGGATGCAAGGTCTGGGAGGAGCAGAATCTCCTTGCTCGCGATTGAGGGGACAGCTCGACTTATAGATATCTATTCCGGCATCATTCGATAATACATACACTGACTCTACGACTGTACTTTAGCAATCTCTTCGATCTCGTCCTTTGTATCATTATCTACTCTGCTCCATTTATCGCCTGTATTATGTTTATTCTGCTCGGTTCCGATTATATTGTATTGCTGCATGAAACTTCTGTACTACCATCTTGTATTATGTTAATGCTTAGTGGCTGTTACTTTGGAGACCTTGGATTTCGACAGCAAAAAAGTATGGTCATCTCGCCGTTACACAACATAGCGCGAGAACAAGTTTAAAAGTACATGCGGGAAAGGCACACTGCGGCTCATGCGCTCTTCTTCGTTTGCGGATGCAATATCATTCCCGCACCACCTGGGACCATAGTGAATCCTCCAAGCCCCGCAAGCTCCTGGAATATCTTTGCCGGAGTGTTCCACCTCGAATCCGCCGCGCTCGCAGGGAGGTTTTTGGCGTTGATCGGGTGTTCCTCATCCCAGAAGAGCTTATCCACCTTTGCCGCCCACTCATTGGCGCCCTCCACGTCCCCCTTGGCGCGGTGTGTCTCCGACAGCAATGTGATCAGGTCAAAGTACGAGGGGGTATGCTCTAGCCCCTCGCGTTCGATCAGCGCGAGCTGCGCGCGGCATGTCTCGAGGAAGGCGTCGGGGTCTGTGCGCATGCGGAGTGCTTGCGCGTCTGCAGCGAAGGCCTTGATCGTAGCGCGGCGTACGTCGGATGCGGGGGCATCTGTGCAAGCGGCGCACGTACAAACGAAGTCGTATGGCTTGAGGCTCTTGTGGCGCTCCGCCGTGGGGACGACGACGTCGCCCACGTACTGGTATGTCAGTTCCTCGCCCGCAGGGATGTCGCGCACAGCGAAGAGCTGGTAGGAAAACGACAGCATGTCGAAGCGCGTCGCGGTGTTCGGCGAACAGCTGCGAAGGACGCTGTCAGCAGCAGCGCTATGCGAGAGACGCGAACATACCTGTGATTCAAGCGGGAGATGTCCTTGCAGACTGCGCTGTACTCCTCCGTGCCGCCACTCACGCCTGGGCGCAAACCGTTGAGCGCCAGCCCGTTCGTGCGCACGATCCCCGTGATGGGCCCCGAACCGTCTTGCTTGTGACTGTTCGCAAGCGCCATGAGCGCCGTCCTGTCCTCCGGGCGCATGCGGTTCACAGAGATCTGGTAGACCTGCTCCGTCTGGTTGAGCACCAGCTGTACATATTGTTCGCGCGTGAAGCCTTCAGGGCAAAGAACGGGAATCCCTTGCGCGGCGACGAAGGGGGGGCGCTCACTGAGGATAAGATCTCCCATCTTGAGCGCGCGCGTACTGAAAAGACCCATGCCCATCCCCGACGCGGAGTCCATACGGACGGAGGTTTCTGTGGGGCACTTCACCGGCTGCGGGAACCCAGGGAGATTCATCAGCACGTCTTTGCTGCCGGGGTAGAACAGACACTCTGAAAAAGATGATTCGCCAGGCACAGGCTCGATGGGCACCCTCGTGCACGTCATGGAATTCGGGAGGCTCCCGCTGTGCGCATCACGTTCCACAAACTCCGTCTTGGTGGTTTCATAGCCCTCAGGAAGAGCTAAAAGGAGCAATTAATCGATTGTCAGAGTTGGAATACAACGGTGCTTACCGACGTCAAACTTTCCAATCGGAAAACGCATTGGGGCTTGTAGCTCGAGTTCAGGTGGCTTCGGTGCTGTGTGGCAACAATCCGGAACGTGAAAGCGAGGTTAAATTGATTCCGCACCTGTTAATGAGGGTCCCAACGGACGCGCCTTTGCTTTGGAGCTGTTCAAGAAACCGCGCTTCATTTTGTCCAGGAGAGGAGGGAAGAAAGACCACTATCAAATATTTAAAAAAGAAGGCGCCAATCTGAGAGCTTTAAAAAGCCTCTCTTCTTCACTTCTTTTACGTCTTCAATCAGCCTCGTGTGATCCTGGTTTGTCCAGAAGAAACGAAGAAAAAAGTATCAAGGCGTCCCGAGTATGTATAAGCGGGTGAGTGGTTGCAAAAGAGACCCGGGATTCGCACAAAAAAAAAGACCGGAGTGGAGGTTGTTTGTTCAAAATTCAAACATGTGTACGGATATTATCTCCATAGAACCTAGTAATAGAGACTACGCGGTTCATATTAGCGTCAGTTACAATAAATATCCATGTGATTCACGCACCTCTTGCAGGCCTCATTGGCCAGTCGATCCGCTTCCACGTTCTCCTCCCTTGGAACCCAAGTAAAATGCACCTCCCCACCGTTGCGCTCGATCTGGAGCCGCAAGTTGTCCGCCTCCTCAAGCAGATCAACGTTTTGAACAGGCTCTCCTGAAAGCACAAGTGATGAACGTTCCGGTAACAGTAAGAGAAACAGCAAGTCTCACCGTTGGCACGGAACCATGCGTTCATCTTCCACAGCTCGACCCATCCCATGCAATTGACGGCGTACTGGGAGTCACTGTGCACCACGACGACGAAGATGTTCGAGTAGCGATTTACCAATTGGGTGCGTTGCCTGGCCAGCGCGCGTTCGAGACCGAACCTTATCGCGCTAAGCTCCGCTCCTACATCCTGTTTGACAGTGCTAAATAGCTATCAGACAAAAGCTCACTGGAGCTGGTTGGCCGCGGAAACGAGGGGAGCCTTTGATGATAGAGCCAGCCTAGCTCGGGACAGTAGGCTCCTACACCGGCCACGGCGTTGTCTGACCCATTATTTTTGCAGGCGCCGTCTACCCAAATCCTGAAGACCACTTTGAGTGAGAGGTAGCGACAAAGACGAGTTTTATACGCACAAAGGGCACGGGGCCGAAACGCTTGGCCTTGTTTGGAATTGAATATGACTCGAAATCGCGGAAGTAAAAAGACGAAAATCCAGGAAGTGGGAGTAAAAGAGTGATCATGAAAGATCCAATATTGAGCTTTGGCCGGGCGCTAGCAGGAAAACTATCACCCGTGAACTTTGAAGGGTTTGTCTAAGATGCCATGTGCAGTGCTTTGAAGCAGCATGCCGTTCTTGACTGAAAAGCGGCAGTGTTTTCCAATCACGGACTGGGGCGACAGATTCGTGAAGGTTGGTGAACTAAAGGACAAACCAAGTTTCCTGAATATTGGCCCTTAGGCCTTAGAACGGTTGGCGATAGTCTCTCGGAGACAGACGCTTTAACAAATGAAGCTCGTACCTCGCTTGTTAGAGGTTGGCGAGAAAGTCAACCGTGACCGTGACCGACCGTGACAACCCAGTGCGCTTGGTCGGGCCGTTGCCCCGAAGACGTACGATACGTTTCATTTGGTCTCGTCACCCCGGCCAGCTTTGCTTGCGGGTCGCACCTGGTATCGCCAAGACGCATCCAAAGCGCATGAATTCAAATCCTACGTGAAAATTTCCATCAAGTTCTCCGCCATTCAGCCAGGAAAGGCTTTGCAAACGGAAATCCTTTTGCTGTGGTATCAAGCTCTGGGTAACCTCCTCACTGGGCCACGGGCACTTGGCGTTCTATTATTCTCTATCTGGGCGACTCGGATACTACTCCATCTTGCCTGTACTAGTAGTGCAAGCTGCACAAGTAGACTTCATAAGCCAAGATAAAAATGCCGCGCGTCTTCTTCTTGCTGTGGCACCCTCTCCTGGATTGTCTTAGTCGCGACCTTTTGGCTAACAGTCGGCGGCAGCAGCTGTCCAGTCAATATAGCTGGTCGTCTTATTTTTCACCGGTAAGTTTTATATCGCTCTTGTTCGCCAATACTAACAGTTGCGGCTATTCGAATCAACCTGCGGCGATATTACACAGAAATTCAATAGCTATAGAGTACCGGGGTTTCTTTGGTCTCGCCGCCCCGGTCAGTTTCGTGCTTCAAGTTACAGGCCGATCGCCAAGGCGCGTCCAAAGCGTGGCGCTCGGCGCATGAATCCAAGTCTTGGATGACTTGATGAAATCCGACGAGGAAAGAATGTCCAATTTCTCCAAATTTGCCCCCATTCAGACCGGTAAAAGCTGCTTTGCCACCAGAAACGCCTTTTTTATTATTGTGGTATCAACCTCCTTCACCGGGCTGTAGGCACTAGGTTGTCTATCTGGGCGAGGACGGCTTGGACAGCTCTATCTTACGCTGTGCAGAACTCGACTTCACAAGCCAACCTAATATGCTACGCGTCTTCCTTGCTTCTGGACCACATTCTTCTCCTTCGCTCTTTTCAAATAGGCTCAGGGATCCGGGAAGCGCTCCCATACTACTCTGGCATTGGCGCGAGCGGCAACGAGAACAACGTGATTAGAATCACCTACACGCACTTTCACCGAGTCTCCGTATGTCGTGTCGGAGGAGGGTATGATGTTCTCAGGGTAGCTGGCGCCTGCAGATACTGCGTCGCTCGCTACATTCAAAGACCCGGCCATCCACTGGGCAAATGGCATTCACTCGTCCCACCCACCCATCGTACTATGCAGACATACCATTAATTATTGCAGAACATACTATCTACCTCCGCCATTCCTCTCATCACGGGAAGCAATACCATCGCGATCAGCATCAGCGATGTTTTTTTTTTTTTTGCGTGTTTCTGATTCACAGTTCTGTCAAATCTCAGGTTCGTCTATGGTTTGCCGAATATCCGACGCTCTCTGGGTCTATTAGTACTAATTATAATGCGCCTAGGTGTAACCGGAGGCAGGGAATGTATTATGTGGTAACATAGATAGTTGGTAATGTTGTCGGCTACGAAGAAGCCCACATAGAATCGGAATTTTTCATCGAATCCATCCAGTGCACCGTACACCGAAGGATCGTCGTTTGCCGCGTGGAGTCTCCCACCTTCGCTGGAATATGCACCGTGATCCCAGGAAATTCACTCCGTTCTGCCGCGTAGTGGAACGCGTCAGGTGCCAATAGGACGCGCCCTTCGCACCGAGCAGAAGTATGAGATGAGGGCACTGGCCAAGCAGTGCCATCCGCACCGCGTGCGGCTCTGTGGTGTCCCAAAATCTCCCCCTGTTGCCCTGACGAACACAATCACCCTTCATATTTTAGCGGCGGCGGCCCCATGCTTTCTCTCCGGGAATGAATCATATCCTCCTTCAGCCCACCCATCGTTGGGAAGTAGTAAGAAGATGAAGAAAACAGAAAACAGGAAGTGGAATAAAACAGTGAAAGACCCAATATTGAGCTTGGGCCGGGCGCTAGCAGGATGATATTAAACTATCGGAAAACCGTCCGTGAACTTTGAAGGGTTTGTCCCGAAAGCGTTATTCAACCATCGTAGGCAACCAGCTTTTAATTCTATTCGAGATATTCCCAGCTGTAACTTGAAGAATATATTTATCTTATGGGAAGTCACCCATTAACTCATGGAATTCTATTAGGCATACAATAAACACTTTTATCTCTCAAAGTTGTCGGAGCCTCTCGGAGGCGGCACGAATGACTGCGCAAAATCGACTCAACTCACTTAGCTTGTTCCCAGTCTCAGAGAAACGGCTAACCGGTCCGGAGAGAGAGGTTGATCCGACCCCTATTGTGCTTGTCGCTTCAGTACTTCTAACTCGTTCCGAACCCTTGCCTCACGCCATCGTGATCATCCGCTATGCCTCCTCGGAGCGCCGCCGTCGCAACAGACGAGCCAGTCGCTCCCCGGCGTTCTGGCAGAGGCTCAAGGATATCGAAGAGCGTGAATACGACGGACAACAACAAAAAGCGCAAGGTAGTTGCGGACAACGAAACACCGAAAAAGAAAAAGAAGAAGAAGGTCCATTTCCCTCGTTCTTGCGACGAATCTCCGTTTATCTGAGCCTGTTGGTATTTTCTAGCATGAAGAAGAGGACGAAGGGCCCGCAGCGCTCCCCTCGTTCGAGTATGTGAACACTTACGAGAATACTCGTAACTGGATCTGGCCAGAACTACCGCTACCACCATTGTCTGCATTCGCAGAGCCTCCGCGTCTGACAGGGATCATCCGCTCCATAATACCAGACGACAGATGGCTTCTTCCAGCGACCGTTGGCGGTGGCGGTGGTGGCGAGGGCGAGGGCGGGGGCGAATCCGGCGATGTGGGTGATGGGCCCGCGGAAATACGTTATATCGAGCTTTCCCGCCACCCGCAATTGCAAGAATTCCTACGGCTCCGCCAGGAGACTGTTTACCACGGCGACAAGGCCATTTTCATCATCCGCGAGGAATACCAACTTCTATTGAAATACATATTCTCTTTACTGTGCGCCGAACCCCCGGAAAGAGCTTCTTTCTTTGTTACTGGGCAGCCGGGGATTGGCAAGTCATCCACTCTTTCTTGTTACTGTAGGTTTCGCGCTCATAGATTGCCCTCGACAGGCAGATCTTTTGGTGCTCTCTACTTCTTGTTATGTTTTCTTGGAATGGGGAAGTCCGTTTTTTTCATTCAAAACGACACAACCTACTTCTTCGGCGCCGATGGCGTGCAGAAGCTGAAGAAAGCCGCCGTCGTCCCCGAATCCACTGAATTTATGGCCATCGTCGAGAACAGCTGGGTGATAATCGACGTCGAAGACAAAATACCAAGCCCAACATTTGCCTTAGCTGCGTTGGTAATTTGGACATCATCCCCCCGCGATGTGCGATGGAGGTACTTCCGCAGCCACTTCCTGCCGGCACAGCGATGGTTCGTTAAGCCATGGAACACAAAGGAGATTGCGGCGACTGTGTGCGTGTTCTGTTTCTATCGGCGTTCCTATAAGGTGCCCATGTTAACCTTGGGAAACACAGAAGCAGACTCGGTAGCGTCAAGGCTGATGTTCTCGCAAGGATGGCCTGGTGTGGCCCAATTCCACGCCACCTTTTCCTCGGCGCCCCGCGCACAATGCTGGAAGTCACCAGCGACATCGAACGCGCCCTCTCCGGCAATCTTTTGCATTTCGAAGTCGATGAGGTGTTCCTGGTCTCGCCTGCTGTTGTCGAAGACGCTTCCGGCAGCCATCTTGTCAGAACGGACTTCAGTGCGCAGTTCCTCACCCCCACCATGGCCACAAAAACCATCCATTTTGCCGAATACAAGCTCCACCAGTTGCAGGGCTTCCTCTCCTCGGCGTTAGACGTACCCGCTACACGGGGAGTCGCAGGCAGGCTAGTTGAAGGGATCATGCACCGTGCCATCTCGAAAGGTACACACCTTCCAACTGTATTCGGCAGCCACGTGGTGCTTGCGACACTGGAACTAATAGGCAAGTCTGATGTATTCGTGTCCAAAAGCGACACCCCCTCAGAACGGCCCCTCTACCTGCGCCCACTGGTGCTGAGTTTTCCCGCCGTAGATGCCATGGTACTTGTAAACCCCAGCCAACTGGGTCTTTTACAGACCTCCCTGGCCGAAACCCACGGCATGGATTTCGGTACGATGCTGAAGATCATTTCTCGCTTACCAAAGGGGGCGCGTGTGGAAGTGAAAGCTTTGGAGGACATTGTCTACTGCCTCATCGGCACCGACCCTACCCGTGTCCGGGACCTTGCCCGTGAGGCGAAGACGACGCTCGCCAAGCTGAAAAACCTAGCCAAAGATAACCCGCAGAAGTTCTCCCGCGACGTCGCAATTACAACCGAGGTGGCGCGCGCGAGAATTCAGATGTTCCGGGTCGTCGGTGTTACTTTCAACCACCAGGCAGGCTTCACGGACGTTAATATTGACTAGGGCTAGTTAATCTTGATATCGAATGGATAAAGACCGTATATTGCTAGTTAGAGGTAAACAGAGAATTCTGGCGAAAAGCTACTTAAAACGGACAACTTGAAGAGAAATCTGTCATTCCATAATCGATGCTACTCGTACGTATGGACGGTGAAAGGGGGTATGGACGGGAGCGGCCGGGGCGCGGCTGTTGGGCGAGGGTTTGGCGAGTGGGGGTGAGGGTGGGAGTGCGAATGGCAATGGGCATGCGGCGAGTAAGGGGAGTGGGAAGGGCGATGGGGTGGGCATAGCCATATATAGGTGGGGAGAGAACAGCACGGAAAGGAGGGGACGCACTCTCCCAGCGCAAGCCCGACGACGACGGGCTCGGGGCTGTACCAGAGTAGCTCCCCATCGTCCCTAGAGTTGAGCAGCCTTGCGTCATCGGGGGGATGCGAAGTGGGGGGGCGGGGACAAGGGGGGGGGGGGAGCGACGTGCGCATCTCTATGGCACGGAAGACACACGAACGACGTAGAGGAGGGGTAGGTGCTGATGGTGCACGACACGGGGCGACGCCGACCATGAGCCCGAATCCGGCGTGTGCGGCGAGGGGCGGCGTCGGGGCGTCTGGCGTGAATGTGCGGGCCGTGCGGTGGAGTCGCGCGGTGCATTGGGGATGGAGCCGCACGCATTGACGCCGCTGTGGGCGTGGGGAGCACTTCTGCAACCACATCCACCCTCGTAATCCCATGAAATTTGCTTCATTCTGCCGCGTAATGGAACGCGACATGTTTCCATTACGCGGCCTGTGCCAATAAGACGCGCCGTCCGCACCGAGCATAGCTATGAGACGAGGGCAATGAACGAACAGTGCCACTTGTGTCCCAAAATCTGCCCGACGAGCACAATCACCCTTCATATTTTGGCGGCGGCGGTCTCATGGTCTCTCTCCGGGAATGAATCATATCCCCTTTCAGCCCACCCATCGTTGCCAGCCCTGCCGTATACGCCCGCATCGCTGCGTCATCCTTCTCCCCTACATACACGTCCGCGTCCCGCTGTGGTGGGGCGGCGTCGAAACTGGGGGGCGGTCCCGCGGCGATGCGCTCCGCTTCCAGGCGCGCGACCTGCTGTCGGAGCCCTGCAACCTCTTCCTCGAGCGCGCGGCCGTGTTCGAGGTCGAGGGCGGGCTTGGCGGGGATGCTGCTATTTGAGAAGGAGCGGAAGCGGTGTCGGGAGGAGGGCCGGCAGAAGCAGCGGTATGAGACGTATGCGATGATCAGAGTGAAGACAACGCTGCCAGTTGACGGCCCCTGCGACGATATTGAGGGAAGACGAAGAAAGGGGGTCAGGGGTTCCTGTGGGTGCCCCTACTATCTCCGACGCTTCGATGATTTCAGTTATGCTAGCTTCATTTGCGACAACTTCATCTGCGACGTCAATTGTGGCATCGACAACAATTATGGACAGAGATGCAGAATTCGAGGTTGAGTGGGAAGTTTTGGAGGGAGCGGCGGCGGAGGTGCGGGCGGATGAGTAGGTGGACAAGGAGGAGCGCTGACTGGAAGCGGAAGACGAGAGCGAGCGAAAATTGTCTGCGGATATCGTGCTCTGAAATGGGGAGGTGAGTGGAGGTGTATTAGACAGAGATGTGGCTTACCTGGGACTGGGCTTGGGCTGGGAACAAGAGCACAATAGCGAGGGCCATGTAAGGAGGCCGCATTGTAGAATCTATCCAGCGCACAGCGCGGTGGTGAAGGAGAAGCTGGCAGTGGCGGTGGGAGAAATCATGTTTGTTTCACAACAGATTCTGCCATAACGTCGCTTCCAAAACACGTGATCAGGCGCGCTTCGTCTTTTCTTTTTTTTAGAAAAACGATTCTGATCATTTTTTTGACGAGGAACCCTCACATAACTTTCCGTTCCCCAAAAGATAAAATTCGACAACCAGACGAATTTTGAGGATACAATGAATTACGTCCTGAAGAACAGACACATATGTTTAGAACGCGCGACTGGTATGAAAATTATAAGGTAGCCCAGCAACGTCTTTGCAGGAGGAGTTCTAGTCCAGGCTGGGCGCGAGATGGCACACCCTTTCCCTTCTCCGTAGAAGGAACTCGCAGAAGATACCATCGCTCGAGCGCCACGCCTCAGTACGAAATGTGAAGACTCGAACCTGGGCCCAAAATTCCAAATGAGGGAGCGGTAGGCGAGTAGTGTGTCGTATCGGACTCCAGCTCGATACCACGCAGCGCAGCGACGCGCAGGGTCATCATCCCTCATACTTCGGTGGCGGCGCTACCATCTCCCGCGACGACTGATGTATCAATTCGCCCTTCAGCCCGCCCATCGTCGCCAGCCCCTCGGTATACGCTCGGGCCGCCGCTTCGTCCTTCTCCCCCACATGTACGGTGTCCGTCCCGTTAGAACCCCCCCGCGTCCGGGCGTCGAGGCCGGGCGGCAGTCCCGCAGCGACGCGCTCTGCTTCGAGGCGCGCCACCTTCAGCCGGAGCCCCTCGACCTCCTCCTCCAGTTGTGCGCGGCCAGGGTCCGCCTCGTGAGGGGAATCGATTCGGCGGAATGCGGTGACAGATCGATTTGCGTATGAATTCGATTTCCGGGACGGAAGCCCATAGCACCGTCGGCAGCACAAGAACACGGCGGCGGAAGCGACGATGAGGGCGCCGATAATAGCGCCGATGATAACGCCTGGCGATACGGATAGGCTTATGGAGGAAGGTTCAGACTGAGCAGATTGAATACTAGAATGTCCGAGCTGATCTGGATCTGATAAGAGGCTGGTTGGCTGAGCCTAATAAATGTTAGTGAAGAGCTTAAGAGACCTAGATGCTTGGAGGCATACCGTAGTCTTGGCCAGTACCACTGATAGCAGTGAGAATACGAGTGAAGGGGCGGTATAGGGGAACCGTGAGGGATGCATGGAGGCAGGGAAGGAAGAAGAATCCACGCTCCCAGGCCTAACAGGTTAATTCAGATGCCAACGGGCATTGATGTCCGATGCGGAGAGTGCACCGAGCTTTTTAGTCGCGCCTCAGGAGCATCTAGAAATCGGGAGATCGTCGTCTAGAGAGTAGCACATATAGAATCAACCTCCAGAGAAATACGGTTTGGGTGCTGCAGGCCGCGGTTGTAGGGCGAACTGGCTGCGCCGTAGGCTCTCAAAGACAGACGCTTTAACCGATGAAGCTCGTACCTCGCTCTTGCTGAAAGCTGCGCCGCGCCTAACAAGGACAAACTATCCTGTACTCCACTTGTACATACTCCACCAAGAATTTTCAGAACTGCAGCTCGCCAGAGGAACAATATATTGGTACAAGGAACTGCATGAATTACAACCGGAAGATGTGTAAGATCGAGCAGAATAAATGGAAGCAGAATAAATAAAATACAAGTACAATTCCGTTGATATGAAACCCAAATCCGAGAGAGATAAATGGAGCAGAGTAGATAATGCTACAAGGACGAGATCGAGCAGTGAAGTCCCAGTGCGATCCAAGGAGGGAATGATACAGAAATAATTGATGGTCCGCAGGGAATATATTGAGGAAGGTCCACGGCGAGCTTCATGATGCAGATGATGATACGAGACCGAATCGAGAGACTTGAAGATGGAACCAGAACCGCCAAGACGAAGCAACCGACACGACTTGAATTATGGACACAAAACCACGAAATGCACGCAGAAACAAGAAATCCATCGGATACCCAGAACCTCCGAGACCCGTCGTCGAGTGGCGTCCTCTCGCGTTCCCGCGTCGTCATCTCCAGTCAATCTGCACGCCAACCAGCCAGCCAACCTCCCATGCCCAGAACAGAGAAGCACGTCTGCTCCTCTGCTCCAGGCAAAGCGCGGAGGAAAGGCGGGAGCGCCAGGGACACGTCTGCCCCCGACTCCCCCGCCTTCCCTCCACGATCCCAGACCAGAAGAGCACGTCTGCTCTGCTGATCTGAGCGGCCGCGGAAGGGAGGTGGGAGCGTCGGGGGCACGTTAACCCCGGCGCTCCCACCTCCCCACCGCGCCCTGCGGGAGATCGACTGGTTGGCTAATGCACTGGCGGACGGAAGACGACGACTGGGTGACTTGGAAGCGGCAAAGGTGATGAAGGACAGACGGCTTTGAGGATTCCGGAGCTCGGGACGATGGGTTCCTGGTGCTGCTGCGTCTACTGCACGAGGAGCGGCCGCGCTGGCGCGGCTCCAAAGTGGGCGACATGGTGCAGGTGGCTTGGATAGAAAGCGGGGCCGTGATAGAGCGGGGTAGCAACGTAGTCTTGCCGAGGAACCGGGGGATAAAGAGGCGGCGGAGCGGACCGCGCGTGATAGACGATCTTAGACGGGACTCTTTGCGTCAAACGGTCTGCGTTATCCTCTGCATGGGGCTGATGTGGGATTGGCGCCACATTTCTTGGGGTCGAGGTCTCGTAGATGAGAAATGCTCGGTCGGGTGTTGGCTGTGGCGTCTCATAGATAATCGAAGATGATGAAGCAGTTGTCTTGACCGGGACGGCTTTAATGTGAGGGAGAGCTTCGATGGGAATGCGACTAGGCTCGAACGATACTGGGGTGTACATGGTGGGAGGAGGTGGAGGTGGAGCCAAGACCGGGAGCTGAGATGGTTCGATGCGGTGCGCAGTCTCGCTGTGAACAGCCGCAGGATCCGGTGCAATCCGAGTGCGCGGGCGAGGAAGACATGTGGCGATCGGAGAGAGCGGAGTCTGCGAAATAGTGTGAGTACAAACACAATTATAACAGAGCAAGCAACGAACCGTGGCAGCTGGATTCAATGCAGTAGGGTCCGTCACGGAGTGTACACGAGGAGGACGCGCTGCGGAGCATTCGAGGAGCGTTGGAGAAGGCTGCAGAGCGTATTGAGTACAAGGTAAGATGATGTAGAAAGTGGCGTACCTGTAGGGGGCGCGCGGCGGGGGGAGCTGCGACCATCTTCGTTCCGATTGCGTTGAGGCTGGTGGTTGCACAAAACGCGTAGAGGATGACGAGGGCGATGGCGAAGTCGTTCTCGTGGACAGTCGGGGAAGCGGCCTCTGGCTCGACAGGAGGATCGATGTCGAACTGAGGTGTGAAGACGGGGGGTGGAGCCTGAAGGCGAGGACTCAGTAAGTGAATGAATAATATTGAAACATAAACGTACCGTAGATCCTAGGAGACTGTTGAACAACTCCAATAATCGCGACGAGCGTCCAAGAAATTGCAGCACAAACACCCACGAACTGAGCACCAGGAACATGGAGAAACAAGCTACACTGATGCAGGAGTAAAGGGACCACAATGCACATGCGACGTGCCGCGAGGCTGGAGGTGTTGCAAGCTGTTGGCCGTCGATTGACGCGTCGAATTCCATCGTCGTCTGCCATGCGAAAGGGATGTCGGCGATGACGATATCCGCGTCCAAAGGAAGGGGCGCGTCGACGTCGGGGGACACGTTGAGAACTACAAAAGATTCGTTCTCGAACTCTTCGTTATACGCGTCGAACTCGCCATCAGTCACGTCAGGGACCAGGACGACTGTGTACTCCGGCCGAACGAGACCTTGCAGCGCGTCGACCGCGTTGGCGACAGCAGACGCGTCGTAGATATTGCGCGCCACGCTCTGCTCGAAGGTAAGAGGGCCAAACTGAGGGTGGAAGGTCTGGAGGTGGGCGAGGAGGAGCGCGACGGCAGAGAAGACGATGGTGTATTCGAGTCGGAGGGTCATTTTGAAGTGCTATAAGGCTGTAAAGCGTAGCAGGAAGGTTGCGAGCAAGCTCAAGCAATAACGACTTTCTCCGTGGTGACGGTAAAGTCGAAGGAGGGATAAAACCGAGGGCCTGGCTTATATACTCGCCTTTGTTTGGTTCCAAACAAAAACGCGTGAACGCACGGACCATCCATCGGCGACAACGACGGCAGAAACGAGAACATTTCAGTCCAGGCAGAGAGAGAACAGAAACCCATGTCGATCCGGTATGCCTGTAAGTGCGTATATATCCCGCTTCCGTGGCTGATCCGTGGCGGGCTTATAGGCGTCCCATTCCGAGCTGGTAAATCCAAGTCTTCGAGCCCAATAGATGTCCCCAAAATCAATGAATATTTCAGTCTTTCAGAAATCATGGTTCTTCGGTATTTGTGGACGAACAAGATGATCCTTCGCGTAATATGAAAGGAGCTTGCTTCAAAATTGGGTAGAGAGATTAGCCTTAGATGGTCTTGTGAGGTCCTGCAGCATCATTGAACTGCGTCCCAGCATCTTCTCCGAGAAGTCCAGGTACGGCACCGAGTTGGGGTCCGAGTCGACAACCAGCACCCACTCTGGATGAACTTTGTACTGGCAACTTCCTTGCGGTCAATGGCGCTACCAACATCCAACTTTCGTGAAGGTGGATCTGTCTCGACAAGTCAGCGGCGGCATGGTAGACGAGGAGGATGTTGAACGATGTTGGGGTGGCAGCGAAAAGCTTCCGCGCCCAGTCACATCCCCATCCGGTACCCTGCCTTCAACATAACCATGAAGTGGCGTACTCGCCGCAAGTTCACAGCCTGTCGACGGTGGAAGGATATTTTCATCTGCCGTAAGAACATGAAAAATCCCGGGTATAGCATATCGGGCGGCCTGAGTGAGCTAGGTGCGAGCTGATGAGAGGATCCGCCAAGACAGGTTCTATTCACTGTTCTGGAGCTCCGCGTCCTGCGGCGTCGACACGGCGAGCTCAACCTCATTCTCTTTTCCGAGACTTTCTCCCCGCCTTCGGATGAGATGTCAGACTCGGTTGTCCCATCTCTCTCTCTCGAGAGAGAAATCTTTTACTGTGTCTAGGGTATTTATATATTATTTTCGAAGAATCAATTTCGACGATCAAGGGATGAATTGAACGACTAGTCGTTGGAAAAATATATCCTAGCAACTTGAAGGAGACCGGTTACAAACGAACGAATGAACGAAGACGACTTTGGCTCGCTGAATATCGACTTGAGCAACGTAGGATCAGAATCATGATCGTTATTTCCGTCCAACACTTCCCCGAGAACTTTCGATACAGAATTGCGGAGGGCATTGTTGCTGGGTAAAAACGTGAGATGAGGGAAAAATCAGAACTGAATGAACTCACATATTCAGATGAAATTCGTCCCCTTAGGTCCAAAGTGGATTTTCATTCCACATTCTGCCGTCAGCTGACGCAGAGTTTGAAGAACATCTGGAGGGGGAGTACGAAATTCGAGAATAAATCGGAAATTTGTTATTTGTGAGCGCCGGGCGGAGAGAAGGTCGAATAATGGATGAAAATCGGAGTCAAAGTATTTAACCTCAATCGTTAAATCGCGGAGTTGCGCCAGAAATCCTTGTGGTGAGCTTCTAAAGAAGTCCAAAAATAATGTGCACTCGGATAAATTGTCCCAAGACAGCCCGAGGCATGTCAAGGTGGGTACGAGGTTCAAGAATTGGGCGTAGGCCACAGGGTACCGGTCCGATATTTGGACATGCAGAGACTGCAGTGGTGCTTCCAGTCGCGTTAGAAATGATATGAGGAGTGCCTCATCGACTTCGTCATAGATGGCAAAAATGGAGAGATGACGCAGTGCAGGCACAGAAAGATATTTCAAGATGTCAAGGTCGGAGACATATGGGTCTTCGCCCACAGTCAGAGATTCCAGACACGGGAGTGTCAGCGAATCCGCACGTGGAACATCGCTGTAACCGTCAACTAATGTGCATTCGATGAGCCCGGGGGCAGCACGCAACATGCGCAAGACCCCCATTAGATCAAGCTCCTCGGCTGGGTCAAACTTCAGCGCTTTGAGGTTCATAGATCCCGCAGGCAGTATAGTGCTGGTTGATCCATGCTGTTGCATGCGATGTGCGTGTGCGCAAAGCAATGCCGAAATGTCTTCATCAAATTGACCAGTAAGGGTGAGGGCGAGTCCGCGACTCTGCGAGTGAGTGAGATAGGAATCAAAGAGGTGTTCAAAGCCCTTAGCACGGGGAAAGTCGACATGAAGGGTCTCCCAAAGGGTAGGCGTGGCACGGGCGATATTGGCCCACGCGCTACAGATGCGAAGGAGAAGTAAGGGAGCGGTGGTGGGATCGGCCTTGCGAGAGTCGGGGAGACAGAGGATGAAGATCTCCGATGAGATTTCGACGGGAAGTCGCGTGATTGGATCCAATAGGCAGTTCAGCTGGCGATGTATGTCGGTTCTGCTGCGCTCCAAGTCCTCGAGGACTTTTCTCTGCCGAGTAATACTAATGGAAATGTCTGCTAGACGTTCGCGAAGCAGATCAACGGAGTCGGACATGGATGATCTCCAAGTGGAAGGCTTTGGCAGTGCAATTTCTTGGGTTGGACGCAGGACGAGGACTGAGTCGTCTCTCCGAGCTTGGAATCTGTCATAATGAGAAACAATCATAATAAATCCTCGAATCACACATACTTACAACCGATTTGTATCCCAGGCGAGTCTTTGACCGGACGAGCCGGTCGCAAGGCTGGCCGTCGACTTTAGGTGGTCGCAATGTTTGATCAAACTCCGTCACGGCTGCCGGATCAATCGGAACAGCAACTTGGGTTGAATAGTCTTTGGCACTGGCAGTAAACTGCTGCCGGCGACGTTTACAAGGACGCGGATAGGTGGCTTTTTCCTGACTCAGTTGGAATGAGCATTTACCCACTTTGAAGCTATTATTTAATTGAGTCTTCGAATTCTATTGGTGATTGCTCTAGGGTCCTGTTTTTAATTCCCTAGCCAATTATAAACGGTTTTCAATGTTTCGTTTGTAAACATGTCACCGAAATGGGCCGGATGGCCTTGTTTCCGTGATTTTTCACTCTAGGCCTTCAGCGTACTGGGTTCAAACCCGGTCCCGACGAAGGAAATAACAATATTCCAACAGTGAAGAACTTGGTGGACTTTCTGGTGATATTTAATCTTATTCTGGCCATTCTCGGTGGGAATCGAGTTCAGACTGAACGAGGTTTTCGTCACCGAGAACAGCGGGCACATCCAGAGACCCGGAGACCATGATGTCTACTAATTTTTAGTTGTCTTCGGGCTCACTTCGGTCCGCTTGGGCACTGCCACATTGAATAAAAAACCGGGTGTTAGGTCGAAACATAGAAAACCGGGTTTATAAACAGTTGTTTATAAACATGTTTGTAACCAGCATTAAAAACAGAACCCTAGATTGCTCGTTTTGAAATTCACTCGCCACATACATACAGCAGGCCCTTGCTTTATTTAATTCTCCTCGTCCGAGCCTGGCGTTAGCATCAACTCTGTCCTGTGGAAGTTCTGCAGCTTGTCTCATCCTTCGCGACACTCCGAATAATATAGTCAAGTGAGCTGGCTAATTAATTTGTTTAAACTTTTATCTCGGACAGTAAAATTCCTCTCCAGGGTCGTGTTCAGCGAAAGCGAAAGGTAAATGGCTAAACAAACATGGTTATGCAGGACAAGGAGGTAAATATATAATTGATTGACTGGGGTTTCCGTATGAGGAATATGTATGTAGCTGTTGCCGGCCAAAACTTCCCCCGGGAAGACGTGAAAGAACGTTTCAAGAAAGAATTGCGGGGAATTATTATTGCCTGGGCAAAAATGTGAGATATAAGAAATAATTAGAACGGAATGGACTCACTCGCCCGCTTAGATGTAATTTGTGTCCATAGTTCCAAAATGGATTTTCATTCCGCACTCGGCCGCCAGCTGACGTAGTCTATGAAGAACGTCTGGAGGGAGAGGAAGATAATGATGCTTGTGGTGATCATAAAAAAGGAATCGGAAGGATTTTATTTGTGAGCGCCGGACGGAGAGAAGCTCGTATACTGGGTGAAAATCATGCTGGTCGGGATAGCATACGAAAACCGTTAAATCCCGGAGTTCTGGAATAAATCCTTGTGATGAGCGTTGAAGGAGGTTCAAAACCAATATGCCCTCGGAAGCACTTTGCAAAGTCAGCCGGAGGCATTTTAAGGTGGGTACGAGGTCCAAGAGTTGAGTGTAGGCCTCGGACTGCAACTTTGTGTATGTGAAGCCGACACGCAGAGACTGTAGTGGTGCTTCCAGTCGTGCTAAAAATGATATGAGGAGCGCCACATCCGGCTCGGTTTGGATGTACGGAATGCTGAGGGTATGCAGCGCAGGCAAAGAGAGGAAGTTTAAGATGTAGATGTCAGAGACAACTGATTCTTCGCCCAGAGACAGAGATCGCAAACACGGGAGTGTCAGCGAATCCGCGCGTGGATGACCGCAATGCGCGATAGTTAGTGTGCATTCGACTAGCCCGGGGGTAGCACGCAACATGCTCAAGACCCGCACTGGACTGAGAACGACCGGTGGGTGAAGTGTCAGCGCTTTGAGGTTAGGCAGTGCTGATTCAGGCCAAAGCAATGCAAAACTGTCTTCATCATAACGGCCATCAAGGGTGAGGCCTGACCCGCCCTCACCGGTGAGGGCGAGTCCCCGGCTCTGCGCGCGAGCGAGATAAGAATGAAAGAGGTTTTCAAAGCCCTCGGGGCAAGGAAATTGGACATGAATGGTGTCCCAAAGGGCAGGTGTGGAACGGGCGATATCGGCCCACGCCGTGCAGATGCGGAGGAGGAGTAAGGACGCAGTAGCAGGATTGGGATGGCGATCTCCAGAGTCGGGGAGACAAAGGATGAAGATCTCCGATGAAATTTCGACGGGCAGTCGTGCGCCAATTGGATCCAACATGCTGTTCAGCTGGCGCTGCGTGTCGGTTCTGCTGCGCTCCAAGTCTTCGAGGACTTTTCTCTGCCGAGTAATATTGGCGGATATGTCGGCCAGGCGTGCGCGAAGCACGGCAACGGAGTCAGACATGAGTTGAGTCTGTTATCTAGATGAGGTCAAATTTTTGAATCGTCGCTCTCTGACAAGTGGCAATGAGAATAGAGAATATACTGGAATCATACCTTGCAACTATATTGCCCTGATAAGGTTGGTCGTCGTCGTCAACTTGGTTGACCTTCCTGCGGATCAACAAGCGTCAGCTTGCGTCAACACCACGCTTGTAATTCTAACTCCCTCTTTGAGAGTGACCATAGTAAGAAAGTGGTTTACACCCAGCTTCAAGCGCTTCATTGAAACGGGCTCCGCCCTTCTAGTCCTTGTATGACTTGGACGCTCCTACTGTGGTGTGCCCTTGCGTGGGCAAGCCAAGTCCCGTTCCAGCGCCCTCTGGCAACTTCGAAACGGCTTATCACACCCGAGATAGACACATTCGTCAATTCCCTTCTGGAACAGTGGAATTCGTCTGGGCTCCGAGTCGCAGTCGCGGTCGTGCGCCAGGACCCCAGCGCCCGCCGCGTGGCAAGTCGAGTTTGGCGCGTATGGAACCGCGCAGGCGGACGGTGCGCCGGTTACGCCCGACACGCTATTCGCCATCGCGTCCAACAGCAAGCTCTTCTTGGCCTTGTCTGTCGGGCTGCTCATCAAGAATGATTCCCTGGCGCAGGCACGCGGCAGCACGCTGCGGTGGGACACAAAAATCCACACACTGCTCCCCGAGTGGGCCTTAATGGACGAAGACACGGCGAACGCGGTCATGATCCAGGATATGCTGTCCCACCGAACTGGCCTGTCGCGCCACGACTATTCGGGACAAGCTAGGCCGGGCGGCGTCGCCAAAATGGTGCGCACATATATTTAATCTCAGATATATATATTCTAACTACGCGTAGATCTCGACGCTACGCTTCCTCCGTCCGTCCGCGGCGCTGCGCGAACAGTATCAATACAACAACCTCATGTACGAGATGCTCTCGCACCTCCACCCGACGCTTTTGAACCAGTCGTTCGAGGCGTACGTCGCGGAGCACATGTTTTCCCCGCTCGGCATGCTCACATCCACGTATTCCGTCGCGGAGGCGGAGGCGCGCGGGACGCTGGCGCACGTCTTCCACTGGAGCATGGAGGATCAGCTGTACGGTCGGAATGGCACGCGCACCGCGACCGTCCCGTACTTCCAGCGCCCCGGGGAGGAGACGATCTCGGCCGGCGCGGCAGGCGTGTTGACCTCTGCGCGCGATCTCGTAAGTCGTCTTTCTTTGGGATATGTCGCGCAACTGAAGACATTTAGTCGACGTGGGTCGCGATGCTGATGAATGGGGGGGCAGCACCCCGAGACGAATGAGACTGTCATCCCCGAGGACGTGTTAGAACATGTTACGTCGGGCGTGAGCGACGCCAGTCTCAAATCGGATTATCCGGAACTGGTATGTGCCTTTATTTCCTGAAATATGAACGCGCCTAATACTATACATTGCGCAGAGTCCCAAGGTGTACGGCTGTGGACAGCAAATGTTCTCGTACCACGGTCACCAGTTCATCGGTACCATTCTCTTTTTAATCTTTTTCAATCCCCTTACTGCATCGCAGAGCACGGCGGGAGCAACCCCGGCTTCAAAACGCAGGTGACGCGCCTGCCCAAGGACAATCTCGACCTCATCGTCCTCTCCAACGACGAGAACGGGAACCGTATCATGGAGAGCGTCAAGTACAGGATCATCGATACCGTGCTCGGCCTGGCGCCGCCGGTTGATTGGATTGGGCGGTGAGCACCCCTGCCCAATTGTATTATATTTTAATTAAATGTCTTTCCTGCACAGATACGCCGAGGAGAGAGCGAAGGGCATCCGCGAGAACCAGGATGTGACGCCACGCCCTGCGCCGTCCGTGCTGCCCGCCGTGCCCTTCGCAGACATGGAGGGCGCGTTTACGCACGGCGCGTATGGCGACTTCCGCCCATGCTTCGTCGTGGCGCACAAGACCGGGCTCTCCGAAGGGTGCACGCGGGTTATCAAGGGCCGCGTCGTGCAGCGCATCCTCGGTGCGTCCGATGCCACAGTGCCGACGTTCGTCGTCCCGTTCAGGCGCTCGTTCTCGACGCACCTGCGCCTCGCGCATTTCGCGGGCAGTATATTTAATGCGTCGCTCGTGTGGACGAACGGGGACGTGCGCGCGGAGGAGGGGCTGGGCACAGACGGGGACGTAGTGATTGGGCTGGATGACCGGTACGTCGCGGAGTGGGTGCAGGGGGCGACGCGCGGCGAGGACGGGTGGGCGTTTAGCGGCAATTTTTTGGGGAAGCAGGGGGAGGTGAGGGCGTTGGAGGGGGAGGGAAGGGAGAAGGCGGAGGTGTGGTTTGGGCGGGTCTGAACACGCACACTTTGGTTTTGCAACGAGCGCAATTGTAAAAAAAAAGCGAACCAGGCTGGAAAAGCTTCTCGTTTGAAAATTTGGGCCAAGGGTAAGTAAGTACTCTTCCAATTCTGCTTTCTACCCTCAAGGCTCAACATTGCAGAAACTCGTTGGCCGTTTAAGGTTTACAATAGAGGTACCATTCTCATCGTCGCTGATCTTTACTTTATGTACTTGGCCTTGGCATCTCACAAAGTATGCAATCGATCTACCACGGGATCTTGCCTTCGGCCGCCGCGAACAGGCCTGCATTTGAATAAGATTCAGACACAGACCAAAGTTCGAACTGTTGAACGTACCAGTCTTGCCGTCTTTGTCCTGGAGCTCATATGTCAGGATCACCTCCGCGCCGTGCTCGGGCGTCTTCCCTCCCGCCTTGTTCCCATTCAGGTTCGTCGTCGTGAAGCCGGGCGCAACGGCGTTGACCTTGATATTCTCAGCCTTGAGCTCGTGCGCCAGCGCGATCGTGTACGCGTTCAGCGCAGCCTTGCTGGGGTTGTACGCGGTGTATTCGCGCAGCATGCCCTGCGGGCCCGCCTGGAACCCGTTGGAGCTGCCGCCGGACGTGACGTTCACGATGGCCGACGGATTCTCCGGCGTGGAGGCCGCGCGCAGCAGAGGCATGAAGGCGGTCGTGGTCTGGATGAGGCCGAAGAAGTTGACATCGAATACTCTGCGGATGTGTTCAACGTCGACGGCCGTGGCACCTTGGGGCTTTCCTAGCTCGCCGATGGCTAATATATTTTTCATGGTTATCGGCTTCTCCTGAACGCGCTATTGAATATTATTCGCGTACCAGCATTGTTGACGAGGACGTCCAGCCGTTTCTCGGCCTTCTCGATTGTCGCTACGGCCGCCTTAATCAAGGGCCAGGCGAAACAAATTCTGGCTCTTCATCCAGCCACGAGCTGGATGTTTTCTTTTCGACCTGAATTTTCTGATGCTGGACCAGTCGCGTGTCCTGTTTTTTTTTGGTAGTGTCCTTTTTTTTGGAACCAGCAGGTCGTTCAACTGTCAACATCTTCAGTTGCGATTCAGGATCGTGCTCCGGGTGGACAGACGGCGGGGGTATATGTTACAAAGCTTGTGCCGCCTACGAGCCCTGATGGGTCTATAAAGTCTATTGCCAAGCGCTATTGAATTTTAAAGCGCTCTCGGACTTTGCCGGAGCCCCAGAATCGAACGAACTCAACGTCCAAATTAGATTTCACCCAAAGAAAAGAAAGGGAAATTTGTGGGAAATCGCCGGGGAAAATTAAACGGGGGAAAACAAACTCCTCTCCTCACAACCTGGTTTCTTGAAATAACATTGCAGTTTTCACACTACGACCACACTTTGACGAAAGTGTTACATTTAACCACATACCCACAACGTCTCCAGTGGAGTCACTTATTTTGTGCCATACATAATAAGACAACCTGGACAAAATAAATAAGAGGCTGGTATGAGTTTCTAAGCAAGCAGACAATGATGAAAACTTGGAAAATCGGGCAAGTCCGCGAAACACCGCTCCGCTCCTTAGCGCTGCGGATGAATGATAGCTCTTGATGATTTAAATTCTATCGCCGGTCGGGATCAACTCAAAAAGTTGTGAACAAGAAATGAAAACGGAACGTACTCTTCGATAAAATTAACTTGGTCAGTTCCGAAATGAACTTTTCTTTCGCCCTCTGCTACAAGCTACCGGAGAGGATCGAGGACGGCCGGGGTAGGCTTGCCGTCGTCGAATGGAAGGACGATCGGGCAGAGTCCAATTGCGAGCGACGGGCTGAGAGGGTGCGACATATTGTGGGAACCTGTAAGCGAGCATCGGACATATAGCGTGTGTTACTCCGGATTTCCATGGTACGAAGGTTCGGGAGAACTCTGTTCAAAGGGCTGTCCAACAGAGAAAAGATTTCAGAATCTGGTTCCATGTCGAATATCGTCACGTTCGCTAGGGTGGGCATGAGACCGAAAATCTCGGTGAGCGGGAGGGTCTTCCTAGTCACAGTGGTGGTCGTAAATGCCGCGCCCTAAGCGAGGGTCAGTGACTCCAGTGGGGCTGCTGATCGAGTTAGGAATGAAATGAGGCCTTTCGGCTCGTAACCTAAACTGGGAATGACAATGGCTGTCAATGCGGGAAGCGTTATGTGCCTCAGAATGCAGCTGCGGCAGGATGGGTCTCTACTACCAAGATCGAGGCGTCGGAGTGATGTAAGAGTGATCATCGGTATTGACGCCATACTAGGAAGAAGATCGTAAGCCGTGTAGACGTCGATTGTGAGTTCAACCAGGCGTGGGGAAGAACGCAACATGGTCAAAAGCGCGCTTATTTTAATCGTCACGACCTGCGACGGTAAGGCGCTAAGTGTTAGTGTTTCGAGTTCGAGAACGATGCCCTCGGAGTCCGCAGGAGATCGACATTCTGTCCCAGGGTCAAATGTTTCACCCGATGCGCATGGTGGACAAGGAGTCGGGAGATGGAACGATCGAATGGGCCGCAGAGGGCGAGGGAGAGCTCGCGACTGTGTGCACGAGTGATATATGATTGAAGAGCGGCGGCGAAACCTTCGGTGCGCGGAAATTCAACATCGATTGTGGCCCAGAGCGAAGGCGTGGAGAGCGCAATCTCTGCCCATGTGGCGCAGACATTGAGGAAGAGCATACGGGCAGTGTTTGCGTTGGGGCGGCAAATTTTAGGGAGACAACGCACGAAGATGTCGGAGGCGACCTCAAGAGGCAATTGCGCGATTGGATCGGGGATGGTATTCAGCTGTCGCTGAGTATCTGCCCTGGTGCGCTCTAGATCGTCAAGGGCCATTCAATGGAAAGCGATAGAAAAGGTGAGTTCGCCGAGACGTTTATGAAGTGCGGCGACGCCTTCGGACATGCTACCGCAGAAAATGTCGATATTTGAGTTGGCCAAAGGCTGGCAAGACAACTTGAAATGAGTGCGGTGTTGAACAAAAAATCCTGGCGGATTCAGAAAGAGGTGGATTTACTTGGTTGTCCTTCGAGTGTATGGCAAAGAATCCAGCGCCGTTCGACAGGATGTAAGAGCAATAACATCCATCTGTGAACGTCGTAGAGCCAGATCCTACCACTGCAACGGGAAGAATGGCAACGGGTCTGTTAAATCTGCGGCAAGAAAAGTCGGCTATAGCCAGCCCGTGTGCGGCGTCATGAATGGGGGACTCACCGATGTATGCAGGTGGCCACGTCCGAGTGCCAACACCATTGCTCTCAATTCGAAGAAGAAAGTCAAGCCCATCTGCAATCATGTCGTTAAGCGCGGACTCGGCGAGGTCGCCGGGAGTCCACACATGACTCTCGTGGTCCGCATCCCCGCCACGATAGAGGGAACACAGCATGTGGAATTTGCGCAATTTGAAGGAGCGGCGAGGGTTCGTTCGGCGGCGCAGGAGGGCAACCAATGTATCATCGTAGTCGTTGTCAAAGTTGATGGTGAAGTCGATGGTTATTTCCGAAAGGCGCGGCGCAAGCGATTCCGAGTCGAGACAATCAAGCACGATGACGAGTCGGTCACAATCCTTGATGTGCAGGACTGAGAGGGACGGGAAGACCGTTAGCCAGATGCGGAGTTCGTCTACGTACCCTTTGAAAGAAAGAGTGAAGCGGTCGACGGTGCAGGAGGAGCGGGCAAGGAACTGTCGAACATAATCCGGTTCCTCGGAGCTGTGAGGCTCAAGCTCGGGCTCAAGCTCGAGCTCCCGGAGGCCGGGAAGGGTGATAAAACATAGGGCGGTGGTGCTTCCAGCGAGGGATGAAAGGTGCGGAAACACCAGCGCCATGGACCCGTCCACTCCATTTGTATCCGGCTCCCGCAGGTTGTATTTAAAGCGAGAGAGGACCGGGAAGTTGTTTAACATGTCCAGGAACGTGGTGATCGAAATTTCGGCAGATATCTGAAGGCGGTTCAACAATGGGAGCGGGAAATTGAACGAGGTCCAGTTCTTATCGCCCAAACACAGCTCCCGGAGGGAGGGGGTATCCTTTAGAAAATCTCCAATTTCTGCCTCTGGAGCGTCGGTCGCGAGACGCTGAAGGAGAGGGTAGCGGGTTTGAAATGGGCGATGGTATTGGAACTGGTGGTGCAAACCAAAGTGGAAGTCTAGACACTCGATCTGGCCTGCGAACGAGGAAATAAGCTCCAAAAGTGCCGGAGACACCCTGGCAAAATTGCAGTTGAGTCCCAGGGAGAGGGGAGCCGCTTTGGCGCGACAAAACCAGGTTTGTATGAGAGCACGGAGGGGATGCCAGTCGTGCCTTGCTTGGGCACGTATAAAACTGCGAGGTGGATATAAACAGCTCCACAGCTCTCCGGTAGAGAGCGCGACCTCTCTCCAATGGTGGCAGATCTTTGCGAGGAGAAGCGGTGCCCTGGAAGGTGATGGGATAACGCGTCCATGGCTAGGAAGGCAGTGGAGGAAGATACAAGAGGTAATCTCGACGGGAAGGTACCCGACTGGGGAAAGGCTAGCCTTCAACTCCGCCTCCTCCTCCTTCAGCGCGTCGAGGAATTTTTGATGGAGCAAGATCTGAGCCCTGACTTTGGTCAAGGCTGAGCGTCGCTCTCGAGTTGAGAGATGGCCCTCATGGAGGGTCGGAGACAGCGGCTCCAGTTCTTGGCTACCACAGTTTCTGCAGATTGACATGGTTGTCGGACAGGATGAAAGAGGGAGCGGAGTTTAAAGTCTGCTAAGACAAACGAGTGTGGCGCTGAACAAAAAATCTTAGCGGATTCAGAAAGAGGTGGACTTACTTGCTGGTCCTCCGAGTTATGGCACAAAGTTGAGTGCCGTTCGACAGGATGTAAGAGCAATAACATCCACCAGTGAACGTCGTAGAGGAGGTTGTTATCGTGTACGTCAGTTTTGATGAACATTTGCGTCCCGCTCGGCAAAGTCCGAGTCCAATAAACACAGTTTAAATGTTCAAGTGTCTGCCTAGGAGAGGCTAGATTTAGGGCAGCACGTCGCGTGAATCTTGCGGAACAAATTCTGTACCTTTATTAATAAATTGTTTCCGAGTCGTGCATTTTGCAGCATGTCCGAAACCGTGCCCACGTCTGACAGAAGTGAAGGTATCGGGATCACAGAAGGGTGGAGTGGATATTTGTCGCGAACGGTACACCAGACTGCATGTTGCTAAGTTTCCGCGTGCGAAGGTAAGTTTAAATTTGAACATTCAGTTCATTCCTTTTCTTCTACTCTCTATAAAATGACGCCGTTAATCGTCGGCCATGTTCAACGATCAGTGCCCTGACTTGGGTACCTGACTTTTTTTTAGCAAGATCGAGGAGAGCCAAGACAATATTAATATGTTTTAAACCCTCTATTAAACTCCGCCCGTCGTAAAATCGGGAAGAGCGCACATGGGCCGGCAAATCAAATCTTTCTGATACGAACATCGGGTATGTTCGCCTCCTTCCTCCTGCCATCTGCACTGCTCGGTCGAAGCCCGGGACGAACATCCACGTCCTGCGAGTACTTATTGTCTCAAATTTCTCATTTGGTTTCAAACAACCAACCACCCTGAAGCAGAACGAGATGCATATATAATTTTTCCCGAAGGATTACACGACACAATCCCGGTCAATAAAATGAACCCTATGCACCACATGGCCAGGTGAATGCAAAAATCACATCGGGAAAGTAAACCGAACCATAACCACCTGATGAGTTCACTAAGAACAAACAAACTAGAAGATATTAGATATATCAGTTTACCGGAGAGGGGTTATGGACGAAGCAGACGAGAACTATCTAGAAGAATGGAGCAATAGAACCATATGTATACATGAAACTCACGAACCAACTAGCAGATATATCGGCAGTCTACCGGAGAGGGGTTGTGGACGAAGCAGACGAGAACTATCTAGAAGAATGAAGCAATAGAACCATATGTATACATGAAACTCAACGAACTAGCAGATATATTGGCAGTCTACCGGAGAGGGGCTGTGGACGAAGCAGACGAGAACTATCTGGAAGAATGAAGCAATAGAACCATATATATACATGAAACTCAACTGCCAGTGCGGAGAAAATAATCATGATCGAGAAAGGGATTTTGGTGTCAGCACAAGAGGTCGCGATCGTGTTCGTGAATCACGGGAAGAATGGCAGTGGGTCGGTTGAATCTGCAGCACGCAAAGTCAGTTATAGCCCGTGTGCGGCGTCATGAATGAGGGACTCACCGATGTATGCAGGTGGCCACGTCCAAGGGCCGGCGCGATTGCTCTCGATTTGGAGAAGAAAGTCGAGCCCATCTGCAATCATGTCGTTGAGCGCGGACTCGGCGATGTCGCCTGGAGTCCACACGCGGCTCTCGTGGTTACGGTAAAAGAAGGAAAACCGCATGTGGAATTTGCGCAATTTAAAGGAGCGGTGAGGGTCCGTTCCGCGGCGCACGAAGGCAACCAATGTATCATCGTAGTTGTTGACAATGTCGGATGATGTAATGTGGGAGTCGATGGTTATTTCCGAGAGGCGCGGCGCGAGCGATCCCAAGTCGAGACAATCAAGCGCGATGTTGAGGTTGTCATAATTCCTGATGTGCAGGACTGAGAGGGATGGGAAAACCGTCAACCAGATGCGGAGTACGTCTTTGTCATCCCACTCTTCGAAAGAAAGAGTGAGGCGGTCGACAGTGCAGGAGGAACGGGCAAGGAACTGTGGAACGTGATCCGGCTCCTCGGAGCTGTGAAGCTCGAGCTCCCGGAGGCCGGGAAGGGTGATAAAACCTAGGGCTCTGGTGCTTCCGGCGAGGGATGAAAGGCGCGGAAACACCGGCAATATGGACCCGTCCACCCCATTTGTATTCGGCCCGCACAGGTTGTATTTAAAGTGAGAGAGGACCGGGAAGTTGTTTAACATGCCCAGGAACGTGGTGAGCGAAATACTGGCAGATATCTCGAGGCGGTTCAACAACGGGAGGGGGAAGTTGAGCGAGGTCGTCTTAGTGAAGTCGGTCAACCGTAGCTCCCAGAGTGTGGGGGTATTTTTTATAAAATCCCCGATTTCTTCCTTCGAGGCATTTGACATCGCTAGATGCTGAAGAAGAGGGAACCGGGTCTGAATATTGCGCAGTTGCAAGAATTGGCCCTTATAAAGGTGGAGGTCTAGACACCGGATCTGGCCTGCGAACGATGATGAAACAAGCGCCAAAAGTGCCGGAGACACCTTGGTAAGCTGGCAGTTGAGTCCCAAGGAGAGGGGAGTAGCTTTAGCGCGAGGAAAACCAGGTTTGGATGAGGGAACAGAGCACATGGTCGCGTGCTGGAGGCATTGTGTAGGCAAGATGATCAAAAAATATAGACGGATATAAAGAGCTCCACAACTCTCCGGTCAACAGCGCGACCTCTCGCCACTGGGAGCAGATCTGTGCGAGGAGAAGCGGTGCCCTCGAAGGTGATGGGATAACGCGTCCGTGGCTGGGGAGGCAGTGGAGGAAGATACTGGAGGTAATCTCGACGGGAAGCGTTAGGGCTGGGCAAATGACATCAGACAGGCCAGCGGCTTCCAACTCGGCCTCCTCCTCCTTGAGCGCGTCGATGTGGTTTTGGTGGAGCAAGATCCGAGCCCTGACTTTCGCCAAGGCTACGCGTCGGTCTCGAATAGAGAGCTGGCCCTCATGGAGGGTCGGAGAGGACAGCTCCAGTTCTTGGCTACCACAGTTTCTGCAGATTGACATGGTTGTCGGACAGGATGAAAGAGGGAGCGGAGTCTGAATTCTTGTTTGTCGCGGACAAACATTCAGCTCCTGAACACAATGAAACAACGGAAACCTCAACTTTCGTCGAATCCGTACAAATTTTGGGGTGGAGCTTCCTGGGGCCTTCTCCTGGTCCGTCCCAACCCAGCGTATCTCCGTCGTACTTACACCGCGCCGTCGTGGACCGCCAAAGGTGGTTTGAAGGAGAGCGCCCCTACACTGGAGTGTGGATGAAAAATTCCTCGCGAGTCGTGTTCATAATTTTCAATGTCTCGGAGTCCCTTTTATCACCTTTCCTCTTTAACAAGTTCAACCAACCCATAAGTCAAACGAGATGATTCACGCTGATTCATCAGCCTGAGGCGGCCCCCAAAATTGAAATCTATGAATGCCAAAAAAAGGAAAAAAGAATAACTAAATGCAAAAAGGCCAAAGAACAACGAAGAAGAAAAAAAGAAAACAGAGCGTGATGTATGTATTGTCTATATGTCGTGCGTATGATATGCGTGGGTCGTGGTCGTCGTGGGTGTGTATATGCATAAAAAATGAATAAAAATGTGTGCATGAAATAAAAAAACGTGAAGGAAAGCCAAAGCGTGCGTGCGTGTCAAAAATCAATAAACAGCGGAAGAAACACTGCCAGAGAGTGGAGCGAATAAACCCTGCAGTGGACATGCTCGCCAACCAAGAGCCAGATCCTACCACTCCAACGGGAAGAATGGCAACGGGTCTGTTAAATCTGCGGCAAGAAAAATCGGCTATAGCCCGTGTGCGGCGCCATGAATGGGGGACTCACCGATGTATGCAGGCGACCACGTCCGAGTGCCGGCGCGATAGCTCTCGATTTGGAGAAGAAAGTCAAGCCCATCTGCAATCATGTCGTTAAGCGCGGACTCGGCGAGGTCGCCCGGAGTCCACACACGACGCTCGTGGTCCGCATCCCCGCCGCGATAGAGGGAACACAGCATGTGGAATTTGCGCAATTTGAAGGAGCGGCGAGGGTTCGTTCGGCGGCGCAGGAAGGCAACCAATGTATCATCGTAGTTGACAATGTCGGATGATGTAATGTGGGAGTCGTGGTTATTTCCGAGAGGCGCGGCGCGAGCGATCCCAAGTCGAGACAATCAAGCGCGATGTTGAGGTTGTCATAATTCCTGATGTGCAGGACTGAAAGGGATGGGAAAACCGTCAACCAGATGCGGAGTACGTCTACGTCGTCATCCCACTCTTCGAAAGAAAGAGTGAGGTGGTCGACAGTGCAGGAGGAACGGGCAAGGAAAGGCTGTGAAACGTGATCCGGAATCGTCTATCCGTGTACGACGTGCAGCGACAGACATGTAGTGAGAGGAAAGAAGGATTGAAAACAAGAGACCATGTGACATCTAATTCAGCCAACCGACCACCCAGAACCAAGACGAGGTACAGATAACGCGCAATTTTGTCCGACGGAAGATTACACGACACGGTCGATCAAGAAAACTATACATATCTATCCATACACGCCATGACCAGGCGAATGCGGAAAAAAAAGGGATGAAGTGAACGGCGCTGATGAGTTGACTAAGAACTACAGGATGTATCTGGCTGCCGGGGGAGGGTTGTGGACGAAGCGGATGAGGGCTGTCTAGGAGAATGAAGAGGTAGAATAATACGTGTGCATGAAACTTGAGTACCAGTGCAGAGGAATTTAAATAATCAAGAAAGGGATTTTAGTGTTCAGCACAAGACGTCGTGTTCGTGAATCACTTGAAGAACCATCTCAATGGGTCTGGGTCTGTTGACTTATCTGCGGCAAGGAAAGTCAGTGCGCGGCGTCACGAATGGAATGGGAGAGACGACTCACCGTCGACCTATGCAGGGGGCCACCTCAAAATATGTAAATCATCATCAAGATCCAAGCTTTGAATTTCGAGAAAAAGGTCAAGGCCATCTGCAATGAGGTCGTTGAGGGCCGACTCGGAGAGGCCACTTGGAGTCAACAGGTGGGGCTTATAGACGTAGGCGGGATCGTATTCGTGCACTTCGCACAGCACCATGTGGAATTTGCGCAATTTGATGGAGCGGTGAGGGCTCGTTCGGCTGCGCAGGAGCGAAACCAAAGGGCCATAGTCGTAGTTGATGGTCGGTGCGCGGATGGTGGAGTCAATGGTTATTTCTGAGAGGTGCGGCGCGAGCGATCCTGAGTCGAGGTCCAGGCATTCGATCAAGATGTTGGCGTTGATATATTCCTTAATGCGCAGGACTGATAGGGACGGGAAGGCAGTCAGCCAAAGGCGGAACTGCTCCCCGTCAACATCCTCATCAAAACCTTCCCAATTAAGAACGAGGCGCTCGACGGCGCAGGAGGAACGGGTAAGGAATTGTTGGATATGATCTAGCTCAGAGAAGCTGGGAAGTTTGAGCTCACGTAGGCCGGGAAGGGTAACAAAACATAGGGCGGCGGCCTCCCCGGCGAGGGACGAAAGGTGCGGGAACACTGGCGCCATGGACCTGTCCACCCCATTTGTGTCCGGCTCCCTCAGGTTGTATTTGAAGTGAGAAAGGAGCGGAAAGTTGTTTAACACGTCAAGGAACGTGGTGATTGAAATTTCAGCAGCTATCTCGAGGCGGTTCAACAATGGGAGGGGAAAGTTGAACGAGGTCCAATGAGTCAAAATGCCGGTCAAACGTAGCTCCCGGAGAGACGGGGTATCATTTAGAACATCTCCGATTTCTGCATACGAAGAGTGGGACATCGCTAGATGCTGAAGGAGAGGGAAGCGGGTAAGTTGGAAGGGGCGCAGCTCCCGGAACTGCTCCGATTGAAGGTGGATGTCTAGACGCTTGATCTGGCCTGCGAACGAGGAAATAAGCTCCAAAAGTGCCGGAGACACCCTGGTATCTCGGCAGTTGAGTCCCAGGGAGAGGGGAGCAACCTTGGCGCGACAAAACCAGGTTTGCATGAGGGCACAGAGCGGATGCCAGTCGTGCTTTGCTTGGGCCTTTATAAGACTGTAAGATGGATATAAAGAGCTCCACAACTGTCCAGTAGACAGTGCGACCTCTCTCCATCGGTGACAGATCTGTGCGAGGAGAAGCGGCGCCCTCAAAGATGATGGGATAACGCGTCCGTGGCTGGAGAGGCAGTGGAGGAAGATACTGGAGGTAATCTCGACGGGAAGCGTCAGGACTGGGTAAGTCACAAGGGCAAGACCAGCCTGCAACTCGGCCTCCTCCTTCTTGAGCGCGTCGATGTGTTTTTCGTGGAACAAGAGCTGAGCCCGAACTTTGACTAAGGCTGCGCGGCGCTCCCGGGTAGAGAGATAGCCGTCATGGAGGGGCGGACACAGTGGCACCACTGCCTGGTGACCGCAGTTGCTGCAGACCGACATAGTGGTGAAGAACAAGGGACGCGTTGAAAGCGGAGCGGAGTTTTGAATCATTGTTTGTCCTGGACAAATAGCCTGAGACTGATTGCGAAAGAGTCTCGCTCAATACTTATAAGGGAGGCGCCCCTCCAAAAAATTAAATCTACTGTATGCACCCAGGTGAATGCCAAAGGGGAAAGAAAAAAAATGCAAATGACCAAAGAACAATGACATGACAACGAAGAGAAGAAAAAACGAGCATTATGTATGTATGTATGCGTGGTCGTGGTCGTGAGTGTGTATGCATAAAAATGAATAAAAATGTGTGCATGAAATAAAAACGTGAAGGAAAGCGTGCGTTCGGGTCAAAAACCCCCCGCCGATTCTACCAATTCCACTCCTCGCCGTCGTTGACCAGCGCCTTTGCCTGCGGTATCTGCGCCTGCGGGGTGGCGCGCATCTTGTTGTGAGCGAGCGGCGCGTGCGACTTGGGCTGCAGCATCAGCGTCGGCGTGGGCTTCGCGTTCGCGGGGGTGGGTTTGGCATTCGCATTCGCGGGGGTGGGTGTCAAGGTCTTTGTCGCGGGCTTGAACACCCGCTTCGCCGATGACGCAGGCGTTGACATCAGCAACGTCGGCGTCAGCAGGCGACGCGTACGACGACGACGGCGCGGGCGAGGCGTGCGACGACGAGTGAGATGCAGAGGAATGGCGCGTGCGAAGACCTGACGCGCCCCAAGATGGCGATGACCGTCGGCGCCGGCCCGACCTGCAGCGCACACGCAATGTCGGAAAAGAGCAGCGGCGCGCGCTTGCTGTTCTTTGCGAATCTGAAATCGTCGTCGATCAAGTGTGCAGACAGGAATTTAAAGAAGAAACTCACGACGGTGCGCGCTGTAGCTCTTCCCCGCGCCGACACGGGCGCGACGCTCTCCACCAGCGCCAGCCCCGGGATCCTGCGCCCGCCACTCTCCTTGCCACTGGTGCCATTCCCCTGCGCGTTCCGTTGTGCGTTCCCGGTGCCGCTGCTGTTTGCGTTCCCTGTGCCGTTCCCGTTGGCGTTCCTGTGAACACTCGACCCGCCCCCGCCCCCCATTCCCATCCCCACCCCCGCCCGACTCCGCGCATCCGCAAAGAAAAACTCCGCCTCCGCCTCCGCGCTCGAGTCGCCCGTCCGAGCGCGCGCGCGTGTGCGTCCGCGTCTGCTCGTCGTCTGTGCTACTAACCACGCCGACAACGACAGCTGCGCGCGACTGCAGCGCGTCGTGTTCCGCCTCCCCCGACGTGCGCGACGACGACGCCAACGGTGTGCGCGCCTCCCCTCCCCCCTCCCCCCTCCCCTGCCCCTGCCCTGCCGCCCGCCCCCTCCTCGCCACAAACGCCGGATTCGGGCTCATCGTCGGCGTAGCCCCCGTGTCGTGCACCATCAGCACCTGCCCCCCCCGTCCTCCTCTGCGTCCTCCGCGTCCGCGTTGTCCGCATTGTCGGTGTGCTGTTCCCCATCGCCCTCCCACTTCGCACCCCACCCCCCCTCGCCCTCCAACTCCAGCGACGACGCAAGGCTGCTCTGCGACAGCCTCGCCCCCGACCCCGCCGTCGTACCCGTCCCAGTAGAGGCGGTCGTCGCAGTCGTCCCCGAGCTCGCGCTAGGCGAGTGCGTCCCTCTCCTCATCACGGCGCCTTCCCTGTGCCCATCCCACTCCCACTCCCCCCATGTGCACCTTCGCCCTCGCCCGCTAAACCCGCAGCACTCGCGCTCAACGGCCTTCCCAGCCGCTCCTTCGAGTACCCACCATAGCCCCCATACGAGCGCGTGCCCTCGTACGCCGCGGCCGCGATGAACCTCCCCACCTCGGGGATGCCGTCGAGCACCGTGCCCGGCGTGCCTGGCGCGTCGGGGTCGTCGATTGCTGTGTGCGCACATTAATGAATAAAATAATAATAACGAAAAAGAAGAAATAGTAGAGTAGTAGTGAGTATAATGTAAGAGAACGAGAAGAGAGGTAAAGGATGCTTACCACCGACACCTGCACCCGAAGACCCATTACCATTAAGCGATGAGAAAGACGATGTGGCAGACGCAGAGGCGGAGGCGGGGAAAGACGCGTTGTGCGGGGAGGAGAAGCCGCGCGCGACGATGCGCTCCCATTTGCGTTTACTATAAGGTAAGGGGAAGGGTGGGTTAGTTAGTTTGGAGAAGAGCAAGAAGGCATGCATAAAAGAGAGAAGAGTAAGCCCTCAGGGTGCGAAGTCCCCGTGTAACTTGAAGGAAGCACCCCGTGTAACTCAAAGGCGGGAACACCCTCTCCCTCAAATAAAGGGCTAGAACGGCAGGGGGAGGGAGAGAGAGAGACCCAGAAACAAAAACAAAAAGACCCAGGAAACGAATCAAATAAATACACGCACGCGTGAGCAGCTCCTTCTCGTGCGCGGCGAGCTGGTCACGCAGCTCGAGGCGCTTTGACTCTTTCTGCGCGATGAAGTGGAGGAGGTCGACGTGTCTGGGGGAGGGGGTGTTAGTCGGTGCGCGTTTTGTTTATCGGAGGGAGGGAGGGGGGTGAATTTGGAATCGAAAATAAGAGAGGTGAATGTGGATACACGAAAGGGTGCAATGAGTATGGGAAGAGGAAGGAGCAGGGATGGGCGCGGCAGAATGGGATGCGGGGTACGTAGGGAGAGAGGGATTAATTTGGGGAGCGAGGCGAGTAAGAAATGAGGAGGTCGGTGTGAATATGAATGCAATGGCGAAGGAGGAGAGGCAGGATGTTGTACAAGAACGGGAGCGGACAGGGGGGGAGGGGGCAATATGCATGGAAATTGGAAGGAGGGGAGAACGCACGAGGGGGAATGGTCGTGTGCGGGGTAGTTACACTGTAACCGCGCGCGCACGCACGGAACGGGCTGCGCAACCGCCGGGTACGAGCGACAGCGAGCCCACACGCCGTCCCGTGCCGCCCAGGAGAACTAGGGTGTAAAGGAACAGCATAAGGGTATATAGAAAAGTAGTTGTTAATAGGAGGGCGGGTGCAAAGCGCCTCCAACGCCACGGCACTCAATTTTCGGCCAGCGTCAGCGGGGGCGTATTCCTGCGCGAGTCCAGTGCGCCGCCGACCGAGTTGCTGCGCGCGAGATGGCCCCGTGGCGTCGGCGGTGCGGTGCCACTGGTTCTCGCAGTATTACTAGCAAAAGAGTCGCCTGTAGCCGTACGGGAGGTAGCAGGACGTGGGGCACGAATTGTAGGGTTGTATGTGATTGAGCTGGGTCGGGGGCTCAGCGGGCTCTGCGTGTATCCTTCTGCGGCGGGCGAGGTCACCGTCGAATGCGCCCCAGTGTCGTGCGCTGCATCGAGCTGCAACGGGCGGGGCCAACACTGTCCTGCCAAGGCGTGTGTAGAAAACTAGAGAAATTTGGACATCTTCTCGTTGGATGATCTATCATCTCGAGACCATGCGCCGAGCGCAACGCCTTGAACGAGCCAGCACAAAGCTGACCAGGGCGGCGAGACCAAAGAGAAAGGATCGGGCTATGGGTGAACCTTTTCGAGCAATTTACGAAACTAAGATTGGGCGACGGGCCGATCAATAATGGTGTCGCCGTATAAGTATACTTAGGTGAACGATTATCTTCATCCCGTCATATAAAGGTGTTTACGAGACTAGCGTCGCCGTGGCACAGACGTACGTCGGTAACGTCCAACTGGACGAACTTGACGTCCAGGCCGGGTTCTTCTCCTGCTTGATTTTGGCACTGAAATATTTATCCAAACTTGTGTCAGCTGTTTTCAGCGGTTCATCAAGAGCCACAGACCTTAGTCTCTTGTTGGACCCTGAGTTTGGGGCGCAATGAGAACATATGGCGCGTGAACAAGCCCGAATCATATCCCAGCCTAGTGCTTGCTCTATTAGACCGCGGCTCGTTTTTTGAGGACCGTGAGTTGGACTTTCATTCTTTGGCAGTAAAGCAGCTGTAAGCGGCGATTACAACGTAAGTATGCGCATGAATAAGTGGTCAAGACTGACGAGTAATATATTAAGGTGGTGATTTTTTTTTCAAACTGTTCTGATGCTCATTGACAGTGTTGGTTTTAAATTTTTGCTAGATAGCCACACTTTTAAAAAAATCCTACAGCCGCCGCTTCCAAAACCACCAACCACTGTCTTTCTTCGCAATTTAGTGCCTACGCCTGTTGACCTTCACATTTTCTCTGCATCTGGCGTTAACGTAGACTCTGGTGGAAATCATTCTTCATCCTTCAAGTTCCCAACCCTCTAGCCCGGTCCGAGCTTCGCTGTTGGGCTAGCTCATTACTCTGTTGTTATCTCAAACAGGAGAACTATTTGAGTCCTTGTCCACCGTCGGATTCAGCGGAAGCGAAACGTCTATGGTTAAACAAATGTGGTCATGTACTAAAAATTACGAGTTGTGTGACATTCCCGTATGTAGCTGTACGTTTCCAGGCAATACTTTCCCCAAGAAAACTCGAACCGCCTTTCAAGAAATCATGTAACCTGGGCGAAAACGTAAGATATAGGAAATAATTAGAACTGAGTAAAATCACTTGCCCGTTTAGATGTAATTTTGGGACCGAGTTCCAAAGTGGATATTCGTTCCGCACTCTGCCGCCAATTGACGTAGTGTAGGAAGAACGTCTGGATGGGGATGAATATAACTTGAATGACGCTGGTAGTCTTCATCGATAAGGAATCGGAAGGATTTAATTGGTGGGCGCCGGACGGAGAGAAGGTCGTACAATGGGCGAAAATCAGGCTGGTCGAAATCGCGCACCAAAACTGTTAAATCACGGAGTTGGGGAAGAAATCCTTGTGGTGTCCGTCGAAGGAGGTCCAAAAATAATGTGCACTCGGAGGCATTGTCCCAAGACAGCCAGAGGCATGTCAATGTGGGTACGAGGTTCAAGAGTCGAGTGTAGGCAACAGGCTGCCATACTGTTTCCGAGATGCCGACATGCAGAGACTGCAGTGGTGTTTCCAGTCGTGTTAAAAATGATACGAGGAGTGCCTCATCCGCTTCAGTAGTGATGTCCAAAGTGGTGAGGTGACGCAGAGCAGGCAGAGATAGATATTTCAAGATGTGAAGGTCAGAGAGATATGGGTCTTTGCCCACAGACAGAGATTGCAGACATGGGAGTGTCAGCGAATCCGCACGGGGATCGTCATCGTACCCATTAATTAAAGTGCATTCGACGAGGCCGGGGGTATCACGCAACATGCTCAAGACCCCTATTAGATAGAGATCGCCCGGTGGGGAAAGCGTCAGCGCTTTGAGGTTCGCAGATGCTGTAAGCAGTGCCGATTCAGCCCAAAGCAAAGCAAAACTGTCTTCATCGCAATCGCCAGTAAGGGTGAGGGAGAGTCCCCGACCCCGCGCGCGAGCGAGATAGGATCCAAAGAGGTTTTCAAAGCCCTCGGGGCGAGGAAAGTCGACATGAATGATGTCCCAAAGGGTAGGCGTGGAACGCGCGATATCGGCCCACGCCTTGCAGATGCGGAGAAGGAGCAAGGGCGCAGTAGCAGGATTGGGATGGCGATCTCCAGAGTCGGGGAGACAAAGGATGAAGATCTCCGACGAAATTTCGACGGGCAGTGCGCCAATTGGATCCAACATGCTGTTCAGCTGGCGCTGCGTGTCGGCTCTGCTGCACTCCAAGTCTTCGAGGACTTTTCTCTGCCGAGTAATATTGGTGGATATGTCGGCCAGACGGGCGCGAAGCACGGCAACGGAGTCGGACATGGGTGCCACAGATCCAACAAATCCCCAGGTGAAGCCCTTAGTCGGCTCAGTCTCTTGTTGGACCCTGAGTTTGGGATGCAATGAGAACATACGGCACGTGAACGAGCCCGAATCATACCCTACACTCGTATCCCAGGCTAGTGCTTGCTTATTGGACCGTGGCTCTTTTCTTGAGGACCTCGATCAAACTCCGCTGGCGGATCATTCGGAGAGGCGATTTTAATTCAAGTGAAGATATATTAATAATGCTCAGACGGCCACAATACGAGTGAACGGCCGAGGAATGTATATGAATAAAATAGGTACCGCGTAAGATGACCGGGTAGAAATGCTACAACATTTTACAGGGCGAGGTTTACACAGACGCACACTTGCGAGAGCGCGACATGCCGACTTCATGTATCGTGTACGCCGCCAAGAAGTTTCGGAACTGCAGCTCGCCAGAAGAATATTGGTACAATGAACAGTATGCAATACAGGTGTAAGATTAAGCAAAATAAATGGAGCAGAATAAATAAAATACAAGTACAGTTCCGTATTGAAGCCCAAGTCCGAGAGAGATAAATGGAGCAGAGTAGATAATGATACAAGGGACGAGATCGAGCAGTGATGATGAGATTGAAGTCCCAGTGCGATCTAAGGAGAGAATGAATACATAGAAAGAATTGTTGGTCCGCAAGGAATATGTAGAGGATGGTCCACTGCGAGCGTCAAGATGCCGATGATGATACAAGACCGAATCGAGAGACCTAAAGATGGAACTGGAACCGCCGAGACGAAGCAATCGAGACAACTTGAATGATAGATACAAATCCAGCTGAAGCAGACGAAACACAAGCAGAAACAAGAAACCCATCGAATATCCAGAACCCATCGGCGAGTAATGTCCCGTCGCGTCCCCGCATCGGCATCTCCAGTCAATCTGCACGCCAACCAGCCAGCCAACCTCCCATGCCCATAATAGAGAAGCACGTCTGCTCCTCTGCTCCAGGCAAAGCGCGGAGGAAAGGCGGGAGCGCCGGGGACACGTCTGCCCCCGACTCTCCCGCCTCCCCTCCACAATCCCAGACCAGAAGAGCACGTCTGCTCTGCTGATCTGAGCGGGCGCGGAAGGGAGGTGAGAGCGTCGGGGGCACGTTAACCCCGGCGCTCCCACTTCCCCACCGCGCCCTGCGGGAGATCGACTGGTTGGCTAATGCACTGGCGGACGGAAGACGACGACTGGGTGACTTGGAAGCGGCAAAGGTGATGAAGGACAGATGGGTTTGAGGATTCCGGAACTCGGGACGATGGGTTCCTGGTGCTGCTGCGTCTACTGCACGAGGAGCGGCCGCGCTGGCGCGGCTCCGAAGTGGGCGACATGGTGCAGGTGGCTTGGATAGAAAGCGGGGCCGTGATAGAGCGGGGTAGAAACGTAGTCTTGCCGAGGAACCGGGGGATAAAGAGGCGGCGGAGCGGACCGCGCGTGATAGACGATCTTAGACGGGACTCTTTGCGTCAAACGGTCTGCGTTATCCTCTGCATGGGGCTGATGTGGGATTGGCGCCACATTTCTTGGGGTCGAGGTCTCGTAGATGAGAAATGCCCGGTCGGGTGTTGGCTGTGGCGTCTCATAGATAATCGAAGATGATGAAGCAGTTGTCTTGACCGGGATGGCTTTAATGTGAGGGAGAGCTTCGATGGGAATGCGATTAGGCTCGAACGATACTGGGGTGTACATGGTGGGAGGAGGTGGAGGTGGAGCCAAGACCGGGAGCTGAGATGGTTCGATGCGGTGCGCAGTCTCGCTGTGAACAGCCGCAGGATCCGGTGCAATCCGAGTACGCGGGCGAGGAAGACATGTGGCGATCGGAGAGAGCGGAGTCTGCGAAATAGTGTGAGCACAAACACAATTATAACAGAGCGAGCAACGAACCGTGGCAGCTGGATTCAATGCAGTAGGGTCCGTCACGGAGTGTACACGAGGAGGACGCGCTGCGGAGCATTCGAGGAGCGTTGGAGAAGGCTGCAGAGCGTATTGAGTACAAGGTAAGATGATGTAGAAAGTGGCGTACCTGTAGGGGGCGCGCGGCGGGGGGAGCTGCGACCATCTTCGTTCCGATTGCGTTGAGGCTGGTGGTTGCACAAAACGCGTAGAGGATGACGAGGGCGATGGCGAAGTCGTTCTCGTGGACAGTCGGGGAAGCGGCCTCTGGCTCGACAGGAGGATCGATGTCGAACTGAGGTGTGAAGACGGGGGGTGGAGCCTGAAGGCGAGGACTCAGTAAGTGAATGAATAATATTGAAACATAAACGTACCGTAGATCCTAGGAGACTGTTGAACAACTCCAATAATCGCGACGAGCGTCCAAGAAATTGCAGCACAAACACCCACGAACTGAGCACCAGGAACATGGAGAAACAAGCTACACTGATGCAGGAGTAAAGGGACCACAATGCACATGCGACGTGCCGCGAGGCTGGAGGTGTTGCAAGCCGTTGGCCGTCGATTGACGCGTCGAATTCCATCGTCGTCTGCCATGCGAAAGGGATGTCGGCGATGACGATATCCGCGTCCAAAGGAAGGGGCGCGTCGACGTCGGGGGACACGTTGAGAACTACAAAAGATTCGCTCTCGAACTCTTCGTCATACGCGTCGAACTCGCCACCAGTCACGTCAGGGACCAGGACGACTGTGTACTCCGGTCGTACGAGCCCTTGCAGCGCGTCGACCGCGTTGGCGACAGCAGACGCGTCGTAGATATTGCGCGCCACGCTCTGCTCGAAGGTAAGAGGGCCAAACTGAGGGTGGAAGGTCTGGAGGTGGGCGAGGAGGAGCGCGACGGCAGAAAAGACGATGGTATATTCGAGCCGGAGGGTCATTTTGAAGTGCTACAGGGCTGTAAAGCGTAGCAGGAACGTTGCGAGCAAGCTCCAGCAATAATCACTTTCTCCGTGGTGACGGTAAAGTCGAAGGAGGGATAAAACCGAGGGCCTGGCTTATACTCGCCTTTGTTTGGTTCCAAACAAAAAACGCGTGAACGCACGGACCACCCGCCAGCGACAACGACGGCAGAAACGAGAACATTTCGGTCCAGGCAGAGAGAGAACAGAAACCCAGGTCGATCCGGTATGCCTGTAAGTACGTATTATCCCGCTTCCATGGCTGATCCGTGGCGGGCTCATAGGCGTCCCATTCCTTCTGAGCTGGTAAATCCAAGTCTTCAAGCACAGGAGATGTCCCCAAAATCAATGAATATCCAGTCTTTCAGAAATCATGGTTCTTCAGTATTTGTGGACGAACAAGATGATCCTCCGCGGAATGCAAGGATCTTGCTTCAAAATTGGGTAGCGAGATTGGGTTTGAGGTCCCGGGGAATACGAGTATAGTGGCAGGCCAGAAGATACGCTTCATTCACCGTGGTCCTGCGGCATCATTGAACTGCGTCCCAGCATCTTTCTCCGAGAATTTCAGGTCTGGCGGTGGGGTACCGAGACAGCGCCGAGTTGGGGTCTCGATAACCAGCACCCACTCTGGACGAACTTTGTACTGGCAACTTCCTTGCGGTCGATGGCGCTACCAACATCCAACTTTCGTAAAGGTGGATCTGTCTCGACAAGTCGGCGGTGGCATGGTAGACGAGGAGGATGTTGAACGATGTTGGGGCAGCGAAAAGCTTCCGCGCCCCAGTATCCCCATCCGGTACCCTTCCTTCAACATAACCATGAAGTGGCGTACTCGCAGCAAGTTCACAGCCTGTCGACGGTGGAAGGATATTTTCATCTGCCGCAAGAACATGAAAAATCCCGGGTATGGCATATCGTCCGGCGGCCTGAGTGAGCTAGGTGCGAGCTGATGAAAGGATCCGCCAAGACAGGTTCTATTCACTGTTCTGGAGCTCCGCGTCCTGCGACGTCGACACGGCGAGCTCAACCTCATTCTCTTTTCCGAGACTTTCTCCCTTCAGATGAGATGTCAGACTCGGTTATCCCATCTCTCTCGAGAGAGAGAAATCATTTACTGTGTCTAGGGTATTTATATATTATTTTCGAAGAATCAATTTCGACGATCAAGGGATGAATTGAACGACTAGTCGTTGGAAAAATATATCCTAGCAACTTGAAGGAGACCGGTTACAAACGAACGAATGAACGAAGACGACTTTGGTTCGCTGAATATCGACTTGAGCAACGTAGGATCAGAATCATGATCGTTATTTCCGTCCAACACTTCCCCGAGAAGACTGGCGGACTTTCGATACAGAATTGCGGAGGGCATTGTTGCTGGGTAAAACGTGAGATGAAGGAAAAATTAGAGCTGAATGAACCCACATATTCAGATGAAATTCGTCCCCTTAGGTCCAAAGTGGATTTTCATCCCACATTCTGCCGTCAGCTGACGCAGAGTTTGAAGAAAATCTGGAGGGGGGGTACAAAATTCGGGAATAAATCGGAAAGTTGTTATTTGTGAGCGCCGGGCGGAGAGAAGGTCGAATAATGGATGAAAATCGGAGTCAAAGAAGTATTTAACCTCAATCGTTAAATCGCGCAGTTGCGCCAGAAATTCTTGTGGTGAGCTTCTAAAGAAGTCCAAAAACAATGTGCACTCGGATAAATTGTCCCAAGACAGCCCGAGGCATGTCAAGGTGGGTACGAGGTTCAAGAATTGGGCGTAGGCCACAGGGTACCGGTGCGATATTTTGACATGCAGAGACTGCAGTGGTGCTTCCAGTCGCGTTAGAAATGATATGAGGAGTGCCTCATCGACATCGTCGTGGATGTCCAAAATGGTGAGATGACGCAGTGCAGGCACAGAAAGATATTTCAAGATATCAAGGTCGGAGATATATGGGTCTTCGCCCACAGATAGAGATTCCAGAAACGGGAGTGTCAACGAATCCACACGTGGAACATCATGGTATGCGTTGATTAACGTGCATTCGACGAGCTCGGGGGCAGCACGCAACATGCGCAAGACCCCCATTAGATCAAGCTCCTCGGCTGGGTCAATCTTCAGTGCTTTGAGGTTCATAGATCCCGCAGGCAGTGTAGTGCTGGTTGATCCATGCTGTTGTATGCGATGTGCATGTGCGCAAAGCAATGCCGAAATGTCTTCATCAAATTGACCAGTAAGGGTGAGGGCGAGTCCGCGACTCTGCGAGTGAGTGAGATAGGAATCAAAGAGGTGTTCAAAGCCATTAGCACGGGGAAAGTCGACATGAAGGGTGTCCCAAAGGGTAGGCGTGGCACGGGCGATATTGGCCCACGCGCTGCAGATGCGGAGGAGAAGTAAGGGAGCGGTGGTGGGATCGGCCTCGCGAGAGTCGGGGAGACAGAGGATGAAGATCTCCGATGAGATTTCGACGGGAAGTCGCGTGATTGGATCCAATAGGCAGTTCAGCTGGCGATGTATGTCGGTTCTGCTGCGCTCCAAGTCCTCGAGGACTTTTCTCTGCCGAGTAATACTAATGGAAATGTCTGCCAGACGTTCGCGAAGCAGATCAACGGAGTCGGACATGGATGAGCTCCAAGTGGAAGGCTTTGGCAGTGCAATTTCTTGGGTTGGACGCAGGACGAGGACTGAGTCGTCTCTCCGAGCTTGGAATCTGTCATAATGAGAAACAATCATAATAAATCCTCGAATCACACATACTTACAACCGATTTGTATCCCAGGCGAGTCTTTGACCGGACGGGCTGGTCGCGAGGCTGGCCGTCGACTTTTGGTTTGATCAAACTCCGTCACGGCTGCCGGATCAATCGGAACAGCGACTTGGGTTGAACTACGAATCTGAGTTTTTGGCAGTAAACTGCTGCCGGCGACGTTTACAAGGACGTGTCTTTTTCCTGACTCATCAGTTGGAATGAGCATTTACCCACTTTGAAGCTATTATTTAATTGAGTCTTCGAATTCCGGTGCCATATTATTGGTGATTGCTCGTTTTGAAATTCACTCGCTACATACATACAGCAGGGCCCTGCTTTATTTGATTCTCTCCGTCTGAGCCTGGTGTTAGCATCAACTTTGGCCTGTGGAAGTTCTGCGGCCTGTCTCATCCTTCGCGACACTCCGAATAATAGTCATGTAAGCTTCGCCCTTGGACTGGCTAATTAATCTGTTTAAACTTTTATCTCGGACAGTAAGATTCCTCTCCACGGTCGTGTTCAGCGAAAGCGAAAGGTAAATGGCTAAACAAACGTGGTTATGCAGGACAAGGAGGCAAATATATAATTGATTGACTGGGGTTTCCGTATGCAGGAATATGTATGTAGCTCTGTTGCCGGCCAAAACTTCCCCCGGGAAGACTTGAAAGAACGTTTCAAGAAAGAATTGCGGGGAATTATTATTGCCTGGGTGAAAATGTGAGATGTAAGAAATAATTAGAACGGAATGGACTAACTCGCCCGCTTAGATGTAATTTGTGTCCGTAGTTCCAAAATGGATTTTCATTCCGCACTCTGCCGCCAACTGACGTAGTGTAGGAAGAACATCTGGAGGGGGGGGTAGATAATGACGCTGGTAGTCTTCATCAATAAGGAATCGGAAGGATTTAATTGGTGGGCGCCGGACGGAGAGAAGGTCGTACAATGGGCGAAAATCAGGATCGTCGAAATCGCGCAATAAAATTGTTAAATCACGGAGTTGGGGAAGGAATCCTTGTGGTGTCCGTCGAAGGAGGTCCAAAAATAATGTGCACTCGGAGGCATTGTCCCAAGACAGCCAGAGGCATGTCAATGTGGGTACGAGGTTCAAGAGTCGAGTGTAGGCAACAGGCTGCCATACTGTTTCCGAGATGCCGACATGCAGAGACTGCAGTGGTGTTTCCAGTCGCGTTAAAAATGATATGAGGAGTGCCTCATCCGCTTCGGTAGTGATGTTCAAAATGGTGAGGTGACGCAGTGCAGGCAGAGATAGATATTTTAAGATGTGAAGGTCAGAGGCATATGGGTCTTTGCCCACAGACAGAGATTGCAGACATGGGAGTGTCAGCGAATCCGCACGGGGATCGTCATCGTACCCGTTAATTAAAGTGCATTCGACGAGGCCGGGGGTAGTGCACAACATGCTCAAGACCTCCATTAGATAGAGATCGCCCGGTGGGTGAAGTGTCAGCGCTTTGAGGTTCGCAGATGCTGTAGGCAGTGCCGATTCAGGCCAAAGCAAAGCAAAACTGTCTTCATCGCAATCGCCAGTAAGGGTGAGGGAGAGTCCCCGACCCCGCGCGCGAGCGAGATAGGATCCAAAGAGGTTTTCAAAGCCCTCGGGGCGAGGAAAGTCGACATGAATGGTGTCCCAAAGGGCAGGCGTGGAACGCGCAATATCGGCCCACGCCTTGCAGATGCAGAGGAGGAGCAAGGGCGCAGTAGCAGGATTGGGATGGCGATCTCCAGAGTCGGGGAGACAAAGGATGAAGATCTCCGACGAAATTTCGACGGGTAATCGTGCGCCAATTGGATCCAACATGCTGTTTAGCTGGCGCTGCGTGTCGGTTCTGCTGCGCTCCAAGTCTTCGAGGACTTTTCTCTGCCGAGTAATATTGGTGGATATGTCGGTCAAACGGGCGCGAAGCACGGCAACGGAGTCGGACATGAGTGCCACAGATCCAACAAATCCCCAGGTGAAGCCCTTCGTCGGCTCAGTCTCTTGTTGGACCTTGAGTTTGGAATGCAATGAGAACATACGGCGCGTGAACGAGCCCGAATCATACCCTACACTCGTATCCCAGGCTAGTGCCTGCTTATTAGACCGTGGCTCTTTTTTGAGGACCGTCTCGCTGATCAAACTCCGCTGGCGGATCATTCGGAGAGGCGATTTTAATTCAAAGTTTGAAAGGAATATATTAATAATGCTCAGACGGCCACAATACGAGTGAACGGCCGAGGAATGTATATGAATAAAATATGTACCGCGTAAGATGGCCGGGTAGAAATGTTACAACATTTTACAGGGCGAGGTTTACACAGACGCACACTTGCGAGAGCGCGGCATGCCGACTTCATGTATCGTGTACGCCTCCAAGAATTTCCAGAGCTGCAGCTCGCCAGAAGAATATTGGTACAATGAACAGTATGCAATACAGGTGTAAGATTAAGCAAAATAAATGGAGCAGAATAAATAAAATACAAGTACAATTCCGTATTGAAGCCCAAGTCTGAGAGAGATAAATGGAGCAGAGTAGATAATGATACAAGGGACGAGATCGAGCAGTGATGGTGAGATTGAAGTCCCAGTACGATCCAATGGAGAGAATGAATATGAGAGAATTGATGGTCATTCGATAAAAGGTCGAGGTCGTCCAGCGCCGCCAGCTCCACGATGCAGATGATGATACAAGACGGTGAGACAAGACGGAATCGAGAGACTTGGAACCAGAACCGCCGAGACGAAGCAACCGACACGACTCGAGAATGATAGACACAACTCCAGCTAAAGCAGACGAAACACAAGCAGAAACACGAAACCCATCGGATATCCAGAACCCGTCGTCGTGATGTCTCATCGCATTCCCGCGTCGTTATCTCCAGCCAATCTGCACGTCAACCAGCCAGCCAACCTCCCATGCCCAAAACAGAGAAGCACGTCTGCTCCTCTGCTCCAGGCAAAGCGCGGAGGAAAGGCGGGAGCGCCAGGGACACGTCTGCCCCCGACTCTCCCGCCTCCCCTCCACAATCCCAGACCAGAAGAGCACGTCTGCTCTGCTGATCTGGGCGGTCGCGGAAGGGAGGTGGGAGCGTCGGGGTCACGTTAACCCCGGCGCTCCCACTTCCCCACCGCGCCCTACGGGAGATCAACTGGTTGGCTAATGCACTGGCGGACGGAAGACGACGACTGGGTGACTTGGAAGCGGCGAAGGTGATGAAGGACAGATGGGTTTGAGGATTCCTGAGCTCGGGACGATGGGTTCCCGGTGCTGCCGCGTCTACTGCACGAGGAGCGGCCGCGCTGGCGTGGCTCCGAAGTGGGCGACATGGTGCAGGTGGCTCGGATAGAAAGCGGGGGCCGTGATAGAGCGAGGTAGAGGTAGCCTTGCCGAGGAACCAGGGGCGGGGGATAAAGAGGCGGCGGAACGGACCGCGCGTGATAGACAATCCTAGACGGGACTCGCCGCGTCAGACGGCCCGCGTTAGTTGCGACAGGGTGGTGCGTTGGATGTGCTGGCACCATATTTCTCGTTGCAGAGGTCTGGTAGATGAGAGGGGTCGGGCTCTGTGTTTCGTATAATATCGAGGATGTTGCAGGCGTCTTGGCCGGAGGAGTTTGAGCGAGAGGAGGAGAGTCATTGGCGCGAGGCCGTAGCGGGTTGATCGACCGGCTGGGAGAAGACGGGAGTGGAGCCAAGGCCGGGGCCAGAGATGGCGGAAGCGACGTGATGGCGTCGTTGGGAACAGCGGCAGGAAGGAGACCGGGTGCGGTTCGAGTGCGCGGGCGAGGAAGACGTGCGGCGATCGGAGAGAGCGGAGTCTGCGAAATAGTGTGAGCACAAACACAATTATAACAGAGCGAGCAACGAACCGTGGCAGCTGGATTCAATACAGTAGGGTCCGTCACGGAGCGTACACGAGGAGGGCGCGCCGCGGAGCATTCGAGGAGCGTTGGAGAAGGCTGCAGAGCGTATTGAGTACAAGGTAAGATGATGTAGAAAGTGGCGTACCTGTAGGGAACTCGTTTCGGGCGGAGCAATGTTTGTTGCGGCCACATTGAGGTTAACGGTAGCACAGAACACGTATAGAAGGAGAATGGCGATGGCGAGGTCGTTCTCGCAGGGAGGCGGGGAAGCGGTCTCTGGGTCGACAGGAGGATCGATGTCGAGCTGAGGTGCGAAGACAGGAGGTGGAGGAGCAGGGGCCTGAAGATGAGGACTTAGCAGGTGAACGAACGGTATTGAAATATAAACGCACTGTAGATCCTAGGAGACCTCTGAACAGCTTGCATACTCGCGGCGAGCCGAATAGGTGACGCCAAGTCATGCACGCTAGGAACAGGGAGAAGAGGGCAACGCTGAAGCTGGAGTAAAGGCGCCACAACGCGCACGCGACATGCCGGGAGGCTGAAGGTGTTGCGAGCCGTTGGCCGTCAATCGACGCGTCGAACTCCATCGTCATCTGCCATGCGAAAGGGACGTCGGCGATGACGATAGCCGCGTCCAAAGGAAGGGGTGCGTCGACGTCGGGGGAGGCGTTTAGAACTACAAAGGATTCGCTCTCGAACTCTTCGTCATACGCGTCAAACTCGTCCACCGTCGCGTCGGGGAGCAGGACGACTGTGTACTCGGGCCGTACGAGCCCCTGCAGCGCGTCGACCGCGTTGGCGACAGCAGACGCGTCGTAGATGTTGCGCGCCACGCTCTGCTCGAAGGTGAGAGGACCAAACTGAGGGTGGAAGGTCTGGAGGTGGGCGAGGAGGAGCGCGACGGCAGAGAAGACGATGGTGTATTCGAGTCGGAGGGTCATTTTGAAGTGCTATAGGGCTGTAAAGCGTAGCAGGAACGTTGCGAGCAAGCTCAAGCAATAATGGCTTTCTCCGTGGTGACGGTAAAGTCGAAGGAAGGATAAAACCGAGGGCCTGGCTTATATACTCGCCTTTGTTTGGTTCCAAACAAAAACGCGTGAACGCACGGACCATCCATCGGCAACAACGACGGCAGAAACGAGAACATTTCAGTCCAGGCAGAGAGAGAACAGAAACCCAGGTCGATCCGGTATGCCTGTAAGTACGTATTATCCCGCTTCCGTGGCTGATCCGTGGCGGGCTCATAGGCGTCCCATTCCGAGCTGGTAAATCCAAGTCTTCGAGCCCAATAGATGTCCCCAAAATCAATGAACATTTCAGTCTTTCAGAAATCATAGTTCTTCGGTATTTGTGGACGAACAAGATGATCCTCCGCGTAATATGAAAGGAGCTTGCTTCAAAATTGGGTAGAGATTGGGTTCGAGGTCCCGGCGAATACAAGTATAGTGGCAGGCCAGAAGATACGCCTCATTCACCATCACCTTAGCTGGTCTTGTGTGGTCTTGCGACATCATTGAACTGCGTCCCAGCATCTTTCTCCGAGAATTTCAGGTCTGGCGGTGGGGTACCGAGACAACGCCGAGTTGGGTCTCGATAACCAGTGCCAACAGTCGACTTTGAAGCTCTTCGAACTTGAAGCTGCGACTCTGGAGGAACTTTGTACTGGCTACTTCCTTACGGTAGATGGTGCTACCAGCGTCCAAATTCCGTGAAGGTGGATCTAGGTCCCGACCGTAGGCGTCGTCGGCGGTGTGGCGGGCAAGGAAGGTGTCGAACAATGTTGGCGGCGCACAGTGACAGCGAAAAGCTTCCGCACCGTCAGCTATCTCCATCCGGTACCCTTTCTTCGTCATAACCATGAACTTGGTTCGCAGCAAGCCTGTGGCCTCATCGACGGTGGAAGGTCATTTTTCATCTTCTTGCATCGCTATGTGGGCCAATCTCACGCTTTCCATCCTGCTCTCTGGGCCGCCATCCGTGCCCCTATGTGCTCTGCTTTTTTGCTTCCTTATAAACTCTCGAGCGCTGGGTCGGAAACTCTTTCTTGAAATGGGTGCGCTCAGTTTCCCGCAACACTCTGCAGGCACGCGCATTCAGTGGAGATTCTGTAAATTTCAAGCTGTTGCGACGACGTATAGCGTGCCAGATTTCATGGCGGGGGTCTCGTTCTTAAAAACCGAGGCTTCACCTCGCCACTTGCGACGTGAAGTGTCATGATTGAGCTTCCTTACTTTTTCTTGGACCCGTTGCATATCTCAACACAGGAGATGGATTTTCAGCCCGGTTTTTATATATTTAACTTGCCAGTGGCGAAGATCATCCAATCACAGTTAGCGGGTTTGTGAAGCTCAACCCAGGCTCATCCCGCCTTGGACTCACCTTGGCTCTCGTTGAGTCTCAAGACTCAAGAGCGGGGAGCAATTCGATCCGGCAGGACATATGGAATCCATCACTGATCCGTGTCGAAGACATCTCTTCCCCGACAATACCCCACATCTTCGTATCCAAGTCTCTCAACAAAGGAGTCGCGTTCGATGACGGCGGTCTTCCGTCTTCCAGTCTCCTCCAGTACGTATACTCTTGACAGCACTTCAATGCCAAGATTCCTTGAATTAAAGTCACTTCTGAGTGCCCACAAGGCTTCTTGGCGCTATGTGTCAGATGCCAGAAGATGGACGCGCGTAAAGGTCTCATCATCGAATCTGGTATCTAAACCGGTGGTTTGGCTGCATTCCTACCCTCAGAGCTCTTGAGGTTTACTAGTAGGGCAAGCGGCATCTCCACGGCTCAGAAAGAAAAAATCCCTGCGCGCGCAGCAGCGTTTAAATCTCCAGTAAGTCCATCTCAGTGGGTAAAACCCCGTTTATACTTGATTCGCACACCTGTCGTTTATCACACAGGTTCCCTTGTACTGGATACGCATTCCGCAAAAGTTCCACTGTTTTGTTTCCGACGCTCTCCGCGGCTCCGCAGAATTCCATTGTTTCTCGGCTTGGCGTGGACCGAGGTGAAGGTGAATATGTGTCGGACTACCGTTTCCGTTTATTCCAAATGGCATCTCCACCCTGAATGTCAATACCTGCTGTGGTATTGGCCGACTTGTTCACATTGCTTGCTCCTTGGCTACCCGTAGAAGGTTGGTAGGGGATCTACAAAGACATAATTGACGCGGTGTATCGCTCTCTCCCTCGCTGCCGCCCCCATTACTTCATTTCTGCCTAACTTACATCGCTGATATTTTGTCAAAGGCTTCATTAGATTGGCTTTCGGCACTTCCTAAGAATACAATGCGCGGTCTTGGCTCCCGCCACTTTCGCGCGCCTGCCAAAATATGTTCCCTCTCCGCGCAGCTTAAAAGAGTTGAGAACCAATTTTGAATCCCCAACCTACTAGAATCCGCCATGAAACTTCTAGGTGTATTTCTTTCTCTTTTGGCCGTCGTGAACCTGGTTGCGGCGCAGTCTGGTCCCGGCGGCGGCAGCAGCGGTCCCGGCGGTGATCCTGACGATGGGGGAAGCAGCGGCCCTGGAGGAGGTCCCGACGACGGCAGCAGCGGTCCTGGTGGCGGCGGCGGCGACGGTGGTGACGACCCCGGTTCTGGCGGCGGCGAAGACACCAGTGGCCCCAGCGTATTGCGTGGTAGAGACAGCGGTCCAGGCGGAGGCGGTGGTCGAATTAAAGATTTCACGCTCAACATTGTCAACGCTGCGCTTTCTCCTGATGGATTTACCAGGAGTAAGTTGAACTTATATTTTACTATGTGTGTGATGCTGATATTCCCTTCAGGCACGGTCGTTGCAGAAGGAACGTAAGCAACTCCAGTCCTATTTTCCTTCTCACTTCTGACAAGTCGCTCAGTTTTCCTGGTCCCCTCATTCGTGCTGAAAAAGGCGACACCCTGAGGGTCACCGTTAACAACAAACTTGCAAGTAGGCATCTGTAAATTTGAACTTCGATCTCACGTGATTGCACCAGACGGATCCAACTATGCGCCGCAGCACAACCATCGTTAGCGAAAAGTTTTTCTGTGCATAACTGTGTGTTGAATCTATTTCTATCTACAGGATTTCGATGGTATCTTTTTCGACACGCCCAACATCTATAATGAAGGAAGCCCATTTGTCACGTTTGTTTTTCTGAGATGTTATTCATCCCAGTTTCCTCATTCGGTCTTGCAGGACGTGTCCAATTCCACCTGGTCTCAGCTACACCTATGGTATGTACCTCTGCGTCCTTCCAATAAATATTAGCCCAACGCTACTACAGTTCTTCCTCTGTATGTGAACAACTGGGAATCGAACAGGATCACATCTAATTATCGCTATCTTTTCAAGTGGAAGTCAAACCGGCTCGTACTGGTACCACAGGTGGGCACACTTTTTGCTCTGTATAGTACTTGACTTGAAATCCTCCCAGTCAGCTCAGCATGCAGTACGCCGATGGTTTGAGGGGCCCTCTCATCATCTACGGTTTGTGATATGATTTTCCCCGGTGCTTCCTCACTCTGAAACTCGCGACTTCCAGACAAGGATGACCCCCAGAAAAATCTGTACGGTACGTGGGTCCCTTAGCTTTTAAAATCGAATGTTCAACCCGCATCAGATGTCGATGATGAAAATACGGTACGAGCTTCTTTCTTTCATCGCGTTCAATGTCAACCAAACGGCTGTGACTGCTTAGATCTGGTTCCTTTGTAAGAATACTCAAATGGTCTGGATTCTGCTTGCTGATCGGGATATAAAGCCGACTGGTGGCACAACAAGACTATTGCCATGCTAGCTGAATATGATCTCAGTGACAGGACCGGCACTCACTTCATCCCGTACGAAAATTATTTGGCTCAGATGCATTTGGTTCATACTGATTTCTTCCCCCTTGCAGCGTAGCTGACTGTGGAATGTTTAACGGGCGTGGGGTGAGTGAACCCTCTTCAGCATGGTAGCCATACCAACGATGTGTTCCCTATTTTCAGAGGTTCAACGGAGGTCCTTTGACGCCCTACGCAGTTTCAAAGGTCAACAAGGGCAAACGATACCGCTTCCGCATCATCAACGCATCCGCTCGATCAGACTTCACCGTATCCGTCGATAACCGTGAGTATTGCTATTTTGGAAAGAAAATTACTCACATTACATTCTTTAGACAACTTGACTGTGAGCAAAATTCATTTGTTCGATACGGGGACTCACGGCTTCCTCCTCGTTGTCTAGGTCATTGCAGCTGATGGTGCGGAATGTCGGTCACACCATTTCTCATGCTGAGCTGAATTTTCAGGTGTCGCTACTGTTCCGCTTACCGTCAATGTCATCGATGTACTCGCCGGACAGCGCTACGATGTCGTCGTATGTATTTGCAACACACACTGTTCGAGTTCTCTAATTCATTCGAATTCTCAAGCTCACTGCCAACCAAGCCGTCGGAAACTACTGGATCAGTGAGTGAAATCATTTACTACACTCGTCGTCTTTGATTCTCATGCACACTCAGACACAATTCTTGGGGGTGGCAATCCTGCTCGCAACTTGAACCTTAATGTGCGGAGCACGTACCGATTATTTTCCCACGGTTTAACTGTTTCAAACAGGTTACCCTCGGTCGTGGTATTCTTCGTTACAATGGTGCTCGAAATGAGGAGCCCCGAGGTCCGATGACGCTAGGTCCCGAGGGGGCTGCTGCAAATGCACTCGAAGAATTCAACCTCAGAGTATGTCCACGTTTTTTGTTATATAGCGCCTGGTATTGAAGATGTATATTTGCAGCCTCTGGTTCCCATTCCGGCAAGTAACTGATACGCTGAATTTCGCATTCTCCTAATACATTACAGGCGCCAGGACCACCGGCTGTCACTCTGTCGTTCGTAACCGCCAAGGACGAGACAAACTTCGACAAGGCGATATGGACCATGAACAACATCTCCTACCTGTCCCCAATAGTCCCCACTCTTGTGAAAATTCTGGATGATGGCGCAGACAGCAACGATGACTTCGCACCCAGTGAAAATACCTTCGTGCTACCCAAAAACAGTGTCATTCAGGTGGAGTTCCCCCTGAGCGACGAGGACGAGCTTCATCGTGCGTTCACTACTATTCGCAAACTGCGGTTTCCTGATTCTGTACTTTTAGCCTTCCATTTGCACGGTAGCAACTTCTGGGCAAGTTGTCAAATCGAACTCATTTTATTATTATTATTGACCAATGCTTGCAGGTCGTGAAATCCAACGGGTCCGCTACGATCAACACCATCAACCCAATTCGCCGAGACGTACGCAATTATTTATACGGCTCTTTTAGATCTCAGCTGACGGGTGGCAATTCAGACCTCTGGTGCAGGCGCCGGTGGTACCATATTCCGGTTCACAACCGATAAACCGGGTAAGTCTGCTCCCAGATCCATGGTACAAGCATGACTAATACTTCCTCCCAGGCCCCTGGTTCTGTGAGTCCCGCAGGTTCGTTTTTGCAGATGCAGCACTGACCTCAGCGTACTCTCAACAGTCCACTGTCACAGTGAGTCCTGGCCAAACATAATGCTACAGAACTAACGCTGGCGCTCGCAGTTTTCTGGCACATGAGCGCTGGACTCGCATCCGTGATGGTTTCTTCTCCTGATGACACGCGGGCACTCGTCCACCCCACACAGGAATGGAACAGGCTTTGCGATGCATACAACGCACTTCCTCCGGATCAGCAGTAATGTGCTTCACTGCCTGAAATCAGATTGCTCTATTTTTGAGTTCTCGGAATAAGTATCTGTTGGTGTAACTATACCCATTACTGTCTTCAATAAATACGAGGTGAAATAACCCGAAAGGCGCAGACAAAATATTCGGACTTTGCCGAAGCAGCAAACATTTGGCAAACATGGCACGCACTTTTGCAGTTTTGTCTCAAACTCGGACTACCAAGATCGCCCCCACTATCCACCTGCCGTCCCATCACATCGGAGGGAGAGCGAAGCTAGACGATATTTGACCGAGATTCTGAACCATCTGAGCCTTCTAAGGGTCTCAGTCTAAAGACGAGCCGAGACCCAAATCCAAGTCATTCTCGACCGCATCGGATGAAGAGTTTCTAAAGAATCCGATCCCATCTGACGGCTCTTTCCATTACTCGAAGACAACCACGATGGGCTATCATCTCCACGTTTGGGTAGACGGTGCTTGCCGCCGGAACGGTCGTAGCGACGCAGTGGGCGGCGTCGGCGTCTGGTTTCCGCGCTTTCCCGACGGTAATCGCTCCTGTTCACTCTCACAACTTGACAACATACATCCAACAAATCAAAGTCGGTCAACCCGCTGTCTATGAACTCGCCATTTGACTATTTCTTCAGGAGCCGAACTATACGCAATCATTGTCGCACTTCGAGTTGCCCACGAGAAGCAGCTTAGCCTTGTATGCGCCTCCAGCTTCACGTTGCACTTGAACAGTGACTCGAGGTATGCCGTGGACTGCATGACCGCTTGGCTGGACAACGGGGGGTGGATCAACGCAAAGGGTGAGTGAGTTCCGACCCTCCAAGCCATGCCTACAATGATTTTTACAGGCCTGGAGGTGTGCAACAAAGACTTGATTCAAGAGGCGGCTGAGTTGGTGCATGATATTGAGCGTGATGGGGGGAATGTCAATTTTTGCTGGATTCCGCGAGGGGACAATAGCGAGGCTGACAACTTGGCGAATCAGGCGTGCGATCGAGCGGAGCGCCTGGACCGCGAGGAGGAGGTCGAGATGGGATACTATTCAAGTTCTGACTCCGATTTTTGATCACTGCGCAAACTCTCGATAATAAATCATCTTCTTGGCACTACAAGTTGGCTTCAAGTTGAGATTAATACTTGAAGCTTTTTTCCCCTTCCTGATTTTGCTGAAGGCATACTTACGGCGAAACCTAGATCAGGAGAGAGTTCTTGGTCTCTCCCACAAGTAAAGTGCAAGACGGAACAGGTTCAACAGGGAGCTCCCGAAATGCATGAATCTTTGTTTTCATTTCCTTTCTCTACGATTTCTGAGCATATTAGGGAGGATTAAGGGAAAGTCGGCCGGAATTTATGAGCAGCATATGCATGCACTTTAGGCGCTTGGTAGGTCTCCCCCGAAATGCATGAATCTTTGTTTTCATTTCCTTTCTCTACGATTTCTGAGCATATTAGGGAGGATTAAGGGAAAGTCGGCCGGAATTTATGAGCAGCATATGCATGCAATTTAGGCGCTTGGTAGGTCTCCCCCTCACCGCTCTTTGCTTCGCGGATACTTTTTAAGTTTGGAAAATTTGCACTTGGCAGGTTGGACCAAATTCCGACAATCCCGGATCCATAAACTTGCATACACCGACGTAGTTGCCACAATTGTCGGCGAATCGGTACTTGTATGCAGTGCGCGGCCAGTAGGATCTTGGCACCAGTAGGACTAGGATCCCAGTTGCAGTTCTGCAACAATTCTGCCAACCGCCTTGACCCTTTGGTTGAGCCGCAACTGGATGATCATATGAGCTACTACTTAAGGCCTCAACACAGCCTCAACGTCGAATTTCTGGGCCGGTGGGTTCGAAGCTTCACAAAAGCTTCACCTGCCAAATTTTAGACTCCGCTTCGGATGCCGATGATGATCTCGATTTGACAAGGATCATTCTTGGTTTGTCAACTTCTTCCCCCTCTTCGGTGCGGCTACCAGCCGGCGCGGCTTGGATTTAGTTACTCCTCGACGCAACTCATTCTGAATATACTCGCCTCCGCTTCAACCTTAACCAGGGCCCGTGCGTCATCATTGAAACGTGTAGTATGTCGAGGAGTTTCTCCGATGTTTCTACAGGATCTGCAGGCCGCGGCGTAGGCACAGGCGCGCGTCCTCCCAAGTGGCATATGGAAGAATCCCGGACCAGGTGCTCGCGCGGACCGACCAGGTCATACGGTCCGACAGTGGCAGACACGGACCACCAAAATAGACATCCACTCAGCGCGATTGCACACTCGCCATGATATCCCTACTTTTTGCACTTGCGTTTGCTTTCCACACAACCAACAGCAAGATCATCGCTAAAGAAAATTCCACCTTTATCGCTATTTCCAATGACAGATTATCCTTCACGTACGTATTCGTTCTCCCATAAGCTTTACCGCTCCTCACTGTATTTCAGGATAGATAAGACAACTGGGTTCTTGGGGAATATCCATCTCGACGGACAGGATCTCTCTGGACCTCAGTCCAACACATCGGGACGCGGGTACTACGAATGCCATTGTGTGCCTATGGGCTACGAAGTTCCAGCCTCAGATATTTTCCACATAGCCACCAATGGAAACGCTACTTTCACTCTCATCCAAGGGCGAGATGCGTCCCTCATCCCTTACGCTGGTGTCTTCATGCAGCAGATTCTTCCTGTCGGCCACACGTTTCAGCAATGGTACTTTCTTCGGGACACACCTACTGCCACTGGCCTGCATAACTTTGCACGGATGCGCTACGAGAACGCGTCTCTTGGACCGCCCTTCGAAAATGGCGGCATCCCCGTGCGAGAGATCCGTGAAGTGTGGCAGTTTAATACGACTTTGTGGCAGACTGCGAGCACAAGCGCGGATTTGAATGCCAGCATTCCCTCGCAGAGTGCGATTACTCCCGCCGTCCAAGCCCAAGACGCGACATGGAACTTGGCCATCGCGACTCCCAACGAGCCATTTGTGCAGCAGACGTCCGATTGGTGGACGAAGTACTTTTTGGCTGACGCGTACCGAAAAAGAAAGGCCCACGGTCTGTATGGAAAAACGGATGTGGGGATGGCGTTCGGCGCATGGATAGTTTCCGGTAAGTACGTGTTTATAATTAACATTGATTCCGTGCTAAGCCCTGCTACTCAGTCACGCAGGACACACTTTTTGGTGGTCCGACACACTATGACCTTCTTCTCGATGGCATGATTGGAGTCCCGGAAGGCAGTCCTAATCTCATTCGTATACCGCACATCTATTACTACGTAAGCCCACTTCAACTTGCACCCCTCGCCTGATGATGGATGTATCACCATTTAGTTTACTTCGAGCCATCAAGGAGCAGCAACCTCCAACCTCACCAATGAAGGGTACGACCGCACATGGGGTCCCCAGTATCTCTATTTCAACAAAGGACACCAAGCCAGGCATGCCTATCTCCGCCCGCTCTTGTTCTTCGCTGTTGACCACGTCATTAGTCTCCCAAGTCTTCGTGCTGATGCCGAATCCAAGGCCGACTTTTTCGCGTACGCCATATTCTACCAGTCAATCGCGCATCTTGTCCCCGGCTTTATTCCTCCGACTGAACGCGGCACCGTGTCCCTTGAGCATATGTCACTTCCTCCGGCTGCTACCGATGCGGTCGCGGTGCTCAGTGCGCCCGGCCTCGACTACCCTCGGAACATACTGAATCTCAAGGCCTTTCAATATTGGGGGGATGTCAGTCCAGCTGGTGGACTAAAAATCGGGAATGTGGCCGATGGCACTTATCGACTGACTGTCTACGCCAAGGGTAGAGATCTGCCCCGAATTCTCGCTTTATCTGAACTTGAACCCAGGTGTCTTTGGTTCGTTCATAAAGGAGGGGGTGGAGGTACGGGCGGGAAGGATAACGCGTTTGAAAGGGTTAGTATGGAAGGAGGAGAGTGCTGGTATGCTCAACCATTGTCCATGAAGCGCCACTCGCTCATTAGCTAACTCGCAGGAACGGAAGTGTGGCGTATCGGAACGCCCGATCGGTCGGCTGGAGAGTTCAAGCATGGCTTTGAGCGAAACCCAAACAAGACATTTCACCCGATGGAATACCGCAGCTATTGGGGAGCCTATTCGTTCGCAAATGATTTCCCTCTGGGTGTGAACTTCGTAGTTGGAAAGAGCAATGTCGGAACAGACTGGGTATGCATTCTAATACTCTTTTTTGACCGTCGACTAACGTGGCCCGTCCAGAATTATGCCCAACTCGCCACAAACGGCCAAAACGTCAATTTCACGATCCAATTCGACTTGCTTCAGGCGCCAGAGGCGGATTCCCTTGCGACATTTACTATCCAACTCGCGGGGGCCAGCGGGGCAACGGGCAATGAAGACTTCTCCAATGCCACTTTCGCCAGCTTCCCTCTTGAAGCGACTGTGAACGGCCCTTCACAAGCGCTAGAGTGGGTTATTCCAAGTAACGTCAGCTCGAGCTGCCTTGAGCGCTCAGGGATCAGCTGCTTTACGGTTACAAATAAGTGGACGTTCCCGGGAAGTTGGTTGGTTAACGGTACGAACCAGGTGGTGGTTGGGCTACATCCAGGTTCTTCGACGAGAGTCATGTACGACACTCTAAGATTAGAGTTGGCATAGTGCCAAGCGGGTGTGCACTGTATGCTAGGCGATGTACAGGAAATCTCTGGATTCGCCGAGTTGTCCGGGCCGCAGGGAGCCAAAAAAAAGCTCAACAATTCTTCGCCATTGTGGCGCCTGTCTCGTGCTCGGTGAATCCCTTCAAACTCCAGCTGTCATCTCTACGCACTGACTCGGACGTCCATTCCGCTACAAAAACACATGCCTGAGAAAGGATAGGCCGAGAGACTTGATCTGGCAAGGAAATCTGATTCTATATCAAGGAACAGCAGAGAACTTCGGGGATTCACGTCATCTCCTATCTATACGGATGCACATATGCACATATGATATATCTACAGGTTGACTTCAGTGACTTCAGTGATTCCTTTACATCCCTCATGCCCTCAGCGTGTGCCGAGACAAAACTCGTAGCGGGGTCAGCCACGAACTCGCAGAAGAACGATGGACGGATCCCAAGCTTGTTCCAGCCGCTTAGAATCCGCGGTGTCGATTTCCAAAATAGGATTTGGGTGGGTCCCAATTTTGGCAGTTTACGACTGGCCTGCGACCTGTTTCAACAGCTGTCGCCGTTGTGTCAGTACTCAGCCCAAGATGGAGCCTTAACTCCATGGCATTTCGCGCACCGTAAACATTCTCGTGCCTAGATTTATCCTCCTGTGCTAATTATTACTGTAATTCAGTCGGTGGAATCATATGTCGTGGTCCCGGACTGACAATGGTGGAGGCTACCGCGGTCCTGCCTGAAGGTCGCATAACACCGCAAGATGTTGGCCTGTGGTCCGATCGTCACGTCAAGCCTCTGTCTGCCATGGTCGAATTTGCACACAGTCAAGGTCAAAACATCGGTATTCAGTTATCCATCTTTGTTCCCGTGCCAGTGCATTTAAAGGGAGCTTGCTCCAGGATTGCAGTTATCGCACGCGGGAAGAAAATCCTCGACGACTGCTCCATGGATCATGGAGGAAACCACCGCACACGAAGATGTCGGCGGATGGCCAGATAACATCTGGGGCCCTTCGCCGATCCAATACGCCCCAGGTTACCCGACTCCTAAAGAACTTACCGTGGAGGGGATAACCAAAGTCGTCGAGGCATTTGTGACTGCCGCGAAACGGGCGGTCCAAGCAGGGTTTGATCTCATAGAAATTCACAATGGCCACGGCTACCTCTTACATTCGTTTCTGAGTCCGGTAAGTAATAAAAGAACGGACAAGTACGGCGGTAGCTTCGAAAACCGAATCAGGTTGACGGTGGACGTTGTGAAGGCGGTGAGGGCGAATATTCCGCAAGATATGCCTTTATTTCTTCGGTGACGTCTCATTTTACGGGCAAGCTAGCCGAACTAATATTCTTCCTGATCAGGATTTCCGCGACAGATTGTCTGGAAGAATCCATGCCCAACGAACCTTCCTGGCGTATAGAAGACACGATCAAATTGGCACCCATTCTGCATGCCCATGGCGTGGACCTTCTCGACGTTTCTTCAGGCTTCATTCACCCGCTTCAAAAGCTCAGGGGTGGTCCGGCATTCCAGGCCCATTTATCGGAAGCCGTGAAGTCCTCAATTCCGGCAGGATTATTAATATCGGCTGTTGGGAAAATCACCAACGGGATTGTAGCGCAGGATGTGTTGAATAAAGGCCAGGCCGACATCGTCTTTGTCGGCAAGCAGTTTCTGGAGAATCCGGGAGCGGTGTGGGCGTTCGCGAAGGAGCTGGGGGTTGATATTGCTCTTGCGGACCAAATCGGATGGGTGTTCCAATGGCAGGGTAAGAGGAGGGTGGCCAGAAACAAGAGAGTACTTTAACGCCATATTTTGAATAATGCAGAAATGAGCGGCTCTAACATTCAAAAATACTTTTTCGATACCTGACCTCCGAGCACCCCAAGCTTCAACAGTCGCTATTCCGATGTGTCCAAGTAGTGAAACGAACAAGGGATATCGTATTGTTGGGCGGCTGCTGCACTCGGAGTTGACTCGGAGATCTATGTTCAATTTTCTCGGCCATCTCGGCCATCTCATGGCAGTGTCAATTGTTTCGATCTTGGGATACCCCCGGCTTGCTACGAAGTCTTATCTACTATCTATCTTTAAAAATACATCCAGAGCAGAGTCAGAGGCGGTTGCACAGTCTATCAGGGATGCGAGATTTGCGAATTCCGAAGCGAGAATTGAGTTCGAGATCTCGTTGTGGCTGTGGAGCTACAGTAGATTGGGGGGCAAGCGGACTAACAACTGTCTCAGCTTTCAACAGAAATAATAACCATAACACTCACAGAGGTTCTTTAATTAAATATTTGCGCGAGGAAAAAAAAAGCAGTGCGATGCTCTGAAATGTTCAGGAAACACCAACTTTGAACACAGTACAAGAACGACTCACCATTAATGCCGAGAACGAGGAGCGAAGTAAATACAACAGAAGGGCATATATGCCCGATAAGACATGAAAGAGTGGCAGATGTCGGAGGTAAGAGACCGTGGTTGGACTCACTGCGACACGAGGTAAGGGCCGCTGAATAAGAAAGCGACAGGAAAAATAATACTGTGAAGGACGACTTCCATCAATGTCAACAATCCAGTAGATTGGCGTGAGGGTAGGAGGCTTTGCTTGAGGAGATCTGCGGTAGCGTTGATTTTCTCCAGTTCGGCATGAGTCGTGGTAGTCAGGTGGTTGATCGTTTCCGCAAGGTTGGAGGCAGAAGAAGACGCAGAAAGCTGCGCATCGTGGACGAGCTGAGCTTGCCTCGTAGTGGAGTTAAGAATGATAGCAGTACGATCTGCGCTTTCAGAGAGTTCTAATATCGACTGTTTGCTTCCGAATAAGCGTCGGTGTGAAGAGGTGTACGTATTCTAACAGACCTGCTGCATGGAGTTGAATTGAATTAATAAATGAGTCCAAGCCTCTTGCGCCGAGTTCTGGAAAATACGGTTAGTTGAATTCTGGATCGGTATGTTTGAACCAACAGCCAGCGACGATGCATGCAAACTCTGGGTTTGGAAAGGAGACAAGGCACTATCTAATTGCTGAACCATGAAATCCTGAACAGCAGGAACAAGGGAATTTAAAGAATGGGCGTGCTAGAGACAGTCAGCTTTTGGACGTGCGTCACGAAACTGCTACCATTTGCAAGATCAGAGTAGCCTCTGATTCGAGCTGCGTAAATGGTAAGTGTCTGCGGAGTGAGTCAACCGAAAAAACCTGAGAAACCTTCTCCATTAACTGCGAATGAACATCTCTGGATTTCGATTGGAAGCCTGTCATTTCCGACTTGAACTCGTTAAAGATCTACACGAAAGGCGTGAGGCAGAATCCTGGATTCGAGAAAAATGTGTTAACCGAGTTCAATTTCTGTTTGAAATGTGGCGCCAGATCCCTTGAGGTGATATCCAGCGCCTCCGACATACTGCTAAAACGTATGATAATATTTTGCAGTTCCTGGAAGCTGTTGTTCAGAGAGCAGGGAAAGTTATACCACATCCACTGACCAAAAGCTGATCATCACGGCGCTTGGTGTTGGCGACGTCGGCCCTCTCACGCGCCAGAAGAAAGCGAATCAACGCCATAGTCTCTAAAGTCGAGTTCTTATATATATCTTTGGCAGTATCTGGCGAGAGCTGAGTCGTCTTTCGCGAACACAAAGCGAATTTTTCACCGATGTCGTTCCAGCGTTGAAATGCAAAGCAGAGTTGAGCTGGAAAAACACCGATGGAAACAAATTTGCCGAGAGGAGAGAAAAATCTACTGACGGACGTCACGCAGATATCCAGAATAGCTAGACCAAAATTGTGCGCTTCTGGAGAGAGCACTTGAAGGAGACGTCAATTATGGGCACATATCCCCGGATGAAGTTGCCCAACTCGACGCATTCCCCGTGGATCCGAATAGACGATGATTTGGAATCCACAGTAAAATCAGCACATTCGAGAGGCAACGAGTGGTGCGTCGCGGTAGCAAGCTCGCAAAGAGTCATCGAGATGGCAGCTGCGTCATTGAGCTTCTCGAATTACTGACGGAAACCAAGGCACCTTTAACTCGCTCATCTTCGTTCAGTTCGAGTTCCCCGCAGCGCAAACGAATCTTGGCAGCTACGCGGCGAAAGCAATCAGGCCGACGCGAGTAGTTGTCCAGGGCAGCCGCTAGCTCCGGTGTCAGACGGAGTCCGCAGCTGTCGAAGATGTTACCTTGGCCGAGAAGAAGATCGTTGAGCTCATCGTCGACGGAGGCAACTGCTAGACGGAAACTCCGTTGAGTTGGTTGGCAAGAGAGTAACCGCGATGTACTTGGGCTTTCAAGCTGAGTGTTTTGATTCCGTGGGACGTTCTTCTGCCACGAGAAAGCGACACAGCAGAGTGATAGCCGGATAATTAAAAGGAGAAGGGTCACCATAGCACCAGTAAAAAGCCGTTACTCAGATCATCGTGGTTCAGGCGAAAGAGGCGCCGTGGATCGTCGGAATGGGGATGCCATGATTTCAAACTCCGCCACCGCTAATTGAAATCCCGGTGATTCCGGCGATCCTCGATTCGCGAACAAGTCTCCATCGCAGCCATGATAGTCGTTTACCATCTGAACAATTCTCGGTCTCAGCGGATTCTGTGGTTGCTGGTACTTACTACGGCTGGTTCTTACTCCCTTTGCATTGCTGAACAGCTTCTAGGAAGAACTTGGCGTCCCATACGAGGTTAAAGTTTATCGACGGAACTCATCTGGGGTCTGTTGCTTAAAAATGGTCGCTCGGTAGTTACTTACTAGCGGCATCAAGCGGGCGCCCAAGACGTTGTTCGAGGTTGCGCCATTGGGAAGGTTTCCAGTAATCACCGATGGAGATGTTGTTTTAGCAGAGAGCGGTGCAATCATCGGTAAGGTCGCCTGGTTTTCAAGCGGTGGAGTTCTAATAATGGCCGCTGAAGAATACTTGATAAGCAAATACGCGACCGATGGCAAGTTTAAGGCTCCGTCCTCAGGGAAAGAGTACACAAATAACCTATACTGTAAGTGAATTTCAATCGCTTGCCACGACCACGAGTCTTATTTATTGTAGTCACACATTATGCAGAGGGGTCGATAATGCCTCTTCTGGTTCAAAGGCTTATATTTACCACCTCAGCGCGCTTCATGCCCACGGAGCTTCGCCAGGCAGCAATTCCCATCTTCGCGCAGGTCCAGAAAGAACGCATAGACCCTGAAATCAAGACACACGCCGCCTTTGTACAGGCCGTTTTTTCTCCTCACCCCCATATTTTCGCTCATCTCAGCTCTCATTTCCTGTAGTTGGAATCACATCTGGAGAAAGTCGAATGGTTTGCGGGCGGTTCTGGCCCTACAGCTGCTGATTTTGCCATGTCATTTGCTCTGGAAGGCCTGGCCCTCTTGAAGATGGCGGGTCCTAAATGCAGAGCGTATGTAGCTAAAATTCAAGCACGGTGGGTCTCCATGATATCCAAATTCAATCTTCTCAAAATAACTCTCTCAGACCGGCGTATCTCCGAGTCAGTCGCCGTTCTCTCGATTTTGCGAAACTCACTGAAGATGTTGGCAGGCCATCGAAAGGGGAGAAAGTCGCTATGCTTATAAACTGTAGTTTCTGTGTATGCTCTGTGTTGCAAAATATGCTTTTGGGATGGTGTCTATGGCTAAATTAAGACTACTGTCGAGCTAGTGTAGAGTAATGTGATGTAGGTATATACAATGCGATGGGGGTAAAATAGTAGTGGTATGTGTACAACAAGTAATAAAACAATATGATACACACAATTACAGAGGAGGGAAATGTATGCAATTAGTCTCTAAAAAGTTCTGTCCGTGTAGATTAATAAAAAAGTCCGATTGCGTGTCATTACGAACGACGCTCCCGTCGAGGGTTGGGCGCACCCGCCTGGATCTGTTGCTCCCAGATTGCAGGGCCCTCGCCAGGAACCCAATCACCTGTTCGAGGATCCCGTTCGAAGTCGCCGTCCCTATAGCCATATCTTGCCTGCAGTAGCTTAAGGAGGGGATTACGAAGGGCTGGATCCATGCGAACTGTCTCCCCGGGAAGATAGCTCCCAACCTGGTGCCGAGAAAGGCTCTCTTCGAAGAGCGCTTCCTCGATGGTGCACCCGCAGTTGAGATATCCCGCAGGAGCCATACGTGGGGGATACACTCGCCGCTCTCGTCGGGAATCGTGCCATGCACAGAGAGCGTTGCCGGCGCGATTCAAGGAGCAGAACTGCTTGACCCGTGCGCTAGTTCGTGCCTGCCAGGACGCTTGAAAACTAGCAGAGGTCGGTGGGCTCGCTGTAGGGGAAGGAAGTCCCCCGGCAGAGAACGATCGCCGGGAGTGTCCTAGAGCTTTGAGCTGCTCTCTCGCGCGCTCGTTGACGTCCTCGAGGTCGCGCACCCGCTTGCGAAGATGCCGTATCTCTGCCTCTTGCTGAGTAGCCGGAGGCGAAGAATATCCAGTCGCGTTCGTCGCCCCGTAATTCGAAGAATTAGCACGGGCGGTGTCGTTATAAAGTGTCGAGTGGAAGGGCGAAGGGGGAGAGAGGGACTCCGGGGAGGGGTTTCGATACGCGCTGTACGAGCCACTACCGGACGAGTGGGGATCCATGTACGGCAAGTTCCCCGCAAGGCCAGGAAAGGACGGCTGCATTGGGGGCTGGCCCCAAAGCGCAGCTTGGTCGATGTTCATGCTGAACATCGGCTCCCCGGGCCCCCCACGCACTGGAGAAGGAGGGGACCCAGACCCAGAGTGTCGTGAATGTGTCACGTGCGTGTCGCCCATCGCGCCAGTCAAGCTGGATGATGTGTTGCTAGAGCCGGAAGATGATCTATGCTCGTCGGAACTGTCTGATGGACGTCCCGAGTACATCTGCTAGACGTGATAACTTCAGTTACGGCAGGGATTGCACAAAGGAGTCAACTCACCGGCATTGACGCGTATGGTGAACTGTACATGGGTTGTTGAGTTCCCTCCAACGGCCTTCGGTCATTATTATTGGTCGGTCTGGAGCTTCCACCTCTAGTGTTGGAAGTCGAAGACCAGTAAGCAGGAGTTGTTGCCATTTCAGAATCTATGCGGGGACGGTTTTCGCGTGGAAGTGGGTAGGGTCGGACGCGCTTTGGGCTAGTAGATGATCCCGAGACAGACCGTCTGCGGGGATTAGAGACCGTAGGAGGGAGAGAAGGAGAAGAAGGGGGAGACAACAATGAGAAAGACTCGGGTAATGATTCGACTTTAATATCAGGCTGGACATGAGAGGTGTACCACCGAAATTGATCTTGAGAATTGTGCATTCGTGCAGTGCAGATCACAGGGGAGCGGCGAAGAGGCTTTTTGATCAAAACGCTGCAGCACTGGCTTTAAAACAATGTTAGCTACCTGGGCGATGGATGTAGACCGTGTTGTTATGGGCGACAGAGGATGTTACCACAACGGGCTGTACAGCGATGATTACATCTTCCTAGACAACCAAGAAACGGGCTCATAAACAGCGAGTAGATCATAGATCCTAACAGTTTAACATCTCGAAGTTGATGGCCTGAAGATCTTCATGACCGCAAATCGCCGGCTTTCAAGGGCTTTCAGAGAGAGAGTTGAATTGTGTGCGCATGTCTGCGTATGTTAGGAATCACAGATCACACGGAGGTATCGGTTGAACCTGGTTGAACAGATCACTTTCGGTTGCCCGACGATCTTTAAGGCACACCATTAGCCTTCAATGTTCATGAATCAGCGACTCAAAGGTGACAATGAACATCCCTCAAGGATCGCGACGGTCTGCGATGCTTGCGAAAAACACCGAACTTCTGTTTGACCGTTCGGTTACCCTGTCGTGCCAACCGGCAACAATCGCTCCGAGTTCGGGTTCAACATTTCGAAGTTGATATTCGGGCGACTCGTCCCAGCGGGATTAAATTGACACGACACATCACACCGCTTTTTGCTGCTGACTTTCGCTCGCTTACTCCCAGCAAATGATCTGCGCCGTGATTTTACCACACCCTTTCTTCCTATCTGATCCTTGCCGTGTCGTCCTGAGCCCTGCCTCACCTGGGTTGAATAATCGCGATTATCCGACAAGTGGGTTATAATAGCCGCGTGTGTGATGCCCGTGCGATGTTCCATCAATTCAATTAGTTAATCAATTAAAACATCGATGATCTCGGGTCGCTGAAGCGCACTCTGTACCGGTGTCGTGGAGGCAGAAGGTTTGAGCAACAGTCGCGTCCTTCTTCCGAGTCCCCCGTATAACTTTGACTTGGGTCGCAATGTCGCAAAGACGATCGGGGTAGGCGTTTGGAAGTTCAAAGAACCAGATTGTAGTGAATGGCCTCTGACCTGCCAGCCCCGCAACATTGTTGTTGAGCCAGCGTTTCTCGAAATTGATGAACGATCTTGTCGTAATGACGATAACGGATGAACATTGGCTTCTGAAAACGATCTAAAAAAACGAGGTGATGCTTTCTAGGTGCTACGACGGATCACGCCTGGGTTTGAAGAAAAGAGTCTCACATGACCTGATATTTTCCTGTGTTCGCACCAACGAGGTCGTAACCATGAAGAGGTGTAAGCAGACGATGAACGGCGAGCCTTGCGGCCAAAGAGAAGCCGTCGACTGAGGTGTGAGAGAGCATCGCGTAAGAAACCCCCGGCGGGGAGATGCGTGGAGTAACTCGGCGTGGATGTAGGACTTAGCGGAATGAGAAGCGGAGGAAAAGGCAACGGGTGCACCTATACTAGTCGAAGTGTAAGACAATTCTCTGTGGAAACGCTAAAATTATTTCAGAACTCATCCTCGATACCGTCGTATGTGGCCACATCTCGCCATTCCTTCCCGCTCGGAAGTTTTGAACTGTGAAAAATGCGTTAAGCAAGCCTCGGTGTTGGACTAGCACCATAGGAACTCACGCCATAGTATTTGGCATATTAATGAAGCCAGTATTAAGGTCTATATTCACGACGCGTGTAACCTCCACTGCGGGTTGATTTGCACATCTGAACTGAAACTGAGAGGCAAAACCAGAAGATAATGGCAGCTTGAGCAAGGCTTACATCCAAAATAAACGAGGAATGGGTACACAATGTGTTACGGGTCGACCGAGTCGATTTCTCTTTAACACACAGCTGTACTGGGTGATTTCTGCGATGCGACATTTTTCATCCGATTCATTCGAGATCGGTGGTTTCTTGGGCATGGCTGGGTTGAACCACAGAGACGATTTAACTTGCTGAAAGGCCCCACCACCGAGGTCCGAGTAGTATAACACACGGCGTTGAAGGTGGCAAGTTGACCTAAAGTTGACCCGCGGGAAATCCGATAAACCGTGATGTGACAGTGAAAAGCGCATCGCCCCATCTGAATCCATCTTTTTTTCTTTACTTCCACTTCCACCTTCTCTTTCCGCAAAAATGGTCTTCAAGGTTGCTGGTACGTTTATAGTGCATTGCCATGCTTATCTCTGACTCCCTATCGCTACAGATGTTTCCCTCGCTGCTTTTGGTCGCAAGGAGATCGAAATCGCGGAGGTCTGTTATTTCTTAATTCCGGCGATTCTTCATCTTGTGCTGACGAGGGCCGCAGAATGAGATGCCTGGTCTCATGTTCCTGAGGCAAAAGGTTAGCTCGTCTTGGCTCTGTTTGTGGTTCATCGATTGTAACCATGTTATAGCACCAAGCCGCGCAGCCCTTGAAAGGCGCCCGCATCGCTGGATGTCTTCACATGTGCGCCATTCGTTTTGCTGTTGCATCCGATTGCTAATGATTGGGGTGATTTAGGACCATCCAAACCGCGGTCCTCATTGAGACTCTGACGCACCTTGGTGCCGAGGTTACTTGGTCGTCCTGCGTATGTTTCTCGCTATCAGTTTCTGATTCACTTGTAACCGCGACTGCAGAACATTTTCTCCACTCAAGACCACGCTGCGGCTGCGTAAGCGCATTGACTGAGACGGATGTATACATTTTTTAACTTGTTCACTTAGCATTGCTGCCACCGGTGTCCCCGTCTTCGCATGGAAGGGTGAGACCGAGGAGGAGTACAACTGGTGCATTGAGCAGACCATCGCTGGTTTCGCCGGTGGGAAGCCCTTGAACATGATCCTCGATGATGGAGGCGATCTCACCAACATCGTCCACGAGAAATACCCCCAGTACCTCGCAGGTATGCACACCCGCTCCCTCTTCCTCTGTGTCTCGATATTAATATATCGTCCAGGTATCCGCGGTGTCTCTGAGGAGACCACTACTGGTGTCCACCACCTGTACAAGGCGTTCCGTGACGGCAAGCTCAAGATCCCCGCCATCAACGTCAACGACTCCGTCACCAAGTCCAAGTTCGACAACTACTACGGCTGCCGTGAATCCCTCGTCGACGGAATCAAGCGCGCTACTGATGTCATGCTCGCCGGAAAGGTCGCTGTTGTTGCTGGGTTCGGAGATGTCGGTAAAGGAGTACGCGTTTTTTCCTTTGACTGCTCGCCATTCGATTGTTGACGCCTTTCTGCTAGTGCGCTGAAGCTCTGCGCTCCTATGGTGCCCGTGTCCTGATCACTGAGATCGATCCCATCAACGCCCTCCAGGCTGCGATGGCCGGATACGAGGTCACGACCATGGAGGATGCTGCCCCCCGCTCCAATCTTTTCGTCACCACCACCGGTAACCGCGACATTATCACCTCCAAGCACTTCCTCGTGATGCCCGAAGACGCCATTGTTTCCAAGTAGGTGTTCCAATACCCTTGAAGCTTCGTCCATCCTGACCCTTTTCCAGCATTGGCCACTTCGACGTTGAGATCGATGTTGCATGGTTGAAGGCCAACGCCAAGTCCGTTTCCAACGTTAAGCCCCAGGTCGACCGCTTCACCATGCCCTCTGGCCGCCACATCCTCCTCCTCGCCGAGGGTCGTCTTGTCAACTTGGGGTACGTCGAACAAAATCGTCGGTGTCCATCCCCAAGCTAACCCTGCTCGTCAGATGCGCGACCGGCCACCCTTCCTTTGTCATGTCCTGCTCTTTCGCCAACCAGGTACTCGCTCAGATCGCACTCTGGACGACCCCCGAAAAGTTCCCCCTCGGCGTCCACATGCTGCCCAAGGAGCTCGACGAGGAGGTCGCCCGCGCCCACCTGGCGCAGCTCAATGTCAAACTCACTGTCCTCAGCGACGTTCAGTCCAGCTACTTGGACCTCCCTGTCCAAGGTTCGTAGTTTGGCGTGTTACCAGCAGAGCAAGAGACTGACCATGCAATACTCTAGGTCCCTACAAGCCGAACCACTACAGGTACTAGGTGCTGTTATTCTAAGACGGCCTCAACGAGCCCTCGCCAATCAAACGGGATCTTCAACGTCCTTACATATTTGCGTGTATGTCGTGTTTCGTTCCGTGGAGACCTCAGAGTCTCCGGAGGCAGGGAATCAGCGTTCCGGGTGATGGAGCTTCCGGACTGGTGGTAGTAGTACAAAATGTGTATTGATAGGAATGACAAAGGCCTCAACGCGCCTACATATAGATTTTTGACGTTGTCAGTGTTTGACATGGCAGATTTCTGTCGACTTGGCCACAACCGTTACTGGTGGATCGCTTTGTGGCACCAACACTGTTCTCTAATAATAATAGACGGCGACGACCGTCAGCGACCGTCGGCGCACATTCTCCGGTTCCTTGATCGCGAGCGCTGAATATAGCGCTGAATGACGAGGGGCTGTGGTGGACCTGAGTGGCTTTCTCCTTAATACTGTGGTAGACCAGAGTCTTTCTCCCTACTTCAAGTTTCTCAACCGCACGACCTCTGGAAATGTCTCATGATGTGTCCTCCCTGGGCCCAGTCGACCCAGCTTCTGTTCCACCTGAAAATCAGGACGAAAATGAGACATCTGCCCCATGGATCGTCAGGAAGCTTGTTGGTGTACGACAAGATAATCTCCGTCGACTATCCCTTGACTGACCGCGGTCGCTATGTAGTCGATGACGGGAAGAATCGTCATGTCAAGCTACGAGTCTCTACGGGCTGCTGGGACGTCGATCGTGTGCCTTTCTCCGGTATGTCCGCTTTTACCTGAGCGAAATCGCCCGCTAATCGCAATTCCAGTGGGGTGATTCCTCCCCGCTTCTGCTTCCCTGCATACGCTTTCGTGACATAGCCGTCCACACCGTAATCGTCGCAACCGTCAGTCCGTCTTGCGCGCAAGCTGTGGAGTATTCATTGACGGTGCTTGTAGGGAGGGATGGCGGTTGTGGCCGCACCCGTGTTTGGGCAAGTCGGTGCGGAGGTCTTCTCGGTCTTGGGTGATTCTATCTTGGTGCAACTCGGCGTGCACGCTGGCTTTTCCCTCACGACAAACGCTGCGAATGACCTGGTTATCGACAAGCCACTAAAGGCTATTATTCCTATCCACTCGAAGAGGCTGGAGACAACCGCGATCAAGGTTTTGCTCATTACTCTAAAGTACAAGATGACGATGACGGATGCGGCCTTGGGGTTCTATCGCAGCAGCGTCCATAAGTGAGCATACTGCAATCCAACACAATATTCCAAATTTAGGATTTTTCGACCAATAGGGACAATTCCTTATTCGCGACTGTGAAAGACTACCTGGCGGTGGAGAAGGGGTGGTTCTCGCCATACCTGTTTGCCAGTAGTCGGAGACCGATCATTCCGCGAACCATGAAACCGGATGTTGTGTTTTGCCACGGTCCTTTCCTCGGAGGTAAATACTCGTTTATATGTATCTTCCACATATCTTGACATATCTGCAGGCGACTATAGAGTGGGGGAAACCCTCTTGGCAGAATCAGCTCTCGTCATAACGCTGTGTAATCCTCCTGCGCCGACCACGCCGACGCCGCCTCCCGAGCATCACAAGTTCTCCCTTCCGTCCCTGCACTCGCTGCCGTCGCTCAGCAACCTCATGCGGTCGCGGCCGCCCTCTCCGCACGAGCCGGAACACACTCTCGCGAACATTCCCCCACCACCTGTTCCCCGCCGGATGGTCATCGTTGTACTGGGAATAAAGCCTCACCGCAAGCTGTGGACGACGTCTGCACGCCCGGGAGAGAGCGTCATCAACTACATCCTCCTCAACGGCTGCCCCGCGATCGTCGTCCCTGTCAAAGTCGGCGCCCCGCTCGTCGCCTGGGACGCGCTCACGTTGGAAGACCTGTGGAAGGTGGAGCTCCCGGAGGACGAGCCCGAAGCGGATAATACCACGCCTGAGCAGGGCAAGTTCGGCGGGATTGTAAATGTACTCTTTGAGTATCTGGACCTGTGTGTCGACTGGTCCCGGGTCGTCGTGTCGCAGGAGGGCGCGGTCGAGATGGACGGACGGAAGGCGTTGAAGTCAGCGCTGGGGTTGGTCGTCGCTGCGGCTGTTCGGAGTCGGGATAGCAAGGAAGTGAAGAAAGAGGTGGACAAAGAGCGGAGCGGGATTGCGATGTGGAGGATCCCTTAGTCGCGTCTTGGTTGCGTCTGTAAACCTATACTTAGAGAATATTGTTTGATGCTGTGCTGTACAATGTATGTTTTTGTCCGAATGGAGTCAGAATGACTCTCGATTGACGTTGACAAGCCCCTGACTCAACATTCATTACCACATAAAGGCCAGACTCACTACGGGGAGCTGCTCTCACAGGTTCATATCCACGATGCCCCGAACCGCAGAAGATTACACTTTCTTTTGGACCACTGGCCACGCCAAGTGAGTAGGCGTAGGTTGAATTCGACTTGATATTCACGGTGCGCAATAATCGCAGCGGTTGGGCCTCCCAATGGTACAAAGCCCCATTTACCGCGACAGTGAACATGGGCGGGAAAGACGAAAAGCTAACATTTCTATCGAATGAACACTGGATGATGCTGGTTCGTCGCTCCGCCGTTAAACAGTATTAGCCTGATTGCAGCCATGGTGCAGCAAAAGGCTCTTCTGTTCTCAGATACGGACATCGCCTACGAGGTGCTCTCGATCGAGGGCACAACGAAAGCTGACATGGCGTACGTGAAGGCGCTGGGCCGCAAGGTCAAGAATTTCAAAGAGGACGTGTGGGTGGAGAATCGGGAGCGCATCGTACTGGAGGGGACCCTACACAAGTTCCGGCAAAACAGCGCGCTCAGAGAGAAGCTGATGGCAACAGGAGAGACCATGTTGGTGGAGGCCAGTCCCTTTGACAAGATTTGGGGCATCGGGTGCAGCGAGGCGAACGCGATATCGAGGAGCGGAGATAAGTGGGGGTTGAATTTACTGGGGAAGGCGTTAGTGGAGGCGCGGCGGATCCTCCGAGAGGAGGCAGCGCCGACAGCAGCAGATGCTTGAGAATGCGCGGATCGAGGTTGTAGTGTACAGATATTATTTATGCAGACACAAAATTCAGCTGGTGCCTTTCTCCGCGTCTAAACGACGATCATCGTCCTGATTTGAACGCGAAATCTCGGATTCGTGGCTTGACGTCTCCCCTGCCCGCGCACCAAAGATGAGGGCGGAAACTTTCGTCGAGTTGTCCATCGTGTCTCTTTTGGGGTTGGACAGATCAAGTCCAAGACTGGCGATGATGGCGCAGAAAACCATGCCCTGCAGTTAAGGATGAATATTCGAACGTCTAGCTTAGATGGGTTTGCATACAATAAGCTGCATCAAAATGTCTTGCGCAATTTTATAAGCGCCACTTGCGATAGAACATCCGTAAGAACGGAAACAGAGGTGAAGAAATATAAACATACGTGTCTGCTCGGAATAATGCGAGCACAACTATGGTGGATATCGAGTAGACCATCCCCGATTCGATGACAATGACAGCAATCGGGGCCAGAGTGCCAAGGTTGAGCACCTGCGTTTGTCGGTTGCAGACCCAGATGCGATAGGCGATGAGCGCTGAAGGAATGTTGAATTAATTACGCGAGTCGAAGAAAGAGCAAACGCAACCTACATGAACACCCGGCATTCACGAGCAAGGTCATAACACCGAAAGCGGTTGGCCAGTCGCGCAAAGCGGCTGAGAAGAGGCTGTCTGAGGGCTTCCGAAGTGTCTGGACGACGAGAGTAGCGATACCCGAGGCGACACTGCCGAGGAAGCACAGAACGAACGGGATGCAGACGAATTTGTTACCGCCCCAGACCTTGTACAGGCGGTAGGTCTGGAAAACTAATCAACGAGTGCCCGTTTTTGAGGGCGCTGCGGAAAATAATCACGATGAACCCATCCCCGAGGAGGGTCTGCAGCGTGAAGAGTAAATTCTTCAGGACGTATGCGGGATTGTTGGTCCCAGTGGAGAGGAGGTACGCGAATGCTCCTCCAGGGAAGTGGATGAACCCTTCGAGGATGCGATACATGTCTAGTCCGAGGTGCTGTTCACGGAGTCCACTTTCAGCGAATAAAGTTAAGCACTCGGCCTCGTACCATGGACCCCATAATGAACATAAGCGTGGAGACGGTCAGCAGGGGGATGTTGAAACTTGACAATGAACGTTTTCGGATGAGAACGAAAGTCGATATAGCGAACATGAAGGTGAATAGGCCTGCGAGGTGTTGATGATAAATATTGGTGAGACAAGATGAACAGAGACCGACCATAGAATAGCGCTTCGAAAAATATGGCATAGAGGGAAGATTCGGCGTACTTGAGACCGGTGCCGCCCAGGGGAACTGTCATGGTGGTTGGAGAGGAAGGTTGGGTTGCGACGAGTTGCGACTCGTGCGTCCATAATATATCGGACGAAATCATGATTGATCGATCATTTTAGCTGATCTTCAATTGCAAAGTTCAGCTTTTACAAAACGGCGTCGTTCTCCTTCGAAGCGAGAGGGACTCCGAGAACATAAAATAGAGGATTAAGCACCTCTCCACAGATGCGCGACTTGGATGCTCTTGGTCCTCGTTGGACAGTGACAAGACAGAAACTGTCCCAACCATGTCAACAGGCTCATAGATTGTTGTCAGTGAGTGGAATTTTTAACCGACGTGGCCATCCCAAGCGCTACAAACCTTCGGAAAGTGGTCTTTTGTATCGACGTGGTGCTACCCTGACTGCGAAGCTTTGAAGCCTGAAGCCTGGACGTTGACGCAGTGAAACGAAGTACTTAATTGTGGGCTATTGTGGGTCATAATGGCAGCGGGGATCTTTAGAAGATTGGGAGACGTATGTATATATTTGGGAAGCGGTCTGGAGTCAGTGAAAGCCGAATGAGGTGGTGCAGCCGCGAAGCTTCGGTCAAGCAGGTAAATGTGGTGCGCGCAAAAAGTAAGTTTGAGGTGTGATGTCACGTCACAGTCAGGGTTGTTCTCAACCACAACATCGGCTCGCACTTGCCCCTGGCAGTTGCAGGATTCTGAGTGGTCACCATGTATAATTGACGGCTTGCTCGATGCTCCCCACCTACAACGAGCATCTTTTTTATGGCCAAATAATGAGGGTACGCATGGAAAATTTTTCGCTGGACAGTGACTTCTGGTCTGTACTGTGTACGTGAGGCATATACTACTCCTCGGACTTCTCTAATTTTCTCTCTAATAGCATTACGGACACCGAGCCGCAATTATTGTCAGAATGTCCAGAAGCTGCAGTATACTAGGGCTCGAGGCGCAATTGTGAGGCTCTCGCGAGGTCCTTTCGATAGCTTCCACCTACCTCTAGGCGCGGTATTTAAATTTATCTTGAGTAGCATGCCAAACGAACCTGCAACGCTTCCAATTGACATTCCTCCCGCATTCTTCGCAAATTCCTTATCTGCTGCCCAGACCAATCGACAGCGCCGAATGCCGAGTTTCAATGCAATTCAAGGGCTGCGCCTCTAATTTCGCTGAGGTTCACGAACGCCGCCAGTTCGGAGGCTACAATTTTCCGCCTTGGCGATTTTTTTGCAGCGTTATCGAAAGTTTGTTCTTGTTTTGTTTGAAAGCCAACCATCTTGCTTCATGCCAACCAATGGCACCCTCCAAACGCCCAGCTTCGCGGTCTCCAGAGGGCGAACGGAGCTCCAAGCGACAGCTAACGGCCTCGCCACCAGAGGAGGGGGAAGTCGACGATGATATTCCCGCACCAACCACCTCTCTTCCTCTCAAATCGTCCCGGCCAATTGCTTTGAAAGCCAAAATCCCCTTTCCTTTTAAAAAGAAGGATGCGCCACCTCAGCCCTTGCAGCGAAATGTATTCGAACAGCGGGAAGCCGGGCTTCCAGCGATTCCAGCGGTGTACGAACGCCCCAAGGAGGATGACCGCAGGATCAGGGAAGCAGACTCAAAACGGAAGGGACCTCGCCTTTCTACGGACCACTGGGAACCAAGTGCCGGCTCTTCTAGACACCATTCTACGTCGAGAATGCCTCGCGACAGAAGGTCCCCTTCTCCACCACGTCGTTCGCGGTCCCCTCACTCCTCTACCTATTCGGAAAAACACCGGTCTCCGGAGGCTTCGCGTTACCCGTCACCCCACTATCACGACGAGCGGCCCAGAGACTCGCGACGTTACGATGGGTACGACGTATACGAGGACCGGGGTCATTACCGACCCCGAGCGGATTCGCGGCTTGACTCGCGTGCGTGGACCCGACGGGACGAACCGGCTTCACGTAGACCGGAGGGCCACCACGATCATTATGCGCCATATCCTCCACGGCATGAATACAACAGACCGCCCTCTCGCGAAAGCTACCATAGCTATAGACCCGTTTCTCCACAAATCACCTATAGACCCGTGTCTCCTCCCCGACCATCTACCCGCGCCGCGTCCCCGCGGCCTCCGCTGTCTCCGCCCCGAACGCGTGCTCATTCCCCTCCTCCTCCACCGCCACCACCCACCACCTCTCCACCGCCACCGCCGCCTCCCGACAGCCGTCTGATTCCGAGAAATGCCCCTCTACCGCCCCCACCATCCTCCTTGCCTCCCCGGCCTCCCGCGCCTATGGATATTCATTCGCCACCCCCAATGGCTCCCGTGCCCAACCGGCCCGCACCACCACCAGAGGTGCGCAAGGATCCGGACGTCGTGCATATAGGTCGCAGACCGCCCCCACCACGCCGTTCGGACGGAGAGGAAGAGGCGGCATATGGACGCACATTCAAGGGATGCGGGAACCAGCAGGAGTATCAGATTACGACCAAGCTCGGTGAGGGAACATTCGGGTATGTTTTCCCGCGTCTTTATTTCCTTTTTTACCATGCGTGCTTACCTCCACCACAGAGAGGTACATAAAGCGGTACATACCGCGACCGGGCGGGCGGTGGCGTTGAAGCGGATACTGATGCATAACGAGAAGGAGGGCATGCCGGTAACGGCGCTGCGTGAAATCAAGATCATCAAGGCGCTGAACCACCCTTGTATCGTCAATATTCTCGACATGTTCGTCGTGCGCAGTACCGCCAAGGACCCGCTGTCCGTGTATATGGTGTTCCCGTATATGGATCACGATCTCGCGGGGCTCCTGGAGAACGAGCGCGTGAAGCTACAACCCAGTCACATCAAGCTCTACATGAAGCAGCTGCTCGAGGGTACGGAATACATGCATCGCGTGGGCTCCGTCTTTTTCTATAGTTGTGGGATTCTTTTTGACTCGCGTGCAGAACCACATCCTACACCGCGACATGAAGGCGGCCAACCTGCTCATCAGCAACTCCGGTTCGTTACTAATTGCAGACTTTGGGCTTGCGCGTGCGTTCGACTCGGGCGACAACCCTAACCGGGCGAACAAAGAGCGCAAGTACACTAACTGTGTCGTGACGCGGTGGTACCGTCCGCCGGAGCTGCTACTCGGGGCTCGGCAGTATGGTGGAGAGGTGGACATGTGGGGGATCGGGTACGGTTTCTTCAGCACGATCGGCACTGTTTTGACGTTGCACCTAGATGCGTGTTGGGGGAGATGTTCATGCGTCGGCCCATCCTACCAGGGACGTCGGACTTGGACCAGCTGGAGAAGATCTGGATCTTGTGCGGGTCACCAAACCAGCACAGTTGGCCGAACTTCGACTCGCTGCCTGGCTGTGAGGGCATCAAGCGCTTCAGCTTACAACCGCGCAAGCTCAAGCCGAGCTACGAGCAGTCAGTATTGTTTTCTCTCCGTCAGCGTCCACGCGTTTCAACCGTCGGAACAGCATCGGGAAGGAGACTTGCGACCTCTTGGACCGCCTGTTGACGTGCAACCCGCGCGACCGCATCACGGCGTCGGCGGCGCTTGACCACGACTATTTCTGGACGGACCCCATGCCCGCTGACCCTAAGACGTTCGTCCCTCTTCACATCATCTACGTCTGTAACTGACTGTATACCCCGCCAGCCTCCCGGTGTACGAAGCTTCGCACGAGTTCGACAAGCGCGGACACAGGCAGCAGCAGCAGCAACATCATCACCAGCAGCAGCAACAGCAACAGCAACAGCACGCCAACGGCCCGCCCACCCACGCGCACCTGCATCAGGCGGACCCGCAGCGACAATACAGAGCGCCTCCGCCCAACAGCGTTCCGCCGCCGCATATGAACGGAAACACGGCCCCGAATCCGAATAACTGGGGGCGGCCGTCGAATCCGCACCAGCAGGGATTCAACAAACGCCTTCCGCCGCGGCCGGGGGGCCCGCCGCCTCCGCATGGGCAAGGCCACGGTGCGCCACCGCCAGGGCAGGGATATGGAGGGCCGCCGGGACATCAGCAAGGATGGCAGCCGCCTGGGCACCAGCAGGGGTGGCAACCGCCGCCGCGAGGGGGGAGGGGGGATCACCGAGGGGATCATCGAGGAGGGGACCATCGAGGGGGAGATCATCGAGGCAGAGACGGGGGGTACGACGAGCGGAGGGGGGACAGCTACCGGCCTGGACCGCCGGGTCTTCCAGCGCGGCCGGCGTTGCCGCAGGGTCCACCTGGCCCCCCTCCTCCGATGTTGAGGGGCCGGGGCGGGGCCGGGGGCGGGGGCGGCGCAGAACCGTTGCCCTATGGCTAAGTGTTAGACGGGCTGTTGTGAGACGGGCGTAACATAGTGTTTTTTAATTTGTTGTACAAAGTCGGGGGGATTCACATGTTTACACCTTAGATGGGATGCACATAGTACTTACATTGTATGTTTCTGCATGAATCTATGACTGGTTTGAAGAGCGCTCAACTTCAACTTCAGCTTCATGTCAAGCTAGACCAGTGACCGATCTCTCATATGAAGACAATAAATTCATGAAGACAATCGTTCATACTTGGATAATTTATTGTCTTCATATGAGAGATCGGTCACCGGTCTAATGTCAAGCTCAGCCATGACTTAAGCGCAATCTAATTTGGTCTAATTCTGTTGTACTCTCCTCGCGTCACCCCCCCCGCACCTCCCTCGTTCTACCTACCTACCGCCTTTGGATCCTTCTTCGCATTCGTCCGACTTACATATCGAATATCGCATTCTACTTCTCGATCCTGGAACGACCATATCTCCAATACTAGTTTCCCGGATGTGAGATGAGCAGACCACGCCGTCCCTTCAACGTGCGTCTACTACGGGTTCTCTTCAAGGCGCTTTCCTGAGGTCTAGAAGCAGCGTTCTTCAACTAACTCGCTTGCCGTTCTGCCAGGAGAAGTATTAGCGGCGAAAGTCGTGACTGAAGATGTGGCGGCTAGCCGCCCAGAGGAACCCAAGGCACGTTAGCTCTCCCACCACCCACCCCACCTTTGCGCTGTTATCAGCTGGTTCGAGCCTTACGGGTGTGCGTGGGGGAGCGGCTTGAAGCTTATCGCTGTTACTGACCAAACTCGTTTGCAGAAGACAACGCGGCACCACAAGGCAAAGGAGGCGCAAACTACTGGTGCAGGACCCTCTACACAACCAATTCCCTTGAAGACCGAGACCTTTCCAACGAAAGCGACTGTCCACGAGATTTGCGGAAATTTTTCATGGG